>JABEVS010000014.1:123709-406426 GCA_018290735.1 Coelastrella sp. MACC-549
AAAGCACCTGGAAGGGGTCGGCCGGATGTGCATTTTCTGTGCCAGGAGAAACGGGAAGCCATCCAATAGCTGCTGTGGGTTCCGGGCGGGCGACGTTCAAAGGGGCTTGAACCCAATCAAGCCCTGGGATGCAGGGTGCCCCCTAGCTGCGGAGTCTATTAGCGGGGCCGTTGAGGGAGCAATCAAAGGCGTTTGCCCCCCCCCCCCCCCCCCGTTGCTTACCGCAGGTCCCAGATAAGACAGGATCATCACCTCCATGGCGTCCTGCACAACCACCAAGCTCCCTTATCAAAAGCACATTGTGATAAGCTATGCCGGGTGCTCGCCACATCAGCGGAGCTTACGCATGCCCAGGATACGCCACAATACAACAGCAGCAACCAGTGGAATGCTCCACGGATGCCGCAGCGGTCAAGGCAATCATCAACAGTGTACGACAGATGTTCAGGGTCGACATCCTCAGACACATGTTTGTCCGATGCAGCTGCTCTGTGGGTGAGCTGGGGAGAGCCCATAACGCGGGGGAGAGTGGCGATTCTGAGGAGCCCCCAGATCCTAGCGCACACGTCTTGCGCTGACTATAGAGAGGTTTGTTGCATGTCAAGGGGCGAAGAAAGGCCAGCGAGCGTCTACGAGGAGGAAATAAAGATTTTGAGCGCTTAACTCCCCTGCGTATGCATCTTGGCATAAATCTTGGAAAAAATCGAGGGAATGTTGCACGTAACCTTGGTAACAATCTCTCTTTCAGTCTTATCACTCAGGGAACGCAAGTGACACACGCAGTTATGGGTCACCAGAAGATTACTCAACGTTTGCAAACCGTATAAAGCTCAATAAGAGCTTGTTGAACATCTGAGCATAACAGACAGGCACCGCAAGCATTTGCTGCTGGGACTGGAGGGTGGTAGGAATAGAACACCCCGGCAACTTCCTTGCTGCATCAACTTGGAAGTAACAATGCGTTCACAGACACAATGTGGTGCGTGTAAACCGCCCTCAGACTCATTTATCAACCAAATCCTAGAAAAACTGCCAGATATGCATTGGCAGGCACTGCCTGGCAGGCTCCACCAGTTCAAGCACCCCACTTGCAGTGCACCTTTTGAGCCCAAAAACGCATTATTTTGCGTCGCATAGACAGCAATGGTTGTTCCCTTGGCACATGGCATATTTCAGCCACAAAAGCCAGCCACAAAAGAACTGATCAATCATTACTGATTACGCAGGGCCTGCAGGCTTTGCAGCTGCAAAGCAGGGACACCATAGGAAGCAAGGCCCCTCCTGTTAGGCTAGTAGCCCCCCCATTGCAGGTTCACACACTAAACCTCCCATTATACATGTAGCACTAATCTGACACTCCCGATGTGCTGCAGAAAAGTTGCCTGAGCACAGAGCACCAGACATATATGTACTGTACAGTGGCTGAATGGGTAACATCATGGCTTACTGCATGATCCTGCATACGATCTCACAGATATATTGACAGCTGCTTGTTGAAGCCATGCAAAGAAGGGTCACTGACAGGAGCAGCTGCACAAGAAAGCCTTGCCAACAAGCTTCACTATGTGCAATGGCCCAGGTGAGCAGAAGTGAAGCACTACCAGAACACTGTATCATGCACAAGCAAGCACAGTTGAGAGTTGATGCCTTGAAAATCGCATGCCGCAAGTGCACTTCTCAGCACCTGGCATACTGACACCACTCAACACGCATACTCATCACCAAACAGATGCCTGAACCATTCTTCAAATTGCATGGCCTAGAGATGGCTCCAATATTTGACGTCACTGGACAGCCCCCATACTGGCGAACCGCCTGTGCCTTGATGGGCGCTTTACGTGGTGCTGTGACACCTGCTGCTGGTGTTGCTGCTGCTGCTGCTGCTGTGGGAGATGCTGCTGCAGCAGCATGAGACCATCAGCCGCGTTTCCTGCTGTTGTTGCAGAAGCACTCTCCTGCTTTCCTGCAGTCGCGAGTGCGGGCATGTTCATACTGCTGCTGCTACTGCTGCTGTGATGGTGGCTCGCCTGTCCCCCTGATGCAGATGATGCCCTGAAAGCTGACTGCGTCAACCTCAGCTGCTCTGCGGCACTGATCTTCTGCCCTACAGGGCCAGAAGCTGAACCTGAGATGTATCCACTGGTGAGACCATGTGTCAAAGTCACCTCGCCATAGCTTCCCCCACCATTTGCTGCTGAAGCCACGGGCTGCTGCTGCAGCATGCTGTCTCGGTCCCTCTCCTGCACTGCAAGGATGGTCGTACTGCCACTGCTGCTGTTGCGCGGCCGCTTGCTCAACCAGGTGCCATATCCATCACCAACAGCTTCGTGTGGTGCACCGGAACTTTGTGACACCGACAGGTAAGCAGTAGCAGCATTGCCATTAACAGAGCCAGTCTGTTGTGTGTAGCCGCCATGACAGCTGGCAACAGGTGAAAGCACTGCGGGAGGTGCGGCTGCTGCACCTTGATGGTCAGATATCTGCTGGTGTGTGCGCCGCTGCGCGCTGGCTGCCAGTGCTGATGCATGCGCTCTGCTGATGTAGGCAGCGGCAGACAACTTGCTGGACCACTCAACTGCAGAAGCATGCAACATGACAAGCACAGGCAACATAGGATGCTTTCAGCGCATTTAATGCATAAGATGCATTGGCAGACAGCACCCTGCAGATTGGACTGACCCAGTGGCACTGACTGTGGGGCTTGGCTGGTGCATAACATACAGCGCAAATCTGCAGGGCGCCTGCATCTGTCATACCTCTCCACCAGCAAGCACACGCATGCCTGCACCACCAGGTAGGTGGCTGCTCACCTGCGGCAGATGGTGGTGACGCTGGCCAGCCAGGTCCCCTGCCCTCACTGTTGCTGCTGCTCCTGTGGTGATGCAGGCGCTGTTGAGCTGCTGTAGGTGTTGTAACCCCGCCATGATTGCTGTGGCCACTAGCACTGCCAACACTCAAAGTAGAGTTCAGCAACCCGCCACTGCCTGCTGCTGCAGCATTGGGCACGCTGTTATGTGCTACTAGGCCCGAGGTTGCGCCTACGAGGCTGCTGACAGAGCCACAGGTCTCCGGCGCTGCTGTTGCAGTGTGACTGCTGTTGCTTTTGCCTGCACCCGTGGACTGCGTTGCATCTGCATCAACAGGTGCTGCGACCAGCTTGCCCCCAGAGCCTTTGTCAGCACCAGTGAAGTTCAGAAAGTTCAGGAGCTGCTTGGCAGGTGTAGCACTCACCAGGAAGCTACCACTGCTGGCCTGCGCAGCTTCTGCAATAGCGTTAGGGACAGTCGCGACAGGACTGGGGCCCACTGCTGTGCCAGCTGCAGTGCCACTGACTCTTGCACTCACCGGCTGGCTGTGGCTGCTGCTTGTTACAGCATTGCCAGCATCGCACCTGCTGTCTGCCGGCACGCTGTTGTTGGCAACAAGGCTGGAACCCTTGTGCCTGGGTGTGGCGACCCCACCGACAACTGCCGGTGCAGTTGCTGAAGATGCCTGTCGCTGGTGTTGTGCAGCAGCTAGTATACCAGGAAAAGTGATGTTGCTGGACAGCGAGGTTTTGGGTTGCAGCTTGCTGCTGGTTGCCCCTGGAGCCCGGGGACTGTTGCTGGTGCTGATGAGCTCCTCAACAGATGCAGCAGACCTGTGCAGGCAACAAGCGTCATATGATGCCAAGAAGAACCTGTTCGTGCTGGGGCCTTGGAGCGCACAACCGCAGTTGCAAGCTGGTACGCACCATCACATACACAGTGCACAACACGGCACTTCAGCGCTTGGCACCTTGCATGACACCAAGCATACTAGCATCATGCAGCCTGTACCTCTCATCACCATGTCATCTGCTGTGTTGATGTTTACATGACGCTTACCTGCTGCGGGCATGTCCAGTCATCGTTCTGCCTGTTTCAATCACCCCTAAACTGTTTCTGCAGCGCTGCTGCAGTTGCTGCGCCAAGATCTGTAGCTGCCGCACACCATCCTGCTGCTCAGCAGTACCCTCATTGGGCTGGGTGTCTGCTGCTGGCGCTGCCCCATTGCTGCTGGGAAGCTCAGAACTATGCCACAGTGAAGAAACAACACCAGGTTCAGCAGCTATTGCTGGCCCTTGATTGGGCACTGCCGTAGCAGCACTACCTGCAGTTGCTGATAACAGACCGTGCTGCGCCTGCTGCTGCAGAGCAACAAGCTGGTGATGCTGCAGCGGCCGAGGCAGCAATGGCAGCTCTTTGCTAGTGTCTATCTTCTGAGCAGTTGTGCAGTCGAGGTGGTTAAGCCTGAAGGCGCCCAACAGTGCTTCCGGCAGCTCTTCTGTGTGCTGTCCTTCCAGCACAAAACCCAGGTCAATCACAAGACCCTTAGTGGCACCACGCACCATACCTACAGGCAGTCAGAAGTGATAGCAACTGCCTTTCAGGGTGGCATGAGACAACCTTGGGGCGCTAACAGCACTACTTCTACTACTGGTAAACCCTGCAACAGCCAGTGGTCTTGACAGGCTTGACACATGTGCAGGGTGTCAACATCAGGCTGTGCTCAGATCCCTGATCCTGGTGAAGGGACACCTGCTGGTACCAGCCAATAGAGGGCAGCCACTGAGGGATCACATCCTGCAGCTGGAGATCACTCACCTGTGATGTATGCTGCTGCACTGGACGAGGTGACGTCAACACAGGCTTCAATATACCTGTCAGTCTGATAGTACACAGTCTTGAGCTTGTTGCCCAGGATCACTGGTACAGTGCCTACACTCTGCTTGATGACCCAACTGCCTTCAGCGATGTGGGGTATGAGCTTGAACATGCTGGTGCGAGTGTCATCCCCACCATGGAGGAACCTATGCAGTGCGTAGTCAAACGGCTGCCAGTCACCAGTATCACTGGGCCTCTCGTACATAGACTCGCCACTGCCACTGCCCCCTTCCAAGGCAGTTGCTGCCACGTCATCCACGCTGATGCCCCTGCTGTGATGTCTGCTGTTGCATCTGCTTGATCCATTGGAAGCCAGGACACTGGCGGCATTGCTGCAGCTCGCAGCGTCCTGCTGGGACCCGATCATCAAGCTGCTGTCAGTGCTCACACCTGAACTCCTGCCCAGATCATACTGTCCCGAGTTCATCCTGCTGCTGCTGCTTTGAGCTGCATCCAGAATATCCGGATGGTGCTCATTAATGAATACTGCAACCAAGCTCAACACAGGCGTGCCTGGAATGATCAAGTTGACCACAAACGAGTAGCCTGCCTGGTTGCCCCTCACAGCAGGCAGGTACCTGCTTATGTGCTGGGTGGGTCCAGGTGTTTCCACCAGGTCCACACTGCCTAACACAAACTGAGGCATGCCACCGTCCACCTTGGTGCGGTCCTCCAGGTATGTGGCGCCGCGCAGCTTGAAGGGTGCGGGCGTGCCAGGAGTATGAAGCTCGCTCCAGAACCTGTTTGACAACAGCATTTGGCTGGCACCATTTAATTCTCCTTCTGGAATCACACGAGCACACCACAAAAAGGATCTGCAACGAAACCACAACAACTAGTCCCACAGCGTCGCAACCATAGCATTGAATCTGCCAGCTGCGAACGAGGTTGCCTACCAGGCCACTGGTGCAGCGAAGTTGTTCCTGTCAGCTGCTCCCTACCTGGTATCAAGTGCGCTGTCCTGCGCAGCAGGTCCTTTGGGTCCACCCATATAATACGAGGGCTCCACCACCTGGGTGTCTGCTGGTAAGCCGACGCTCGCCAGCAACTGCTTGGGATTGGACAGATCTATTGCTGAGGCACTCCCGCCAGATGCCTCTGTCACACTGCCAAAGGGGTTGGAGTACTGTGCATCTGAAGAGTTGCAAATCTGTCCAGGGTGTGATGCAGTATGATCACTTATGGAGGTGCTGTCCCTGGCCTGCTGTGCATGATTGACCTCTGTTTGAAGGCCCGAGGCTGCTGCCTCCGATCGTTCGACACCTGGAACAGACACAGTTTCTTTTGAGCAGTGTCCTGCAACCAGCCAGTATGCCGCCGCTTACAGAATTGTGGCAACGAGCTCAGATTCAGTGCAAGGAAAGCAGGGTACATCATATCCTGCACCCATGTGGTGGACCTATCCACAAGTGACCCACATATATCAGGCCTCACCTCTGAGCATACGCGGTCGCAGCGCATAAATCCTGCTTGCCATCCTCCCCAGACGGCCTTTCTGCTTCTGCTGCACACCTGCTTGCTTCCTGCTGGCCTGTCTGGTCAGCTCAGGGGCACTGGCTACCTGCAGGTCTCGCAGCGACGATCTGATGCCTTCCTGCTGCTGTTGTCTTGCTTGGCTCTGGCCATATGATGTACGGTACAACATGTCCGCCTGACTGTCAGCACTGTCTGACGCTATCCATTTCAAAGACAGCTCCCCAAACGGCACGCCCTGCTGTTGATTGCGCCATCTGCTGCTTCCATGGCGCAGGCCAGCTGCTGATGCCTGCTGCTCATCCACTGCTGTGCAGCTGCGTCCAGCATCATCATCGCTGAAGACCTGCTCTGCTGATGTCCTGGCTGTATTGGTCAGCATGCTGAAGGGCTGCACCAAAAACCGCCGCTGCTCCACCTGCTCAACACAACAGTACAGTTGAGTCCAACAGCAGCACAACCACCACAGCAAGGAATGTCAGGGTCGCCTGCCAGCACACTTAGTTCCATGGTCAAACCAGCAGTGGTCAGCTGTGTTGGTGTCCCAAAAGAATCACTGCTAACTGCAGGTTATGACTGACTCACCTCATCTTTGACCAGCACCACTGCCATCAGCATCCTCTCAATATACGCATCCACCCAGCCCAGAGCTGCTGCAAAGGGCCGCAGCCAGCTGTGCTCACCCAAACAACCGCCCAGATCAACCTGTACAGCACACAAGTTGGGGCACAACGTCATTCAAAGAGGACGGCGAGGTGACATGCGGCAGGGAGGGCAGGAGGCATGTACACACGCCAACACATATTCATCCTGATCTGTGTACATGTAGTAACCACGGTACAACTACTTTGCAAGCACAGGCACTGGGCAGCTACAAAGCGGTGCTCAACAGCCCTGATATTCCTTACCTTGAGGATGCATGTGACCAGGCACTCAGGTGAGTCTGAGCCATTGCTGTCCTCCCTGGGTGAAATGGTGTATCCACCCTGCACTGAAGCACGAACAGGCTTGTACCACATCATAGACCCGCCAGCAGCAGTAGAAATCAACCACTCATGCCAGCTTCTTGCAGCGCTGCTGCTGGCGCTTCTTGGGCTGCAGGACCACCTGCTGCTTTTGCTGCTGCCACTGGTGCTGGCTTCACCTTGACCAGCAGCAAAGGCCATATACAACCCAGTTGCAACCAGCATAAGCACCCCAAGGAAAATGCCGACTCCCCATGCAGTGAATGAAGCTGCTGCAAGTGCTGCCACAACCACAGTTGCTATGGCTGCGGTGCCACTAGCATACTTCCAGCTGCAACCTGCTGTGGCTGGTGAATACATGTAGCTGTTGGTAGACTCTGTGCGTTTTCCTCTGATCTTTGCCCTGGGACTGCTGGGTGGGGGTTCACAGCTGCTGAACAGGATCACATCAACACCACACTCCTCCCTGAAGGTTGCAGCAACAGAGTCGGGTCAACGATGACTGCACTTAAATACAATACCACACCAGGGAGCGTGCTGGAACTGCTCTGTACAATGATAGAAACCAGAAAAAGAAAAATCGGGCACTGCTATACAACATCAGTATGCAGTTTTGATGCTTACCTCTTGAAAACCCTTTCTACGATGACCTCACGGGGGGCACACAGATGGCGTGCCATGCCAGTAGCCTCAACAGTAAAACACAGCACCTGCAGGCGATAATCACCATACCGATCAGTTTCTGTTAAGTGACGGACTGTTGTCTGACGCCGTACATATGGAAGCTTTCTTGTCTCCAAATGCTGGCACAAATGTTGCGCCACTGCCGCCAGCCGCCAACAGCAGGCTCACTTGACGATCAGCTGCAGACTGGCGGGACCTCTACAGCCTAGTCAGTGTTACCTGGCGCTCAGACCCGTCTTCTAGCAACTCCAGCTTGCTGGCTGGCCCCAAAATGGTAGTGTTGCTGCTCATGTCCATCAACACAGCCAAGCACTCATCAGGGGAGCCCCGTACAATGTTGCTGGCCATGTATTCGCTGCCTGGTTCCTCGGCTGCGACGCCAGTCCCCCCACCAACAATGCTGCACTTGGACTCTTTGTGATGGTAAATGGCAACCCCATTTGTGTGTCTGTACGGCACCCAACGCTGCTCATCACTGCTGCCTGCTATGAAATATCCATCACCTGCACTGCTGCTGTAGCTGTTTTCGCTACTGAGGCCGTTGCCGCCATTGACACCAAATTCCTGCATCACCACCATGGCAGTAAACCCTTCTCGTACAGCATGCAGCGTATGAACTAAAAACCAGTAGGACTGCAATAATCCAAGAGCAATACAAACACACATGTTCTGCAAGAGGCTGCAACAACATCAGTGGTCCCATTGTGCCATACAGCTGCCAGAAGCAGAGTGTTGCACGGACCTGTGGCATTTCCCCTGGCGGCGCCATGTTGTGAGTGCTGCTGGGCTGAGGGGGAAGGGGTATTTGCACAGGCCTCATGGATATGCAGCGCTGCATGCTTTCAGAGGGATCGCCTGCGCCAGACAACATATATCAGGAGGATCTGGCATTGTTATACCTTTACTTCAAACACAGTGCAACAAAAACTGGGCTGTCGCCAAAAGCTGCTGTCAGTGTATCAGCTTCTACCAGGCCTTATGCACAGCACCAATCAATCTCTCAGCTTCTGACTGTATATGCTGTTTACTCTCACAGTTTGCACAGTGTACAGCGCAGCGCACCGGCTTCGTTGATTGCTGCTGGCTTATCTTCCTTACTTCCCAACCAGTGCTCCAATGCTGATGCAATAAAGCCCTTGTCCTGAGTTGCAACAAAAACAAGCAGGCCTGCACATGTTTACTTGGTGGCACAAGGCACTGCTGATGACTGCTAGGGGCCAGACTTCTGCAGGACAACCCTGATGCATGATGTATGATCACCCTGATATGATGCACCTAGTACCAAGCGCTGCAGGTACAATAATCAACAGCAACTGAGGGATGACCAAAACAGGCACAGCGCCTGAAAATAGATCATGCAACAGCCACGCAGCAACAAAAAGCATGGGACCAGAGCCTACCTGGGAAGCTTTGCGACAGACAGCCCCACCGGCGCTGCAAGCCAGGCCTCTGTCATCATAGGATGGCTTTGAGCTGTGACCTGCGCTGGCATCTCCCTTGGCACTACTGACGCGCACACGCAAGAGGGAGATCTGCCGCTGCACTTGTGAATGCCACTGTGCTGCTTCCTGAGCTGTTTCAAAGCCCAAAGTGAAGGATGTATAGCCTCGTGTGGCAAGCCAGCTGGTTGGCCAGTGAATGGTGACACAGAACTGCAGTGCAGGTGTAGAAGGCGGAAGAAGACGTCCCAACACTAAAGCACAGCAAATACACGTTGCTCCACAAATGAACACAACATGCTTGAGATAGGTTTTGACACCATAAGCACCTGGAAAAGCAACCTGTTTTGGTTGTGGCGTTTATGTCTGTGTAAATCTTACTGTCGACACCAAAGACCTTTGCTTGGTGGTTGTCGGGCCAGCTGCTGAGGCACATCACAACTCACCAGGTCAACTTGCTGTCCTGAGCCTGTGACGCTGCCCAGCTTAGCTGTCACAGTCCAGGTGCCTGGAGGTCTTACACTACGCTTCTCTGGCACTGTGATTTCCTCCACATACTCTGGTTCCAACTTGCAGCTGCGATCAAGGTACCAGCATTTCTCTCCACTTGGGTCTTGGTGGGTCGTGGTCACGCGGTCTTGGAACAAAGTCACCGTGCGTTTGCATACAATCTCCGATATTCTAGTTGCTTTGTAGGCGAAGCACTGATACAATGGCTCGTCACGGCTCATGGCTTCTTCGACAGCATCAACACTGATGTCGAGCTGCGCATGGGACATTGCTTATCGAGTGCATGATATATGGATCGCATCCATGCTTCCATTAACTATATCTGTGCCTCTAGCTGTCTACTCCCAGCATCGGCCCCGCCAGGCTGTCAAGTTGGTTGCATAAACAAACCATGCTGCTGAGACTGCCTGGTAGTGCTTGTGCTCTCCAACAACACACTTTTGGATGCAGGGAAGCTGGTAGCCTATGTTCAGCTAAGGTGGCTGTCAGTCAGTCAGTCAATCCGTCGGTTGCTGCACGACAACAACGGTCTGTGCACGACAATTTAGTCGTCTGTCATTAAAAATGATTCTGCTACATTCAAGTGCTTCAAGGCTTGACATGGCCAATGCAGTGCACTGGCCATGTGCTGTACTGTCAATTTCAGGTACTGCATCAAACTTCGCGACTGCGACATCACCAGCTTAGTGTACAGCGATGCTCACAATCTATATTGGTCGATATCTTTTGCTGGCAGGCCCAGTCATTCAGAACCATCCCAGCAGCACCTGCGCACGCTGTCTGACAGTAACCTGGGCTGGCACACCAATCGGTCAGAGACCCAAGCAGGATAACATTAACACCTGCGGTACGATTGTGTTATCGGATGGGCTGTAAATGCGTGAACACGGTGGTGCAATGAGGAGTTCCTAAACGCACGACACTTCAGACTCAACAGCAGCAGCAGCAGCTGCCAGCAGCCGACGATGATAGACAATGAAAAGCTTGACATTAAGGTCAAACCTGTTTGGTTGGACTGTGATCCCGGACACGATGATGCGATGGCGCTCATGCTTGCTGGATGGAGCCCTGCCTTAACACTTTTGGGTGTCAGCACAGTAGCCAGTAACCAGGTCGTGGAGAAGACGACACGAAATGCTCTAGATGTACTTGACCTATGTGGCCTTGATCACATAGGTGAGCATGTTGTGATGATCATCTCTTCATCATGTATAAACAGCATGGCTGCTGTGGCTGGTATGTTTTTGTCAGCCAACGGGTGCCACCAGCCTGATCGGTTGGGATGGCATCTCACTTGGATGTAAGCGAGCCACGCATACTTGAAAAATGATTGAGTGGGATTTATTGGTTTGATAATACGAGCACAAGATATTCTGCACATATGATTGCTACTTGCTCAGACTTACCAGGGAAGACTTGCTGCAATGTGTGTAGGTGTTGTGATGGGGCAAGCCAGGCCCTTGCTCCGGGAAGCGGCTATGTTGTGCCCTGAGATTCATGGAGATACAGGATTAGACGGACCCCATGGCGGCCCAGTGCTTCCTCACAGTGGAAGGCAACCAATGCGGGGCAAGGCAGTCAATGTCATGTTTGAAGCCATACAGCAGCAGTTCAGGGGACACCCAAATGCTGGCAAAGTGCAGCTGATATGCACTGGAGCGCTGACCAATGCTGCATTGCTGCTGGCGCTGTACCCTGAAGTGAAAGATATGATTGAGATCACTCTCATGGGCGGAGCTATAGGGGTGAGCATCTGCAGGCACTGCTGCTGCTGTCTGTGCTGCCACTGCTCTCATGCTGTCCATTGGCACTACAGTGCTCTCCGGAGTATATGCAGTGTGTAGGAATCATTGTCGCATTCTTCTCTCACTCGTTAGCCCCTGGTCCAGTCTGATCTAAGCTCAGAAAGACAAGTCAAACTTGTCTTGCACATCTTTACATTGTTACGAGAGCAGAGTAGCTCTCGTACAACTTGTGGAAGACGTGCATTAGCAGTAACAGTAACAGCAGTACTGGGGTGTGTGCAGGTCGGCAATACTGGCCCGGTGCAGGAGTTCAACATACAAGTTGATCCAGAAGCAGCTAAGATTGTGTTTGAAGCAGGTATGAGGTGGTGGCAGTTTCTCTTGTATGCAGCGTGCTGCAGACCAACAATCATGCTCGCACCACACAGCAAGACGAGGGACAGAGAGAATACCAATGCAATCTGAGCCAGTCTGACAGAAATGCAACAGATCTGTACAACTGACATCACAGCATTACTTTCATTTGCAGTGCTGCTGCCCTGCCCTTACCAGGTGTCAACTTGACCATGGTGCCTCTAGAAGTGACCCACACGGCGCTGGCAACACCGGCAGTGCTCTCACGCATGTTCAGCAGAAATGATCGAGGAGGCAGCAGCAGCAGCAGCAGCAGCAACAGTATCAGTCCCTTCAAGACCCTCGTAAAACTGTTGCTGACATACTTTGAGACCACATACAGAGAGGTTTTCAAGTTCAGGACAGGGGCTCCACTGCATGACCCATGTGCAGTTGCCGCTGTGATTGCACCACAGCTGTTTGAGGTAAGCTATCATGCTGTGGCCAAGCAGCACAACATCTGCATGCCTGACTGCAGACCAGTTCTCAGAGAAAGAGATGCCGACAGACTGTGAACAACGACAATGCACTGCAGGCCTGTCAGTGGATAGACTGTGTGCTGTGCACTCTGCACTTGCCGTAGTACTTTTGGAGGGGTGTCTGGAAGCGATGGTCTGTCAATGGCCCATGAACCTTGGACGTAACAGCACTCTCCTTACTACATACCCTCCTGTTTGCTCTGCTGAATACAATAGCCCCAAGGGCCATTGCTTGCTAGGTTAGGCCCCATTCTTCATCCAGGTGATGTGCTATGCTACTACTCCCTATGCTTCTGCCCTGCTGCATTGACCTGCTGCTGTTGCAGTTTGAGCAACTGCGCGTGGACATTGAGACTCTCAGCCCCTTGGCAGCAGGCCAGACCATCTGTGACATCTGGCACACCAGCAAGCTGCCAAAGAACTGCCGAGTAGCAAGGGTCATGGATGTAGATGCCTTCTGGGAACTGATGTTAGCAGCTGTGGATGCGGCTGATGCAGCAGCGCCCATGAATAGAGCAGCACAGGCAGTGGCAGCGACAGTAGCTGCTGCCTCAGATCAACCACTCATGTGAGAAACAGGGACCGGCTCATGTGAAAGAAATATAGCCATGCAGCAAGACCGGCTCATGTCTGCTGTTGGCGCATCTTGAGGGTTGCCAAACGAGCCGGGCTCAAGTAGCTGAGACAAACTTTGTCCATACTATGAAGTCAAAGTCTGTCAACTCTCAGAGTGCAGTGCCGATCAACACTGGTAGGGCCTACTGGCCCGGTAGTAGTACTACTGGGAGACGTGGTACTATCACGGTCACTATGAGTCATAGGGCCTATGACTGCCTGCCAGGCATTGATAGACTCAGCCTTTTAGTTATTGGGCGGTGACACCTGGAGCACCACTGGTGACATGCCTTCTGCCAGACTCTTACCTGATATACATGGCATCATGCCATGATGTAGTGCTCAAGGTTTGACTGAGTATTAGTCAGGCATGACAGCGGGGGCATGCAGTGAGGTGTAGTGTGTGCACGCGTGTTGACCATTAAGCAGTGGCAACTAGTCAAGCACACTGTTGTTATGCCTTCCAAGCATGTGTGTGGCCCACAGCTGGCTCATTGCCACGTCAATGGGACTCCAGAGGCAGTGCTGTGGTGGCGGCCCAGCACCACTCATAAGTGACTAATTAGTCTCAGACTACGTCCAACAATGATAAAGAACCGTCCAACAATGTTGAACAGTTTCATAGGCCTCCCTGGAGGCTCTGAGGGTTACCCATGTCATTTCTCAAACTGAGTCTCTCAGTGAGAGGCACAATTGCGTCTTGGCCCGACGGTCGCCTGGCGGCCTTCCCAGACAAACCTCATACTGTACTACTTGTCATAGTATGACAAGTGCCATGTGCCGATCAGACGGTTGATGGCAGTTGACCAGGATCGGTGCAGGGTACACATAGCCCAAGTGGCCGCATGCCATCATCTACTGCAGTACTTTGCTGCTGCAGCACTTAACTCACCTACTTATCTGCTTGCAAAGCACAGGTACCAGGCATGAAGCAGCTGCTGCAGCTGCTGCTGGTGCCACTGTTTCCTCACTGCTGCACACTATGATGCAGCAAGTGTTGAACATCCTGCACACTGCTGCTCGCGAGTTGAGGGTTGCAATATAAATTATGTTACATGTTTCAGCGGATGACATGGAGTGCTTGCCAAGTGGGCAATGTAGTCTGCAATGGCCGTGGTTGAGCATCCGCGTGGAATAGGACTGCTGCAGAAGGATGAACAATGCAGCCACAGCACTCCTGGCAGAGAACACTGCTGCCGTGACAAACAGAACTAGAGGCCACTGGTGCACCCGAAAGCTTCACTGGTGGCATTGACACCCAGTACTCTGAGCCATGCAACTACATGACGTCTGTCGTGATGTGTGCTGTGACAATGCTGCCAACTTCTCAGCTGGTGCTGATCTTGAGCCAGGTTGCCACGATTCAGCGATCTGCGCCCCACACAAGCTGATGCTGCTGATACTGCTACTGGTGCTTCTGCGTGTTTGCTAAGATCTGTTGCTGCTCGCCATGCTGCTGCTGATGCCAGCACTGCTGCTTGCACTGCTGCTTTACTTGGCTGTTGGGACTTCCTTCAACTCTGTCACCACTACATTACAGCACGAACGCACCAGCAAAGTCATAAGAAGATATGGCGTCAGCAGCAGCTGCCAGTATGGTTGCAATGACCCATGCAGCGTGTGAGCCACATAAGCACTAAAGCAGGATGTGAAAGACCCCCTGCCACCCAGTACAGGGAACCTTGTAAATAACCTGACCTACAGGTGCCTCAAATGCTGATGGCACACCTGATGGACCTTGTTTGCCATCAGCCCAGACTGCTGATCTGAAGTGGATGGTTTGTCGCTGCAGGGCCTTTGTCTTGAAAGGCTCCTTCATCACACTGCGCATGATGTCTGCGCAAATATTTGCATATCTAAGGTATGATAACCCAGCAGCCCGGTCTGCGAAACGCAGTGAAAGGGTTGAGTGAGCACCTGGCTATCCAGGCGATAGAGGAGCCAGAAGTAAACATGATAGATACATCTACTCACAAAATGGCCCCGTTACCGGCTGACACATTGTGGACTGGTGGCACGCGATTAGTCCTACCAGCTGCGCTTGTCGTGCAGCACAGTCCTCAGGTGTTTTTCAGTTTTTAGCCTTCACACACTTGAGTTGCATAAAGGAAGCAGATATTTTGGCTGAGAGGTCGCAGAAGGCTCAGGCTGCACCTGTTAGAAGTTGTTGTTACAGGGACCTGCTTCTGGCGCATGAACTGCTCCTGTGCATATGAATGGCGCTCACAGCTATTGCGCGTCAGTCATAGCATCGGACAATGAGTTGAAAGTGTTGAGCTTTGTAAATGCCTCGTGGGCAACCAGATTCGCTGCAGCAAGTGACCTCTCGCACGAACTGCACAAGCAAGGCACACGCTTTCGCGCTTTCCTTGGTCTGCGGCCAATTGCTTGGACACCAGCCGTCAACAGAATGACGGGACTACTCTACAGCTTTGTTGCTCGAGACACAACGGTGCTGGCAGAGTATTCAGCGATACAGGGCAACTTCAGGACCGTAGCCCAGGAGTGCTTACTTAACGCAAAAATATCTGAAGAGAAGTTTACTATAACCAGCGATGCGTACACATTTAACTTCCTGGTGTCTAATGGCTACAGTGAGTGTGAAGATGCCAAGCGATTAGATGGGTTTCAGATGCAGATCCCGGGGGAGACATCTGTTAATGAGCTCTTTTGGATGCAGCTTTCCTTGTCGTTGCTGACGAGGCATATGGGAGGCAGATACCGTTTGCATTCTTGGAACGCCTGAGGGACGCTTTCGTGGAGAAGTTTGGTGATAAAGGGCGCACAGCAGCAGAGGACAGCTTGAATAACACGTTCAGGTGCGTGCTGCCGCACCTACTGTCAGCTTGCTGTCCCCATGTGGCTGAATTTGTTACCACAGGGAAGCGTGTCTGCTGCTGCTGCTGCTGCTGCTCCTGGCACTGCTGCCAGCTTGGCACCCAACACCCCATACAATGCCATGGGATCGTTATGCTGAGGCTATTTTGCTGCAGTACACACAGCTCAGTGGTGCAGCTCCAGCAGACGTACATTAGCAGTTGTCAGCCAGTCTTCATTTGCCCTGTCTTGTCACACATGTGTGTCTCATATCTGCCTGTCTACATTCCTTCATGCTGTGTGCCCAGCCCTACTATCCAGAAACAGCTACAGTACTGCATGGAGCACCCAGAGGAGATCTCTAAGATGGCACAAGTGCAGCGCAAGGTGTGCAACAGACCAATCGAAATGCTCTGCCATTCCCAGACTTGCGTGCTCTCAGACATTATAGATCTTCCACAAGCTGCTCCTGACATGGCCTCAGATTGAAAACCGTTTGACTGGCAACTGAGGCGTCATGCCATCAGGCAACTGCAAGTCACTCACTTGGTGCACCTAGCTATCCTGAGTGCTACATCATAGTGATGTAGCACTCAGGATAGCTAGGTGCACCAAGTGAGTGACTTGCAGTTACCTGATGGCATGACGCCTCAGGCGGCTCCACTGTCCAGCGTGCAGGAGGGTACCTGACCTTGACGAGTACTTGTGAACAGATGGCTGCCGCAGCCTAGCTCAACTCTGTGAGTGCAAATGTGCCTCTCCTGCCAACCCCTTGCTGCCTGTGTGTGTGTGTGTGCTCTGCTGTATATGATCCTGTTTGATCCCTGCAGGTTGATGAGGTGAAGGGCATCATGATGCAGAATGTGGAGCAGGTGCTGGTGAGGGGTGAGCGGCTGGATGTGCTGGTGGACAGAACAGATGACCTCAGGGATCAGGTACAGCCTGTTGAGGCAGCAGCATTGACATATGGAGTACCAACAGCAGCGGAACCAGAACCAGAGCATGCACATGAACTGTTGCTCTTCACCCCTTCTCACTGCTTTCCAAGTGTGCCACAGTGTCTCAGTGTACAGCAATGCGTATTGGGGGGCCATAAAGCAGCGCAGGGAGTGCTGATTCAGCGCTTGTGAAAGTAGCTGGCAAAACTGCAGACTAGTCTTCAAGTGTTGCTACGTGCGTAATCCGGTGAACAGCAGCACCTCAGACCAGCTCCAGAACTCTGCTGCCACGTGGCTCCTGCATCTTGCGACTTCAGGCACAACAGTTCCAGAGGCAAGGCACCAGACTGCGCAAGCGCATGTGGTGGCAGAACTTCCGCATGAAGATCATTGTGGCGTCTGTTGTGATCATCCTGGTGATTGTCATCTTCCTGCTGGCCTGCTTCTCTGGGGGACGCAACTGCACCAAGACAGGAGGAGGAGCACCGGCTCCTGCGGGAGGAAACAACCTCACGTCTGCTGATGGTACAGGTGGGTGACATGGCACACACTTGATAAAGTCTTTCTTGCCCTGTCACAGACTCTTCAGATTCAGCTGTGTGCCAGTACCTGGCAGCACCCCTACCGCCTCGCGCTTGAATTCTCACAAGCTCCCGGGGACTCCCTGAACCAGCAATGTGTCATCTGCATTCATGTCAACCAGAGAAAGCATCAGCTGTCCATTGTGTGATGGGCTGCAAGTACCCTTGCTCCTGTGTGTGAGCTGATTATAAGTCATGCTCTGCTGTCCTCCACTATCATATGACTGGTTTCAGGGGTCACTCTTCCTGCTAGCACATCTGCCCTGGTGCCTGCGTCAGCTCCCACCACAACAGCAGCATCACCAGCATCTGGTACCACACTGCCAGCATCAACATCAGGCCTGGTGCCACCACCAGCACCCGCAGGTGTCACTCTAGCACCCACCACATCAGGCCTGGTGACTCCTGCACCCGCTGCTGCGGGGGGTTCAGCTGCACCTCAGGGGGGTACGCTGCCAGCACAGCCCCCTTCAGGCCTGGTGTCCCCCACAGGTACCAATCCCTGAGCACATGAGAAGGAGGCATCGTGCGATCAGAGGTCTAAAACTCTGTTGGCTAGAATTCACATGCACACGGCAGCCGGAAGTTGAGGGCTTGTGTGATCAAGGCTGTACAACACCACACTGCTGTGTGCACCGATGCTTTTATTTTCAAAAACAGCTGTATGCACCATCTTCACTTGCCATTGTGGTCTTGATATTGATCTCAGAGGGCCTGATTGTGTGTAGGACTGTGTCTCTTATTGCATCATGTGCAAGAGAGCAGTTACCTGCTGCCCAGTACATGCAGCTGGTGTGGGCACACAGGATGATGACAATTCATACGGCATGTATGCATGAACTCAATCCTTTGCAGTAGATTGGAACCCAACCTTGTCCTCAGATCTTGCCTGCCACATAAGACATCGGATTGCCAATTAGGTTTAGGCATAGCGTATTGCACAGCTCCGCTTGAAGGTACTACCAGTTACTGGTCCAATACGGTGTTGCATCCTTGAAGGGAGTCTTCAAACGCATGGTAATATTCCTCCTTGCATACTATCGTGCTCATTGCATCCAGAGTTCATGATTGTCACGTCAAAATACTACTTGTGGCACTTGTGGCATCGTCGTCCTGGCCAGGCTGGAGATGAGGTCCTGGCCTGGCCTGGCCTGGCACGTCCTGCATCGTGTCACAAGATGGTATGTGGAGTGTATGCAAAACATCCAGCTTACCTTTAGATGATGCAAATCCCGTTACACCCGACACGCAACCGACAGAAGGTGAAGTGAATGAAGCTCCTGTCAGGTGCCCTTGCTATTGGTGCCAGACACGGAGGCATAAGATATGTGTTATGCTCATCTAGTCGACTGTATGCCTGTGGCAACAAGCCAAAGCCCCTCGCGAGGTCGTCGAACTGCACAGTTTGAATTCAGTTGCGCCTACTTATTCACGTCTGCATAAGTAGATACTGCACGGGGATAATACTATTACCTCAAAGCTGCAAATTTCTCTGTCTCCTGTCATCGGCAAGCCCATAGCACGTCAGCGTCAACAGCAGTATGCCGCTAGTCTACACTTTTGTAGCTCGGCAGCCGTCAACGGTGCTTGCTGAGTATACACCGTTTCATGGGAATTTCAGCACCGTTGCATTGGAATGCCTCCAGCACCTGCGGCCAGGTAAAGCAAAAAGGCGGGGTTACCTGGCTGATTACTGTTATGGGCTGTTTGCTGTCATGTGGCACCAGCGCGTACGTATCGTTGCACTGAAAGAAGATGTGTGTAACCGGTGCAGAACAAACAAAGCTGACGATCACATGCGACAAGCATACCTTCAATTTCCTCAGACGGGAAGATTTTGTCTTCTTGGTAGTAGCAGATGAGGCATTTGGCCGGCAGATACCCTTTGCATTCCTTGATAGGATCAGTGAGGACTTTGCAGCAAAATTCGCCAGCAAAGGCAAGACATCTGGGCCTCATGGCTTGGACCGCAGTGTGGGGCCACTGCTCAAACAGCACATGGTAAGCAGTCAGCAGCTAGAGGCTGTAGCTCAATACTTTTGATGCATGATGCATCGAACACACCAATGGCAGGAGTGGCATCACTGGCGGCCAAACACAAAATAAATTGCATCTGAGAAGCGTTCACAGGCTGCAGACCTGGTGTCAGAGGTTGCAGCATTAAAGCAGCCGGTGGCCAAGTAGCCCTGCACCCACTCAGGTTGCTGCACATGCGTTCAACTGCTGAGTCAGCTATATCAGCCACACCCTGTCACAAAACTTGCTGATTGTATCAAAGCAGCTGGACCAGCATATGGTGCAAATAATGGGGCTAGCTCCGTGTGGCCTGTCTGCCAACATGCAGGACTACTGCACCAACAATCCAGATGAGATCTCTAGGGTAGCCAGTGTGCAGAAGAAGGTGGACGAAGTGAGAGGAGTGATGGTGCAGAACATAGAAAAGGTGGGTCAATTGCAGTCGCACCTGCTCCAGCAGCGAATGAAATGTCTAATCTAGCATCAGATGCCAGATGCACCACCAGTGACACTCATAATGAAATCAACAGTGATGAATACCATGTAGCTGCCTGCACCGGCAGGTGAAGTGCCAGCTGTCAAACTTGCAGGCTTTCATGCCAATCATACATGATGACAATCTTAGAAGATAAATTTCAAAAGAGGAATAACGAGTATTTAACCATCACCAGAAAAGAATAGGGCAGCCATTGCAGGGGAGCCCTGCTGGATTTTGTCACATAATTTGCCCATGTGCTGCAGGTCCTTGAGCGTGGCGAGCGCATTGAGCTGCTTGTGGACAAGACAGATGAACTGCGCAATCACGCGCACTTGTTTCAAAAGCAGGGTCAGCAGCTACGCAAGCAGATGTGGTGGCAGAATATGCGCATGAAGATCATCGTGGTGATGGTGGTACTGCTACTTGCAGTGGTCATCTTCCTCCTAGCTTGCTTTGCAGGAAGGAATTGTATTAAGCAGCACACTCAATGGTAGCTGAGCACTCCATGACAGTCAGCATGGCTGCAGTAACAGCAGCATGCCCACACGGCAGCATGCCAATAGACCAACAGCGTGCTGTTTATGTGCAGATTCCTGGGTGTTTCAGTGACACTTTCTTCTCAGTAGAAAGCTGGCTGGCTGACACTTGTTACTCAGTGGAAGGCTGTTCATGCATGGTTTGGCCAACAGTGCAACATCATGTTGATGGCATGTCAACCTGGCTGCTTACCGCCCTACCCCTGCTCCACACTACTCCCTGCTCAAAGTAAACAAGTTCAAGCCTTGAACAGTTGGCAACTGCAGTACATTATCAAAGGCCTTTGCAAGTTGTTGCCCCAAAGCGATATCATTGTTGCTGCCCATACCTGTAAGGACTTGAGTGTTACAGACTACAGTCTAGATATGAACAGTCTGATGGCCGCAGGCACTGCCAGTGGTTGGTCAGCAACCAAGTTGGGTCTAGATCCAGATCTGGTTGAGCGTGCCGAGGTTGGGCTGCCACTCCATAGCAGGCTCTTGTACCTTGCAGCAAGTATCACATGTCCCTGCGCCAGCACAAGTTGTCACTTCCTGGAGGTTTGACCTGGCCAATGACAAAGACTGCCAGTATCAATCACGTCATGCAACCTCCATAAAAGGTTGTAGCCTGCAGACCCGAGTCGAGTGACTGATAAGTGGAACCACAGTTCTACTGCAACGTGCATCTCAGGTATCCATAGTTTGTATGGTCATCAGGTTGGTGACTCCCAACTTGCACATCACTACTCGTTATGCACGCTTCACAAGTCTTTAGTTGCGGAGAATAAGATGCCCTGAGTGACCTCATTCTCTCTCACATGTGAGCCAATGCACCATATCCGTATGGTACGTTTTTGCTTGGTGAGTGTTGGCCTTGGACAAGTGCTGCTGCTCGTGGGACAGCTGATGATCCGCCACTGCCCTATACCGTCGATGATCTTCAGCAAGCGCTGCTTCTGGTCGCGATCGTTCCAGTTTTGATGTCTTGCAGAGACGGTTCAGCGATGATTCCGTTGAAGCCCTAAGGCGCTGGGCACTCAGCAGTTGCCGTTGATCAGCTGCGGGCTGACTTGCAACCACAAAGAGCATGCGACCACTCTTGAACGCTCTAGTGTGCGAACGTAAGATAGTTCCAAAATGCAAGTTACGCTTGGTGCCGGGCCACTGGTGCCTGGTGTGATACAACAAAAGTATTGTACTACGTCAAAAATTCTGTACGCACGTCATGTAGCATTCCAGCAGCATGCGACACCAGTGATCAGGACCCCCGCAGCTGCCCGCCCAAACAGCAGGGCACTCCCCGTTGCCTGCAGAGCTGCAGCACAAACTGCTAGCTCGCCTGATTCAGACGTCACTGGCCCAAGGCTCCACCCTACCGATCGTGTGCTGAAACTATGGCGGAAGGCCAACGCTGTCTGCTTTGATGTGGACTGTAAGTACTGCAGCCAGGCAAACTCGTCTACAGCATTGGTGATGGCCTTTTTAATTCAGTGCCTATCTGTTGCCGGAACCTGCATGTGTGCAGGCACCGTCACTGTGAATGACTCTCTGGATCTGCTGGCTGAGTTCATGGGGTGTGGTGACTCTGTAGCAGAGGTCACAAACAAGGTCGGCAGTTTCTTGCAGCTGTGCTGCTGCCGCCAGAATTGCCACCAGCAGATACCGTCCTGCAGTCTCTGGTGATAATGAGCGGAGGGCTGTGCTGTTGTCTGCAACCAAGAGCGCATCTGTGTACAACATATTACTCTTTACAAGTCATTTGACCGGCCCTCTTTATGGGATTCCAGATATATGCTCGTAAGCAACCTCACCAGCATTGTACCCGCATTCTGGCCAAGCCTCAGCCGCATTGTCTCACGGTGTATGTGCCTCATGCTATGCAGGCTATGGATGGCAGCATGAACCTTGAGCAGGCCCTGGAAGAGCGTCTCAGGATCATCAACTGCACTCCAGCAGACATAAAGAGATTTATCAAGGCCCACCCACCAAGCAGCAGGCTTGTACCCGTGAGCAGCAGCAGCTGCACTCTACTCTCTGTATGATTGTCAGCACATCACATTAATACCAGCCCAGTGCAGAAGAACAATGCAGACTCGGAGACATGCAACAGCGGAGTTTTGGCTTGTATGCCACGGCATCTTTGTTGGCAGAGATATCCGCACTGGCCAATGGGGCTGAGCGTTTTCAACCAAGTGTTTTCCTCTGCAGGGTATAGAGCAGCTAATCAAAGCACTGCAAGCTCGTGGCATTGCTGTGTACCTGATATCAGGTGGTTTCAGGTAAGAAGACTCCACTTTGGAAGCCACTGAGCTTAAGCAAGCTTGCAGCATGCATAACCATGTTATGACCACCTGCATCCTGCTGGAGAAGGTGCCAGCTGCAGTATGAAGACTGTGTGTGTAAGAGATCGATTGCTAAGGTTTCCAATCACACAGACAGCCATCATGTTGGTACAAAGCTGTGTGAGAGACATGTACTGCGCCTTGTAAGGCTACGTTGAGTTGACACTATGCTCTGCTGCCTTGTGCTGCACCTGCTGCCTCAGAGAGTTGACCCTGCCGATTGCCAAGCACTTGGGAGTCCCCAAGGAGAACGTGTTTGCCAACCGCATGAACTGGCAGTGGGATGATGAGACCGGTGAACCCACACGCCTAGTAGGCTTTGACATGAATGAGCCAACTGCTCACAACCAGGGCAAACCAACTGCCATTGCTCGTATCAGGCAGAGAAACCCTTACAACACAATCATCATGATTGGTGATGGAATCACCGACCTGGAGGCTGTACAGGTATGAGTGGCTGGACATCGGCAGCCAACTTGCCATGCTGAAGCTGTTGATGATGATAGCTGCTGTCAAGGTCACTTTGTGCACTGTGCATGTTCCACGTAAGCAGGGCCAGCTGCTGGCGGCTGACACAATGTTTAGTTCGGTACACGCTGCATAGCGTCACTGACATGATGGGTCTGCTGCGAACTAGGGCTACACCTGCAACACCTGGGGCGGCGTGTGCTGCAGGTGACAGGTGGTGCTGATCTGTTCATCGGGTTTGGAGGTGTTGTGGAGCGGTCACCAGTAGCTGCAGAAGCAGACTGGTACGTCTACAAGTACAGCCAGCTCATTGAGTCACTTAGAAGATATACGGTAAGCCATCAGTGTAATGCCTCAAATCTCAACATCCACAAGCACCCCACAAGTGGCTACAACCAATCATTGCTTGCACAAGAGTTGTCTACTTGGCTGACACCTGCACAGAGTAGGTAATGAAAGGTATTGTCTGCATGCTAGAGTCTTAGCTGCCAGGCTGCTGCCAAGTTTTGCAACCAGTGGAGCTGCAATCCGAGCCTCATGTCCTGATGCTCATCTGCTGCATGCTGTTGCTGCCAGGTTGCCATGATTGGCAGTGGTGCATGGGCTTGTGCTGCAATGCACATTGTAGCCCAGAACTGCCTGGCATATGATGTTGCTGATGAGTTTGTGGATGATGTCAGGATGTGGGTATACGAGGAAGACTTTCAGGTGGACATGGACTGCAGCTGATGTTAGGCTTGTCTGCATACTGAGTGTTGAATGTGAGCCTGTCAACAGCCTCACATAACGTCACAGACATGTCATAGAAGGTGTAGAAAACTAATCATCAGGATCTGACAATGTAGCTGTTTACTGCTTTGTTACTGGCCAGTGCAAGCATGCACATCACTCACAAGCGAGTCATGCACTTCAAACATGAATGCCTTTCTGTTATGTGCAGTGCCTTTGAAGTCTGGCACCAGTGTTAGTGTCCTGAAGAATAGAATCTGAAGCATTTTACTCTGTCCGGTCCTGTCATTTGCCCTGCAGGGCCAGAAGTTGACTGAAGTGATCAACAGCCAGCATGAGAACCCCAAGTACCTACCAGGGATTGAGCTAGGTAGCAACACCATTGCAGATCCTGATCTGGAGTCAACGGTGAGGCAGTGAAAAGTGGGTTGATCTGGGCTAACCCTTCGCGTCAACTCGTCACTTGGCAGCTTCTCTCAGGCCTAGCAATGCAGCTGAAGGCTTGCTGCTGTTGCGGGTGACTGCAGGTCAAAGACGCGGACATCTTGATATTTTGTGCCCCTCATCAGTTCATCCGGTCAATCTGCAAGCAACTCATTGGCAAGATCAGGCCAGATGCATTCGCAATCAGTCTCATCAAGGTGACACAACAGTGCTAGATACATACTCTCCACATCCTTCTGGCAGTAGTTGACCCAGCCAACAGCAGACGGCAGCAGCCTGGCTGCATCCAGACGCTGCTGCTTGCATCACATCGCAAGCAACGTGAACAATTTGAGAACAGTTTCAGTCGGGTTTTAGCAGCTTGACAGTCGAGCTCTTGTCACAGCGGCCACCTGCTGCTGGCAATCTGCATTGATGTCAAACTGCCATGGGTGGCAATGCACTGTTTGTTTTGTGTGCATTGGCTGTTGTTTCTCATCTTCCTGCAGGGCATGCGTGTGCGATCAGATGGCCCTCAGCTTGTCAGCCAGATGATCACCAAGTACCTCAACATTGATTGCAGCGTACTCATGGGGGCAAACATTGCTGGAGACATCGGACGGGAACAGCTCAGTGAGGCTGTCATCGGCTACACAAATCTGGAGCATGCCAAGTTGCTCAAGAAGCTGTTTGAGACCAAGTACTTTGTGGTCAACCTGCTGCCTGATGTCGCTGGAGCTGAGATGTGCGGCACACTGAAGAACATTGTGGCACTTGCCGCTGGAATGGTTGATGGTTTGGGCCTGGGCCCCAACAGTAAGGCAACAATCATGCGGCAGGTGTGGGCAGTGTGTATGTGTTGTGCGACTTGTATAATTTCTGAAATTGGCACTATCCTTCGCTGCTGACTGTACACTGGTAGTTAACTATTGTTGCTGAGCTTACTGATGTAAAGTATGCTGGGAAACCTTTCCTAACGCCTGCACTAGCAGCAAGCAGCAGACCTGGCCCAGGTGCTATCTCGGCACTAGCTGCTGTTGTTGTCCAGATAATGTAGTTCCATGCTGTGGGACGTTGACAGAACTTGCTCTTGAATCAAGTTCTGCATGACCGGCAACATCTCAATGGCAGATCAGTTGATGCCACAAGTGTTCATCAGTGGCCATTTTTTACAGCACACCTACTCAACCTACATGGACCCGACTGTGTAATGATGGTTGCTGCCTCTCATGTGTTGTGCTGTTCAGGGTTTGAGTGAGATGCGCCGATTCAGCAAGGAGCTGTATCCCACAGTGCGTGATGAGACTTTCTTTGAAAGCTGTGGTGTGGCAGACCTCATTGCAACATGCTATGGAGGCAGGAACAGATTTGTGGCAATGGAATACACACGAGCAGCCATGGTGAGCACAGGGACTATGGGGCAGCTCACGAAGCCTGACTGATGCACAGCACTGTACCTGGCTGGTTTGTTTAGCGACTTACACCTCACTGCCGCATGTGTGGACCGGTCTCTGTTATACTGCAATAGACGCATGCAGCACACTTATATACCAGCCACAAGATGTATCTGCCAAATGCAAAGCTCAGTGACGCATGCTGCATCAGTGCCATGCACCAGAGCAGGCAGAGAGTGGGAAAGCTGTTGCTGTTGTCCTGCTGTTCAGGCTGGCACTCCCCGCAGTTTTGAAGAGCTGGAGGGTGAACTCCTGAAGGGCCAGAAGCTGCAGGGAGTGCTCACAAGCAACGAGGTGCAGGTGTGATCTGCGGAGGGGCCGTTGGGGAGGAGGGATGATTAAACAGCAGTAGTATGCAACAGTGCAGTTGACATGATGGACTGCTGGTGCAGTTACCAGTAGCAGCGCCAAGGGCTAATCTTGTTGCTCTGAGGCAGCCTGCACAACGTGTGAATTCAAAGTTAAGGTGTGCACTGCATCTCTCTGTTCCATTGTGTGTGCTCCTTTGAAAAAAGATACATGAGTGTGAATACTTCTGTCTCCAATGCTGCTGCAGGAGATCTTGAAGCAGCGGGGTTGGGAGCAGCAGTACCCTCTCTTCACCACTGTCAACCGCATTGTGAATGGGTTCTTCCCTGCCTCAGACATTGTCAAATTTACCGAGGTGAGTGCTGTTACTGCCAACCCGTCAGCACCTGTATGCCCATTTGTGGAGACACAGATGGCTGGAGTGCTGAGTGCTGCTCACACAACATGGCCTATGTTCATCAATTGACATGTATGACAGCACAATATCTATATCTGACATTGTGCTGGTTAGGCTCTTGTGCTGTGCCGGTGTTTCCTGTGGAGGCATTCTTGAGCACAACCGCTCATTGATGCAGACTCAGCTCAGTACTTCCTGTCGTTTGTTGCCTGTCTTCAGGTGCCGCTGCGTCCCATAGCCACTGATGAAGATGAGGAGCTGTCAGGAGTGCTGGTGCCTAATAGGCCCAGACCTCTGGCAACAGCAGAAGCCACGACAGGGCAGCAATGAGACTTGACCCACTATGTAGAGGGTATACAGGTTGTGCCCATCAGCTGTTGACCGCATGATGGCTCTGAGGCTGCGGCACCCATTGTGCTTCCCTATGGATGCCATATGACACTTATGAGGGATCCAAATAGCTTCAGGCTCAACCTCAGCCTGCAGAAGGAAGGAAGGAAGGAAGGAAGGAAAGATGGAAAGGGCTATTCCGGCCGTTAGCCCCTGCCCATGCAGACCAACTGAGCTATCAAGATCGCACAGCACTCCAAGGGCAAAACCCCTCTTTCGTGGAGGGTGCCCAAGGTCGGTGGCGTCTTCTGTACCTCAGCCTGCAGGTTGGCAACCTGTCCTGACATGATGATGCCTGCAATTGCCTGCAATTGGAGGAAGGTTGCTGGGGTGTGGGGATTGGGCAGGCCAAATACCCACTGGTGATTGCAATTTGCATGGCTGGATGGTGATTGTTGGACAGTATTGTCCTAGCTGGGTGAGAGACAGTGAGTGTCATTGGTCAACCTGGTTGACCTTTGGCCGGGGCAGTACTGGCCTGACAGTACTGAGACCTGAGCAGCAGAGCTGGCTGGTCATCAGGAGACCCCCCCCTTGTAACAGACACAAAACAAAATGATCATGTACAGCACTGCATGTTCTTTTGTGACTCTCTTGCCAAGGACACCTCGGCTTTGTCCGGACAAAGATCCTCTGTCAATTGCTTCCATCTGCGGGCTGGTCCTCTTGGCCTGTAGTGCACACTTACTGGAGGGCCTTGCGGCCGGAAAGGATAAAGGGATGTTATTTGCAGCATTCAATTCAAGTTGCCTGGTGCAGGGTGTATCAAACTGTTGTAGCAGTAGGAATTACCCTCTCATGCCAATCGCCCCTTCAAGCATGATTTCAAAATCGTTAGGAAAGTTACTCACGCAGCTTCCAAAGTCAGTTGTCTGATCAACCCAATAGCTACCGATACGCACAATTATTGTGCATATGATATGATTACATGCCTCAACCTAGGGCGTTACCCGTCAAGTGCCGCGTGCCACGTGGCCATAGTGATTATATCCACAGCTGTGTTGAACTGGAATCTTACCGTGTAAGGACAGACAACAGGACTATTGCCATGCTCTTCCTCCCAAAGTGCCAACTTGTGCAGTACTGCTCCCTCAATCACTCTACAAGCCACTTTCGGACGTGCTGTGCAGCACAACACTGCAAATCATGCAGATGCAAGCAACAAGACAAATGGAATCTATCTCTTTTACAATGCTCCTGTTAGCCGGCGGACCGCATGACTCATAGTGGACCTGAAGCAACATCAGCAACACAATGATCAGGAGACTTTGGACAATGCGTAAAGCTGTCAGCTGAGAAACGAAGTTGACCATTGCTAGCATCCTATGCTGCACCACGTCATGCAACAGCCAGCTGCTCTTTGTGCTGAAATTACACCCGCCAAAACATTGGCACCATACAACCTGCTAGGTCATGGGGATCCTAACAAGCAGAATCAGACTAATATATAGCAATCAGCCAAACTTACAACACATGCTCGCTGTGGCACCACAGCGGGGTAGATCCAAGTACTAGTTGGCAATAAGTTGGTTACTGTTTGGGCCTGGTCAAATGCCTGTGGGGTGCCTTGTTGCTCAAGATGCTGGAGGAAAGCAACACCAAAATTGATGTTGCAGAAGCGGCAGTCAAGCTGATGTGCCTTCCTATCATGGACCCCTCTGCCAGCGACTGCAACACCATCACAGAGCTTTGCATACTCATTTTGAATGCACCAGCGGGGTCACAAACGTTCTGTACAAATTTTGTTCCGGCCCACCAACAGCATCATGCTGATGTACACCAGACAAGCTCCAGCAAAGCCCTCAACACCACTTACAACCACCTCGATATCCATCCTAATTATGCAACAAATGTGTTACCAAGGAAAGCCTGGATCCCATCACCAGAAGGTCTGCACTATGCATGTGCTGACTTGCACTCCCAGACCTGTGTCGTATCCCAGCACATGCCTGTGACCCGTCTGCTACTGCTGCTGCTGCTGCTGTTGCTGTTGCTGCTCCTCTTGGTGTGCTAGCTCTTCCACCTCTGGATGCGTTTCAATGTAATCTACTGCAAAGTTCTTGAATGTCCGAGGCAGCAGACCCAGGAAGATGAACCAGTAGAGCGCCACTGGACCTGCAATGCAGTAACAGAATCGCAGACTCAACCCAACTGCTAGCCACCATTGTAAACACATAACTACTATCCACCATTGCATTGGACTGCGCTATGTGTCACGCTGCTGTATGCCAGCAACTAAGCATAAAGGATGACAGGCTCCTGTGATGAGCTGTCGCTAGGCTGCCCAATAGTATGTGTTGCTGCGTGCTCTCTGGAGCTTCTGCTGATTGTCAACAAAGCTCAGGTGTCCCAAACAACGTTTCTTTGCTGTGTTATGGCCATCAGGGTTCTTTGCTGCGTTATCGAGCTCGTTGCTGCCATGTGTCCTATCATATTGCTGCTGCTGGTGTGTCGAGGGAAGCAGTTCTGAATGTCATGCAGATACCATAGCTGCATCATCATCCACAATTGCATAGGACAGAGAGTGTTGGAAGATTAACCAGAGACCTCAATCCCTTACCTGCAGCAAGTACAGCTGTTTTGAAGGTTGGTTCATCAATGTTCAAGATGAGTGACGCCACAAAGAAAGCAACCCCAGTGGCAACCACAGTGTGTGGTTGTAACCACCAAGGCTGATAATGCCTGCAATGAGCACAGAAGTGTTGTTGCAAGCACCGTAGGATGCATCCATCAGCGGGGAAGGGGGTGACCTCAACAGTCGGCAAGTAAGCATCTATGGTTTGGCCCTTGGATGTGCATGCCAGAGGCAGTGATGACGCCTTTACGTAGGCGGGTGTCAACACACTCACCAGTAGTTCATGTCCCAGTCGTTGGGGTTGATGTGATGCCTCTCCTGCTGATGTGACTGTGGGCCCTGCTGCTGTGCTTGTGTCTGTTGCTGAGAGGGCTGCTGGAGAGCATTGCTGGCTTGAGATTGCTGGTAAGCATTGCAATGTCTGCATCTTCGTATACTAGGCGAAAGCAACGGCCAGGGCGTAAAGATTCGTTGCCTTATCGCAGTGCTGCCTGTTGGAAGCAAACGAAGCAGTCAACGGGAGGCCAGCCTCCGGTGGAGGCTTCTTAACTTTATATATGTCATTATTCTGATAAGTACACCTGCATGCAGCGACTTACCTGCTCTTGAACGGAAAGCCATATTTACTGTCTTCAGCCGCTGTTAACGTAGTCAGCTTGAAGCTTAGAATCAATGCTTTGCTGTGAGCAAAGTTGCAAACCGAGACGCGGAGGAAGAGACTTCAATCACCAGCAGATAGTTGCACGTTGTTGGGGCGATGCTGTTCAGGTCTCGTTGATGACGCTACTGCAACAAAAAAATACAAAAACCTTGGAGCCACACGAGCCTGCGGGCACACAAGGATCAGGAGAATTCCAGTGCGCGCCTCAAGTGCGCTCTGTTAACAGCTTCGAAAGCCATTCGCACCACTGTTATGCTGATGCAAATACATTTTATCTTGCTTGAAGTTGTGGCCATGCTATCTTTCCTTCTAGAGGCCATGACCAGATCGCCTAGGGCGCTGGTGTGCAGCTTGCCATCCAATCGCAGCTGCAGGTTTAATCGCAACAAAATACAACAACCATGTCAGCTGGCAAGTCCCCTACAATGTACGTCACTCGAGCTCCTCTGGAATACCTTGGAGCTGCAGCAGGAGGCTAGTCCGTTTCATACCTCTTGCATCAGCAAGGCTTGTCATGGCGATGTTGGGGACAAGGTAGATCTTCGGCGTTTGATACCAGTTGCCATGTCCTAGAGAGTCCCCCCCCCCCTCTCCCCTGCATCTCTAGTTAGGGACTGCCACTGGCATGCTGGGCCTGCAAGCCTTGCGCAGTGCGCACCACCAGAACACGGGCCACAAGAAGACATTGTTCCCCAAGACAACTTAAACATCAGTTACAGCCAATCAGGGCAGGTTCAGAACACACAGACAAAAACATGTAGTCAACAACCTGGCATGCCAAACTTGCACCTCTACATATGCCCTATGACGACTGTTGTAGGGACAAGGTGCAATCTGGATGCGGTTGCCATGCAGTGTTTGAATATATGCACACCTGCGCTCAGCGTCAGAGCCCCGGTGACATGTGTTGGGTTGTCATTGCGCTGCAAACAAACAGTACCACCCCAGAACAGCATACCAGCATTCACCAGCTTCACTTGGGCAGCTGCCTGATTGATTAGCACATATGCACACATCAGTCTGCTCCAATACAAGGCTCTTGAAGGCTGGATGTTGTCTCTGTGGTGTGTATGGTGGTGGTAGATTTGAAGAACAACAGCATTGCTGTGCCTATCTTAAGTTGAACTTGTAGTTCACCAATTCATGCAGGGCAGCACGCATGCTTCCACCCATGACATGAGATACTGTAATATGCCAGTTCTCCAAAGGCGGGAAGGATATGCAGACAAATGTGAAAACCAGCTGCTGTTAGCTGGCAGCAACATGCATGCTATGCAATGAATAAGCCAGGTGGTGATTTGTAACCAATAGGTACACAGAATTATGCATGCATTGACTTCTCAGCGCCGATGCATTTGAGGCACATCAGCTGGACCAGGCATACAGGACTAATAGCCAGTACTGCATGATGACTGTTATGCCTCAGAGACCTCGCTGGTATTCATGAACAGCCTTCTCAGATGCGGGCATATTCAGACTGTACAAGCTAGCAGCAATCAGATGCAGTCCAGCTATGAGTGCAGCAGTTTGTGCCTCACAGATGAGTGAAGAACACGAAGTCACATCACTACAGCCAGCAGCTGCCGGCATGCACACTTTGAGGAGTCACACCTTTGCCGCCATGAGGGCGAAGACCAAGCCATATGCAGTGCCGTTTATTGGGTTGCAGCAGCCAGGCACACCCATCCTTCCACCCCAAATGAACTGTTGTTCAGGTTTGATGCTCAGAATAGCTATAGGCATTCTCTGGGTTGCCAACCTGGTTTCAATAGCTACAGCCAAGTATAATCCACATGCAATAACCACCACCGCATGCAACTTTGACCAGAAAGAGCTTGCAGCATAATCTCTTGCAACCAGTGTATGTGGCAGACAGCAAATAAGCCGATATTGTCTGGCGCAACGTACGCAGGCCTGTTAGAGATGGTTGACGGCCATGGCAGTGCACACATGCTTCAGGCCACTAGTTGCAATAGACACTTAAAAGTACGGTATGTCTCCTTGACCGCTACTGGTGACAGACCATGAATAGCCCCCCACGCTGTGTCTGACATATGACATCCTAAGATCAGTAACACACGCCTCAACTGCATCACCACCTGTTTGACAATGTGCGGCTGCAGCAAGCACAGCTAACGCCAGCAGCATGCAGAGCTGACTACATCACGCCAGCAGTACCATGTGTTGAGCCTCAACTCCTGGCGCACTGCAGACGGACTACCATTGATGCTCCCCATAATAAGTTATCCCTTCATATTCATCCTGCTATGGTGTTCTTCAGATCATTTCCAGTCTGTTCTTCTTGATGACCTCTGTGTACCAGTTGGCACTCATCTTGGGAATGCGCTCAAGCGTCTGCAACAGGCACCAGGCAGGGTGAACCGTTTGCTGCAGGACCACAGGAGCCTTGCCACATGTGTAATGCAGGTATGGTGATAGCAACAAAACTGCGCAAGTTGCCTGTAGCAAGCAGAATACCATTCAGGACCAATGATGTTGGAAGTACTCCTGAAGGTGAAATCCTATCTGGCTGGACTGCAGCCGTTCAGGGGCCAAGTCTGCTGAACCATCTCTCAGTGCTTTGTGTGGCCTGTGCATTGTGAACTGGCAGCATGGCACTTGCTCTGTACATGTGCAGCCAGGCCATGAAGGTGAGCTGGTGCTGGATACCAACCTGCATATCCACATAGCACAGGCCAAACTTCTTCTGGTACCCATAGCCCCATTCAAAGTTGTCCAGCAGGCTCCACACAAAGTAACCGCGCACATCAACATCATCATGCAGGATTGCCTTGTGGACCTGTGGCAGTAAGCAGAACTAGTTGTTTGCCACAGGCAGCAAATGTGAAGGTCAATCGCTTTGCGGGCTGCTGCTGATGCCAGCAACGCGGCATACTCACTCAATCCCAGCTCACAACCGTGATTCAGGGACCTGAAACGCCTCTGCGAAGACGTGCAGCGTAGTTACGTTGCCTACACAACAAGAAAGACGACCCAGACATCCTCTTGTGGTCCTGAGAAGACTGCAAGCGCTTTGGCTGTGAGCCGGGCTCACCTCTGTGAGGTACCTCTTGAGATACACTGCCCTCTCAATGTCTTTCAAGGCTTCCTCCTCGTCCTCCTCAGCAACAGCACAGCCATTCTCAGTGATGATGATGCCGCCACGGGGATTGTACTCCTGCTGGATGTAATTCAACATCTTGCGCATGCCCTGAGCAGGCAGCAGACAGGGATAATGACAGTCAGAAGATGTCTTCATTTGATATGCACAAGCTCTGCTTCGCTTCACACATGGGCACAAGATTGTTATTCACTTCCACCCTATCATGCAGAGCTCATGTTGCCGTTGCTGCTTTGGAAGAGCTGAACATCTCCTACTGGTGTGTGACAGCAAATCAACCTTCTGCTGCTTTGCAATGCCCCTCAGTGAGGAGTATGCGAGATCAAGTCACCTCTGGGTACACCCCCCAGCCCATGTCTGTTGTCTTCCACACGTCGTCATCACTCTGATCAACACTGACGTCCTGCCAGTAGCCAGTTGACTCAATGTACGGGTCATCTGGAATCTCTGTAAAATCTCAAGAACAGACAGGAGGACCACCCGCTGACAATTGCTCATGACAAATTGGGCTTGGTAGCAATGACTCATTGGTGGTAGTCTCCATGCCATGTATTGAGTAGTGGACTCGCTCACAAGGTGATCCCGGAGCCACACATGTGACAAGGTGATAATCGACTCACCCTCATCATCCTCAATGATCTCCACCTTGGCCGGCTCCTCAGACACCTCTCCCTCTTGTATCTCATTCTCGTGAGGTCTGTTGCCTGTGACTGTGGTCATGATGCGTTCAAGCTGAGCTCCCAGGCGCATCTGATGACATCCGACATCATAACACACCATCACAGACAACAGCAGGCAAGCATGTTGATCGGTTGTCAGGTACACACCACTGATCACACAATCGCTCACTCTCTGACGTGGAATACCACCATTACTATCATGTAGGCTACAAAATGATCAGTGGGATGACTCCATTTCAGCCCAGCTCTTTGTTTAGGCACCTGTCACACACTGCTGCATACAAGCAGAGGATTTATGCAGCTGTTTGTTGGGAGTGTTTACTGTTTGTTGCTGGTTCCTAATGGTCAAGCCCTACACCCTGGTTGAGCTCTGAAGTCTGTCAACAGTTGAGGAACCCCGTCCCCTCACCAGCTTTCCCTCTCTCTCCTCCTCATCCTGCTGTGGTGCCAGCTCCTTGTACCAGGCTGGCTGCTCACACAGGTGACTGCTGTAGTGGTTCAGGCCGAAGAAGTCAACACTGCCCTGCAGCATGGCACGCTGCTCTGCTGTGAAACGAGGCAGGCGGTTGCCACAGCGCTCCCGCATCACAGTTGGGTAGTCACCCTGCAGTGGCAGGAGTGCAGGAGTGCAGGAGTGCAGGTAGGAAGTTGTCAAGCTGAGCAGATGCGGGACAGTGTTGCTGCCAGCCACTGACCTTGTGGCTTGATGCATGATTTGAACGCGCAGCAGGTGACTTCTCAACCAACAACACTCTGCTCTAACAACACTATGACCAAAGATACAGGTGCAGTGCTTCAGCTAAGCCTTCAGGTGTTTGATCGTGGTGGCAGCACCCTGCCATCCCTGCCTCACTTGATATACTGGTCTTGCAAACCAGCCAAGTGTAAACTCCAGTGCCCTATCAGCTGCCTTCTCATTCCTTCGCTGCTCCCCCAGGTCTGCTGCTGGTTTGGCCTCGTACCAGTCACCGTTAAGCGCCAGGCCAATCTTACCACGCTGCTTGCGCTTGAACAAACGCCTGCAGTGCAAGGTGCATACAAACAGTACAGATTTGTCAGAGTTGATAATTTGCTTCAGGCTGAGACCTTAGTGGTAGCAAGTTGGCCATCCCAAGGCAGTGGGAATCACGCCAGCACATCACGCCCTGTCCAGCGCGTCAGATGGTGTCATAGTGATGACTGCCAGGGTCCTGCTGATCACAGTCACCCTCACATTCGGGGTCCCGGTCACTACTGCCAGCCTTGCTCACTGTGTGGACGCAACATTACTTACTGGTACATCTGACGCAACATCACTTACTGGTACATCTGACGCAACATCATTTACTGGTACATCTGACGCAACATCACTCACTGGTACATCTGACGCAACATCACTCACTGGTACATCTGACGCAACATCACTTACTGGTACATCTGATGCAACATCACTTACTGGTACATCTGACGCAACATCACTTACTGGTACATCTGACGCAACATCACTTACTGGTACATCTGGTATGTCCTGCCGTGAGCAATGAGCATGTGATGAGCCACCTTGTACACCTCCCTGGCTGGATCCACCGTGCGCCCGGGAGCGTGTTGGCCGCCGCTGTCATGACCCAGCACAGCCGCACACCAGGGTTCATTAATGGTGATCCAGTACTTCACCCTGAACTCATGACAGCACATCAAAGCGGCGTGGACCTGTGATATGACATAGCTTGTTGAAGCTGTCAGCTCAAGTGATGCTTCACTTGTCGATATCATCGCGTGGTGAATGCACTGCATAATCACTCTAAGATGTACAAGAAATTCATCTGGCCAATACAGCAAACCTCCGGAGATATGTTGGAAGGCTCCTGCATAGTATGTACACACCATATTGTGTATTACATCATTTGTCACAGCAGTCAGGAGCTTTCCAAGGTGCTGAGACGGACCTGTCACCAAAGCGGCTGAAGCAGCACTTGGCAAACTTGACAAAGTGGTCAACACTCTTGGGGTTGAGCCAGCCGTCCTCCTCAATCTGCAGGTGAGAACAATCACAGCGGCCAGCAGTCAGTCTCCTAGCATTTGTGATGACAACATACATGTCAGGTTCTGCTCCTGCCTGTGTCACTGCTCCCAGCATCTTGACCCATTTTTACTCATTGCGCAGGTGTCAGCCTGTGCCCACAGCAGGTTTGCTGCATCTAGCTTTGGCAACGTGTCACTAGCCAGCTTCACGCTCATGATGCCATTCCGTCCTCAGAGTGGAGCAGATCCAATAAGCAAAAGTTGCTGCCACAGTTACTGCTGCTAGCACTCACCTGCAGTGCTAGGGGCAAGTCCCAGTGGTACAGGGTGACCACGGGCATGATGCGGTTTGCTATCAGCTCGTTAATCAGCCGATCATAGAAGGCCACACCACGCTCATTGACCTGTCACAGTGTCAGACAATCGCAAGCAGTGTCTGGCATGATGTCCCTGACAGCTGCCTCCAAGCCCCATGCAGGTGACCCTTGGAGGGTATGGAGAATGGGGGTTGCATCCCCACACCCTCTACCATCTACCCTCACTCATAAGTCTTGGGAGGCATGATGCATATGCAAGCCGTTCATGAACAGAGCACCAAAGTTACAATGACCAAATAAACTGCCACTAACTGCCAACAACTGCTCTGTTGTATTCTGGCATAGAAGCAATGCAAAAGTGTCGATGATTGAGCCCCTCTTACCTTGCCCTTCCCATTTGGAAGAATCCTGCTCCAAGCAATACTCATGCGATAGTACTTGACTCCCATGGTGCGCATCAGAGCAACATCCTCCTTGTACCTGCATAGCAAACGTGCAGACAAGCACTCCACACCCTCAAATGACCTCGCTCTGCGCAAAATCATGGGCTTTGACATGCACTCAATGCCACAGCATACCCGTTGGACTTGCACAGCCCAACATACCAGACTGGCTGGCATTTCTGCTTTCAGCAGATGGTTTGCAGACACTCCAGCAGCACAGCTGTCTTGTTGCAACTTTTGTTTTAGACATTTCCCAACACTGACCAGCCTGAATGCAGCAGCCCAATCTGCTCCTAGCAGACTGCTCCATCATATCAATCCCTGCCATACCGCTGCCGTTCCCCAGTCAGCATGAGCACCTGTAGAAGTGGCAGGTTGAGATGTCTGCATTGGCATTGCCGCTTGTCTTCCCAGGGGTGTGGCAGAACGCGTCCCAGATGGACAACCCCTTGCCCTCATCCTGGTAAGCGCCTTCAATCTGGTAAGCGGAGGTGGCTGTGCCCCACATGAAACCCCGAGGAAACTTCCTGCAGAGCACAACAGGGTCCAGCTCAGCACACGCGCCCCTAGTAGAGAACTCAGTACATTTTGTCATGACAGGTGGGAGTCTGTTGATGCCACTACTTGAGACCTTGTCACTGATCTGCTTCTCGTGTGCATGCACAGCAGGGCAAGGCAAGCGCATGCTTGGCACTTGGCTTATCACAAGCACAGTGATGAAGGAGCCTGCTGATGATGCCTTGCGCTGCCACTAACAGCATAAACTGATACCACTGGGTCAACTGCACTGTGTGATACCTGGCAGCAACCACAGGTTTGATGGTCACCATCAGCAGCTGGCATGTACTGCTCACCTGATAGGTGGCTCTTTCTCCGGCTCCCGTCTGAGTGCTGCCTCTGCTGCTGCTGCCTCTGCGGCCGCCTGCGCCTCTGCATCCGCTGCTGCTGCTGCCTCTGCTGCTTCCCGGTCAGCCAGGAGCTCCTCTTCTGTCTTTGGCTTGCCAAGGATCTGCCCAAGACTACCAGAGCGGGCACGAGCCAGCAGGCCAAACACCCCCTTCATCTGCACAGCACAGCACAGCACAGCACAGCACAGCACAGCCCCACCCCACATCACTGATCAGGATAAGGAGCTGGGACAGGCAAGTATCAACAGATGCTGTGTCTGAAGGGTATGCAAGCATCAGGCCAAGTGATTGCCACAGCAGTTATTAGCACAGTCTGACATAAGTTACATCCCGTACAGACAGAAAAGAAAGATGCGGTTGCATAGGTCACTAAGATGGTGCTGCAGTGGAAACCTGTGCATGGGCCATGAGCATGAACAGCTTGTTTGCAGCACATGCATCAAAAAGTCAGGGCAGTATCATATCGGGCGATGTGATCTCACATGACATGCCAAGCTCAGTGAGTTGGTTTGCAGCAGCCACATAACACGAGCAGCATCTGTGTTGTCTCACCTTGCTCTGCTGGTCAGTGCTTTGCTGTTCTGCAGCATCTTGAACATCTGTCTCCTCATATGACTGCTGCTGCTGCTGCTCTTCATACTGCTGCTGCTCCTCTGACCCTGCCTGCTCATCAACTGAATGCTCACTGCCACCAGACACACCTGAGTGCCACGAGTAAGACAGGATGGAGAACTATGATGCCTTACTTAGCAGCATAAGCAGCATATCAAGGTAACGTTCTTGCAGGATATTGGGCTGCTATGTGGCGCACTGCACAGATGTCCTGTGTTATGCAAGATGCATGAAGAAGGCATTTCCTGGGCAGTTGACTGACCTGCTCTAAGAAGACCCGACAAAACAGAGCAGGCTATTCCGACCTACTTGCACACAAGTGGTTGACCCCAAGCATAGGCCTCTGCAGCGCACCTTTCTCTGTTGCCTCTGATGCCTCAACACCCTCAGTGAACTCAGACGCTCCCATGACATGCTCAGCTGAGATGGAATCAGCAGCAGCAATCAGCTCACTGCTTGCCAAGTCCAGATCACCTGCTGGAGCTTCGGCTTCAGTTTCTGCTGTTGCTTCCATAGGCCCTGTTGTATCTGCCACTTCATCTTCATCATGCTGTTGGTTGGAAGCGTCTGTGTCACTGTCAACAATTGGCACAGCTGCATCACACTCGGCTGCTGCTGCTGCTGCTTCCTGCAGATAGGCATGCATTACTTTCCACATCAGACCAAGAGAATTAGGTTGGATTGTTTTGCAAGTGGATGGGCTTTAGAACTACATTCTAACCCTGAAATTCCAGCTAATGACCATGGCCAGTTGGTGTCACCGGCACCAATAGCAGATAATTAGGCTGCTACAAGGAAACTGGCTGAATCAGCATCTGCAGTATCTCCTCTGATAAGACAGAAGATGCGAGGAATGAACATTTCCTAAAGAATCAGAAAATATTCTGAATCGTGCTGCTTGTCCTGGCTTATCTGCAGGGTTGTGTGACGATTTTGGGTTACCCCACCTTTCTGCTTTTGGCAAGACTGGTGGCGCGTTTCACACGACCCAGCAGACCTCCCACAGTTTTTTTGGGAGAGTCATCATTGATACTGCGTTGACAACAGAGACAGCAAGTAACCCCAGGGCAAGGTTACTGATGAGTGAGTGAGGGTGATCTTGCTCCATGAACTCTATACCCTGGTGATACCCAAGACTAGAGAGGCATACACGGATCCCCAGCCCATGCCTGATTTACTTAGCAGACAGTACCAAAACTGCATCTTTAATGATACCTTTCTGCTGCTTCGGGTCCCTCCACCGCGCGTGAGTCCGGTGCATCAGTCAGTTCTGCCAGATTACCGGAACTCTTTTTCTTGCGCCCAAGTCCGTACAGGATGCTGCTTACACCTTTTTTCTTCTCTTTGATACCATCATCATACGAGCCTTCTGAAGCCTGACGCAGAGTGCCGTCGTCATGTGCTCCCTGTGAATTGGCATCAACGTGCTCGTCTGCAATACTTCCTGAAGACTTCTTCCTTCGGCCCAAGCTCATAAAAAATCCACTACCAGTTTTTTTGATCTTTGTATTGCTGAGGCCATTTACATCGCCAATCTCGGCCGTGTGATTGCTAGCATCAGCGCTCAGTTCAACTACTCTTGGACCAGCTGCTTGATCGACATCCTTGTAAACAGCTGTGTCAGAAGGGTCTTGCGAAATCTCTTCTAAGCTTCCGTTGTCAATCGAACCATGAGAGTACGTGGGTCCCCCCATCGTGCTGGTGAGTGTCACTCCTAGCACTCTGGGTTGGCGAACGTGGATGCAACCACCCTCATCACTTTGGTGCAAGCAGTCTGTGCGAGTGAACAGGCTGCAATGAGTGCGGTGAGATACCCAGTAACTACTCGGGCCGTTGCACTGGGGTTCAACTGAACTGAACGCCCCTGATTCAGGCCTAGCCAATAGCTGAATTTATAGCTGAACAATACTCGTATTGGCGTTGCAGTAGTGTTTCAAAGATTTATACTGTCAGTAAAAAGTGCTCATCACGTTCCTCTTAAGAATCTCGCACGAGTGCATGCTCGTACATTGTTGGACAGCGCACAGCAACCCATGGCAATACAGCAGATGCGATAATATTGCTTTTGCGACTGTTGGACCATGCTGAGTTGTCCTTCTGATTTTTCCACTGCAAAGTTAGCAGGCACAAGACAACTGTCGCACTGCATACGACACGTGGTTGTCGCGGGCGCGGCAGGCTTGCAAGGCCTCAGCTGATCATTTGTTGTAGCCCACAGATGTGACGGGCACATTCACAGCATGGATCGTCACATCAAGGCTCGGAATACGCTAATGCACCCTTCCCTCCCCAAGCACTACTCTTCAGGCAGTCTCCACGATTGCAGTGGAATGATGGCAAAGCAGCAACTGCACGCAATAAAGCTTGTTAAGGTCAGGGGCAATATGATGCAACCTTTGCTGGCCGCGCTCAACAGCTCCAACACAACTTCCTTGGATTGTCACACTTGCCATCAGTGACCCTAGCAAGCAACTTCGCATAGCATGCCTCATCACGAGAAGATACACATGGACAAAGATGTGATGAAGCGCATGCATGCGGCCTTTCAAGATGATGGACTCAGTACAAGCACCACTGTGCGAGCACACCGCTGAAGCAGCAGACAACCATCAAGCGAGAACCCAAGTGAGATGGTGTAAAATTACTGTATTTCAATTTCGTCTGATGACAACCCAGCATGCGTCCAGCCTGTCAAGGAACAGGCCGGCTGCACCCTTTGGTAAACAGTGCACTGCTGTAGACACATACACCAGGATCATCACTACTCAAGATCCACAACAAACACGCAAGAAGCACTGATTTATTGCAGGAGTGCTGTGTACTCCATGTAGCATCTCCAACACATCATCAAACATGACAGACAGTTACGAGTGGAGTGCAGTTGCAGCAGGCACACTTGCCAGACTGATGCCATCTTTGAATGCTGCTGCATCACTGGCTGCAATCGTCATTGCTGCTACCTTCACCCGGCTGTCCATCGACCCTCCTGCACAGCCAGCTGCAGTGCACACAGCACTCAGGCATCAACTGTGCCAAATCACCAACTCCTCAAATAACCACCACTTGACAGCTGTTGTTCCCCAGCATCCTTCAACTGGCCGCCATCCACCAGGCGCCAGCACCATATGGGACATGCCAACTGTGCAACACTGGAAATACACTGCTGCCACAACAACAGGATTTAACTCTCATGATATAGAATGTTCTCATCACCATGGTTGCGACTCAGCACTGGTCCCAGTGGCACACGACATCTTGCCCCCCACTTCTCCTCCCTGCCTCCTGACGCCACCTTCACACTGCTATTAGGTGTACACTGGTGTTGAAGGTGAAAGCCATGCAAACGGCTGCAGTTCAAGCAGTTGTACCAGTCTGATCCACCTGAGTGCAGTGACAACGCATAATAATGATCCACCAATGGAAATGCCCAGGTGGTTACTGGTCATTCACACGGTCATAATCGCTGTTGAAACACAACACCTGATGATACCACCCGACAAACACCACCAGTGGCCACTGAGTGGAGGCCAATAGTGTACAGCACACTACTATCCAGCTGTTGAAGGGTTGACATAGCAAGCAACAGTTGCTGCTGCCTCAATAATGCCTAGACATGAACTAGGATGTTTGAGGCAACCAAGAAATGATGATCAAGGAGGCTGCATGGCCAGTGCCCCCCTGTTCATAAGAGCACTCTAGGCCCTACACATACGACCTGCATGAGACGGCAATAAGCCATGGCACATGGTGATCACACCCCACCCGCACACAGTCACACAAAGCTTCCCAATATTGCTCTGTATATCACTCCAGCCATCTAAGCAGCAACGCCTAGGCCATGAAGCTAGGCACACAGAATGCCACTGTTTAATGGCCCAGCCGGCTTGACACATCGATGCTGGCTGCTATTTCATGAAAGCAAGCTTACAGTAGTGCCTGGCACAGATTTTGCATGGGCAATTGCTAACTCAACGAATTCTTGGTGGAGCAAGTTGCAGGTACACATCATGTCGCCACAGCATTCACTACAGACAAGTTGGCAGTGCCAATAGCTTTGCGCAAAGGCACAAACACTAGTTGACAACCCACAGATACTGCAAACGCATCAACGACCACGAAAACTGCGCAAAGCCACAGTAGGGGGTCAGCCACAACAACTGCATGTTTGTTCTGAACAAGCAAGCGTTCAGCCGCCACACCAGCTGCAGCTGCAGCACCATACAACAGCTTCTGCCTAGCAACCAGACCAACATACAAATGCAGATAATCCTCAGTAGGTAGGCCAACATATGTACACCCCCATTCACATCATTGCCTAGAGCTACAACATGCACATATTGCCCTGCACACAGGTAGGAGCTGGTAGTCTGTGGAAGGAATACATATTTCCCTTGAATGTGCACAGCTGCAGCATGTTAGAAATCACCACAGGCTAGGCATTGAATGATGTGGGGGTGATGAGGGTGGACTGTACCGCCAGTAGACGTACTGGTGTCTCATGACCGATGCTGTAACTGCACAACCATGCATTACCTGCTGCAAGGGTCCTGTCTACAATTTCAGATATGCTATTTGACAACAAGTTGTGCCGTTAAAGTGCTTGCCTGAAGGGCCTGCTTGTGCATGTGGCTACGCATCAACAGCAGTGCACACCGCCCACACGTCCAATAACGCTGAAGAATTGCTTGTGCAGACAACCACTCTTGCTTGATGCGGGTTTCAGCAACAGCAAAATTGCGATCTAAAGACACTGCTGCTGCTTACCAGAAAGGGTGGGGCAGTTTCGCCTGCACAACAGCTCCAACTCTGCAGTAGTGTCAATGTACAGCCACCAAACAGCTCCCTGACGCGCCTGGCTCATCTGCGATGTGATAAACACTTCTGCAATGGCACCACGAATGCTCGCTCTGGGCGTGCACAATACACAATCTAACCTCGTGCCAACTATTGCAGGGCAAGCTGCAGCCCAGTGGGACAGCAACATACACACATGGACCAGCCATGCCTTATGTAAACATCAGATACCCTGTCCAATCCCACTTGGCAAACGGACCTTGTTTCTTCTTTCAGTATCCATGTAAAGTTGCATTCCATAGACATGGCACATGATCCTGATGCATGGTACACACACCACAACACCACCACCACCATCATGCGCTATTGCAGGATGTGAAACAGTACCCACTGCCAGACACAGACAACCCTACACATTGCAACACACAAAAATAGGACGGTAAGAAGAGACGACAGAACCCACAACAAGGACAACAGACAAAAGAGACTCTCATGGACGATCAGAACCAAAACGAGTACGCCCCAGAACACACAATGTTCCACACTCTGCTGAGCAAATGCCAGAACAAAAGTAAGGAACTGCCCAGTGTCATTAAATTGGTACACATCATTTATCAGTCAGAAAACAGGATGACAGGAAGAGTCCAACAGATACAAAAACATCAGTGCTTTTGGTCAAGATGCAGTGAATGGTCAGTCAAGCAGCACAGTGCATGCGGGGCGGTGCAGTCATAATTAGGGAACCAAGCTGGCTGATTTGTGAGTGTGATGCTGTGGTATCACACGCCAATGCCATGTCTGTGACAGGACAAATCTGTATGCTTCTATGTGGCACAGAGGGCATGAAGAGTGACCAGAGCTTGCCACCGCCACCGGCTGCATGCCCTCTCTTCCAGCAAGGGTTACCGGTCCTTTCTTGAAGGCAATGAACCACAAGCCTTGTACCACATCCCCCTTTTCGACCGCCGGTCATGCATGAAACAAATAACAGCCCTACTCTAGGCACAAGCTGTGCCATTATGCCTACACTGCCTATCACGCAAGTACACAGAAGGCAACATAAGAGTGGGTTGAGTTCAGACTGCACAACCTCAAGTTGCAGCGCGTCCCTGCGACATTGATGAACATGCAGGAGGTGCTGCCGCTCAAGGTGCTGACGGCCGCCAACCATTTACATGCAGTACAGCTTCTCCTCAATGTGGGGAGGAATAGGCTTGATTTCTGTTCCTAACTCCTGCTCAATCTTGTACCTGAAGACCAGCAGCAACAGCAGCGAGGAGGGAAAGATGATGAGTCACCTCAGCAGGTGATGCCACTCTACACAAGGAATGCGCAAAATGTGGCTGATATGGGGCCACAATGACCAGTAGAACTGCTGCAAATTAATCATAGAACCTTGGTTCTCAGGGTAAGAAGCCCTACTTACAAGTTGATGCGGTCATCATAAGTGATGAGGTTGACAGCCAGACCTAGATGACCAAAGCGACCACTGCGCCCCACACGGTGAAGGTATGTCTCACTGTTCTTGGGGAAGTCAAAGTTGATGACGACATTGACGCTCTGGATGTCAATGCCACGGGTGAACAGGTCTGCAGCAGAAAGACATACACAGTCGACCAGCGGAAAAAGTGACAAGAGAGCAAGGGGCACCAGCCCGGAGTGTAACATCAGTGTCAATAGGAGGGCAAGCTAATGGAGTACAGCTGATAGTACATACTGCCCAGACTGCTCTTGCTACTGCCAGATCCTAGCACCAATGCCAACTGCTACAGTGCTCTGCGCAGAACAGCACCAAAACCTTTGCCATGCCCTTCCGAAGCAACCGTACGTACCTGATGACACCAGGTTACGGCACAGGCCATTCCTGAAGTCATGGAACACCCGGTTGCGATGGCTCTGCAACATCTTGGCGTGAATGTAGAAGCAGCTGTAGCCCAGTTCTGTGATCTTCTTGGCCAGCAACTCTACTCTGTTTACACTGTTGCAGAAAATGATGGACTGGTTGATGCGCAGCTTGCTGAACAGTGTGTTGAGGCAGTGGACCTTCTGCCGCTCCTCAACAAAGGCATAGTACTGCGTTACACCCTTGAGGGTGAGCTCATCCATGAGGTTGATGATATAGGGCTTACGCAGGAACTTCTCTTTGAACTGCTTTACTGTGACTGGGAAGGTAGCGCTGAACAGCATGATTTGTCGGTCTTCTGGCAGGAAGGAAATCAACTGCTCTATCAGTGGCTGGAACTCTGGGGACAGCAGCTTGTCAGCCTGCAGCCCACAGATCAAGCATAGCAAAACGATCAGTGATACTGATTCCGATATTTTGGAAGAATGTCAAGCCTAAAATGCAGCACCCAAACAGGGCTTGCCACACATCTTTTGACTAACAAGAATACAGCACAAGCATCTTTTGACTAACAAGAATACAGCACAAGCATTTTACCAGAAGACCTGCTGCATCAGATCGGACGACCACGCCACCAACACCTTGCATGCCAACTGGCAGCAATGCATCAGCAACTTGCCTCATCCATGACCAAGATCCTGCAGTTGTTCAGTTTACAGACACCCTTGTTTGACAGGTCCAGAATGCGCCCAGGCGTTGCCACCACCACGTGGATTGTTTGATACAGCCTCATGATGTCGTCCTTCAGGCTTGTACCACCGGTGGTCACCATCACCTCCACGTTCGTGTGCTTGCCAAGTTCGCGGCACACTTGAGCAGTCTGCAGTGCCAGCTCACGTGTAGGCACCAACAACATCGCTGCAAACAAATGCATGAACATGGGTTAATAGAAGCACATTGCCGCAGCTGTGACGATCGTAAACATACAGAAACAGACTCCAGCTGAGCGAGCCACGTGCGAGGCCTTACCCTGAATTTCTGGCTTGGTAGTGTCTATCTTCTCTAGTACTGGGATGCTGAAGGCTGCTGTTTTCCCTGTTCCGTTCTTGGCTCTGGCTAGGATGTCCCTGCCCGTCAAAGCTATGGGAATGCTCTCCTCCTGAATAGGAGATGGTTTCTCAAAGCCCTTCTCATAGATGCCCATAAGCAATTCTCGTTTCAAGAAATAGTCCTCAAAATCATGGCCCTTGGTGGCTGTGACATCCTGCAGGAGGCAGAAGACGTCTGATGAGCATCAACTAGGCCGATGCCTGGATCAGGCCTCCTATGCCTTCATCATGAATATTATCTCTATCACACCCAGCACAGCAGCATTCAAGCGGCGGAGCTGCCCCACAACGGAGGCCTTGAAGAACCGATCACATCGATGGTCCTCTGGGTGCTCACCTCCGTGCGGATGCGGGTGTCTTTTGGCGGTAGGTTCAATCTATTCTTCCAATCAGTTTCTCCAGCAGGAGGTGGGTTGGCCGCTGCCATAGTAGACGAGTGCAGGAAGCAACAAGGAGGCGAAAGACAGCAAGGTCTGTAGGCGATTCAGTAGCCGAATAGCAGTCAAAGCGTTGAAGCTTTTGCGCCGTAAACAGTTGGGAGTGCCGCACAGGGCGCAGTGCAGAGCTTCTTAAGAATCAGGGGGAGCAGCATTAAACCGCAAGAAAGTATTTTTTGGTTAAAGGGCACGCCTCGCGTATCGTAAAAAGCTACGCGTGAGCACAGGAGTTTCGTAGGCTGCTTGCTCAGCCCGAGCATATTAGGCATCATTGTCAATCACCGGCCATCGGCTAAACACAGAAGACCGACCGCTGCATTGGCTAGATCAACGTGACTCGACCCTGTGCAAGCGGCTAAATATTTCTCCTCGTTGCTCACAGAGCAGGGTTACCAGGCTGCAAACACAAGTGAGCATATCTCACCAACTGCCTGTCCTTGACACACCGAGTGGCCTCATCACAATATGTTAGCTCTGTTGCTTGCCTACATCGGCCACAGTAAATTGCTGCAAGCAGGTGGCTCCATGCCACTGGCAGCATTTCTGCTGCTGCGGCGGCCATGGCTGGAACAGAGCAACTGAGCTGGGTCAGCTCCGGTCTGCTCTTGCCTGGGGAATCAGGTGGTATGGCTGCCTTGCACACACCCAATGATTGTTCAGCAAGTGACCAGCAATCAGGACAGCTAGTGGCAAACCAGCTGTGCCCAGCTGCACAACTATGTGGAGACACACAAGGCAAGCATGCACTGCCCCCAGCAAGGCCTTCTGCCGGCGACAGGCGTCGCGGCCTCACATACTCAAGCAGATCTGGAACCAGCAATTTTGCAGCTGCAAGTGCAGTGGCTTCTACCCTAACAATCCAATCCAGCGTGCTGGGCAACTTTGAGGTGTGGGTGCTACAGCCTGCGTCGCAGCAAACGCTAGTGCTCAGTGCTGCCTCTCAAGGCCAGGCTCCAGGCTCATTTGGACAGAATCTGCTCTGTGTTTGATGTCTATCTTGCGGCGAATGCTGCACAACAATGCCAGTTGCTTGTTCTGCAGTGCTTGTAGGTAACAAACCACTCGCCAGCGCACCTGCTTCCAGGCTTGACAGCCTGTCTATGCCAGGCTGGCCAGTTGTTGACACACTATTCGTTGAATTGCTTGCGACAGCATGCTGCAGAGCCATCTGCAAGCTGCCAAAGCCCTGAACCGCACAGGATCTATGGGGTGCACCTTGCAATACATGCTGAAGGGCCCACTCAGACCATTCAAGCTGCTGCTGTTGGTTGTGCTGTTGTAGCTTGCGTCCTGTGCTGAGCTGTTGCACAAATGCGCTCTCCACTGCCTGTCTGCACTTGTTGTCACGAACCAACAATGGACACGCCCGCCGGAATGCAGGATTCTGGTGGGCATGCTGTGCAAGCAGTTGATGAGCTGACAGTGCTGCTGCAGCATGCGCCATGCAAAGACTCTGCTGATAAGGAGTGGCGGCTGCAGCTGCCTGGGCCCCTGCTGCTTCACCAGTCCCCCGCTCAGGGACCGCCGCTGACCCCCCAGCTGACATGCCTTGGCTATGCCCCTGGAAGGGGCCTTCTACGCACTGAGCCATGCACTGCAGAAAGCCTGTTTGTATCCAGCAGTGCAGGAAGCCTTGGACACTGAACCATGCCTCCACTTCAAGGCCTACTGACAGGTGAAGAGAACCTTTAGCTGCCGACGACATTCCTGACTGCTGAATCTGATTGTCGATACAGCAGCTGCTGTTACAAACACCCACTGGTAGCTGCTGCGATGTAGTGCTGGCGCCCACCCACTGCACAGGCGCTGAAACTGCCTGCTCAGGTGTCTGAGCTGCCGCAGCTTCTGCTGCACCTGTCTGTGATGCTGCTCTCCCAGAAAGTGTCACTGCCTTATGCACCCATCCTCTGGGGATGTATAAGCAGCTGGCGGGCTGCAGCAATATTTCTTGCAACACACAAGAACGCCCCTGCTGCTCGCCTGCCACACCAGTGTGTGCGCACCCATCACCAGACTGTGCAGATGCAGGTAGTGACACAGGCAGGCGTTGACTATATGTGAACGGAAGCTGGCAGTGCTGTGGAGGGGCTATAGTCCAGTCCTTCTGGCCTGACAGCTGTAATACAAACACACAGTGGTCATCATAATGAACCTTCAGCCCTTGAGCTCCTGTGCCAGGGTGCGATGGTTACAGCAGCAGCAGCATAAGCATTGTCAGCACCAGGCAGTGTTGATACACACGTAGTATAAGTTATACAGGCCCATTTTGTTTGTACAGGAGCTCTCAGATGACTGCTCCATGCCACACAGCGCCACACACTGTGGTGGAAATCCTCTCTCTGATATGCACCTGATAAGGGTTCAAAAGTGCAGTACACTGAATGATGGTTGCCGGATACTGACAGGCCCAGGTGATGTGCAACACTTCATCAGACTGCGGCTGAAGTTGTACATATCATCACCTGCAGGGGTGTAGTATAGGTTTGCCCCTGCAGGCAGGCCTAGCTGCTGCTCAAGGCCATCAACAATTGCTGCCACTGCTCTGCTGCGTTTGGCCATGTCCTTCAGGACCAGGCTGAAGCCTCCAGACACAGCCGACTGAATATCTGCTGCAGAAACGGAGCCTGGCAGGACCAGCACCTGCTCTGTAAGGAGTTCAGAGGTGGTACAAACATTGCCAGGTCTTTGCTCAGCATTGTTGACAGTATCAGCCAGTGGCATAGATGCCGCAGATGGGCCTGCTGCAGCTCTAATCAGTCGTAAGTCATCATTGCACTGTAGGGGCTGCAGCAGCTGCTTGTGCTGGTAGAGTTCATGCAGCACCTGCAAGCCATTGCCAAACACACGCATATGAGTCCATTTGCCAGCTCATCCACTGTTGCATGGCTCTATCTCTTTTACACGCTATCTGGGCCATTAGCCAGCTGTGCTGAGGGGCTCCAACAGGCTGTATAGGGCATGTGGGAAGCATGATGATGAGTGAGCAAGGGTGCAGGAAGATTGATGTGTACATCTGATACATGATGCTGGCAACATAGCGTCACTCTGCTTCAACAGTGCGTAAACATGACCTACAGTACTATCACAAGTTGCATACTGTGCCTGAGGTGGAGCATTGCCGGAGAAACTGCTGCATACCATACAACCTGCAGGCAATCATGCATCATGTAGTGCACATGGCATCCCAAACACTTGCATACTGCCTGCCGCAGCAGCAGCCACAACCCACCTGCACAGGATCAGAATCTTCAAAGTTCATGATGGGACAGTGGTGCGATGTTGGCAAGAGCTGTTCAAACAGGTCCTCCTCTGTCACAGCTGCCATGAGGCCTACGGCGTGTGAGGCCTGTGAAGAGCCAGTTGAGGTAGAACCCTCACCCTCAACTGAGCCACTCACAGACCAGCAGCATGGCCCAGTCTCCCAATAAGACAGCAGGAAATGCTCAGCTGCTTGCTGGACACCCAGCAGACTGTTGAAACTTCCTGCTTGATGACCTGCACTGCTGCTGCCCACTGTCTGCTGCTGATGGGAATGACTGGGCTGTAACAGATTTTGATACACTGCAGGCTCCATTGCAAGCCTGGCAACATGATGGCAGCACCAGAACAGGGGCCCCATGACATGTGCTGATCCGGTTCTCATGATGGTGTGCGTAGGAGACATCTGCTCAGCTGCTGTTGACGGTATGGGTTAATGCAACATAACCAACAACACAGTATACGCATTCCTACCTTGCAGTCACAACAGCAACCGCCTGCTGATCATCAGTGCATAACCTGGTGAAGAGCGGCCCATGCATGACCTGTAGCAAACAAACGGACATCTCACATTCATGTGTCTACAATCATCATGCTTGCCACTGCCTGCTCATGGTGCATACGATTACAAGCAGCTGAACCCTCACAAGATCAGCACGGGGAAATAGGTGGTAAAAGAGGCATAAAAAGGCGTGAGAACTCGAGTTATCAGTCCATCGACCAACCTGCTGCAGTGTGGAGTATGCTGCTGCTGCACTGGCTGCTGCCAGGGTGCACGGGGCTGGCCTATGGGCTGATTTCAGAAGCAGTGTGGCCAGCAGCTGTACGATTAGCAGCCACTGTGGCGATTCACCTGCATAAAGCAGGACAGCGAGCACAAAATAGGTCTTGAGAAGGGCCCTGATCTCATAATCTAGCTTAACTGTGCACCAGCTTGTGGAACTTGAATGATAGTGCTCTGCCAGATTTGAACTGAGTATTAAGAATAAGCATTACCTTGTAGTCGTTGCCTTTTGTGCTTTGGCAGACTGGCCTCTAGTTCGGCTGCGACCTGTTGAGTCATGATGCCACTCAAAGCGTCACAAGCACCACACGCAATGAGTGCCTGCATTCACAGTGCGCTTGTTAGCATCACACAACAGTATGCCCTGCTTACTCTCAGATTCGCACCTTCTGGCCTCGTGTCGAGAAGCTCAAAATGTTCACAGTATCCAGGATAGCAGCAGTTGTGGCGCTACTCCTTGTAGACCAGTATGACAGGCATCTGATGATGTGGAGGACCAACTCTTGGCACTCAACAACGACCGTGTGCTGCTCATACCCTGAGAGCATATATTTGGTGATCTCCTGCGCAATGGGTTGAAGTGCAGACGTAGTGTAACCATCGTCCACTTATGTGCAGTCACAATGCAGTACAGCGCTCTGATTCACCTTGAGGGTGCTACTCAGTTCGTTGGCCCGCACCTGCGACAAAGAAGTACTATAAGTATCAGGTAGCCTGTGGTCAGGCTGTAAGCATACCCGTATGGCATAGTGTCCGCAATACTTTGGTTACTGACAGTCCCAGAGGGCAGAGGGTCCTGCAAGCAACGGGAACCATGACACTCACCAGGCAATCAAGCCATCTTCTGGTGCAAGGCTGTCCCATATCATCACGTCAGTGTCAGTGGTGGTGATATCAGGAACACGTTGGGTTTGTGGAGCAGCGTGGTTCGGGACCCTTGACTGATCACAGCTCTGGCGCGACTTGGCTATAGACGGATCATAATCTGTTATTGCATGGCTGCGCGGCAAGAAAAGTTGTGAACACTTGATGATCACCGGACCGACACGTTCAAAAATGTGTAACAGGAGAAGGACTGTGCATGCATGCGCTCTTCATGAGCAGTGATATCAATTTCGTGACACACGTATTTTTCTGCTTGATTGTGCCTTGGTGCTACAGCTCGTCAGACACGAGTTGTTTCTGCTTGTTGGCGGTGTACGGTGCCAAGCAGCTGCGAAGCATTTGGTACTCATTACAATAAATCTTCTGTGTCAAACACTCGGTACCTACGTTGCATCTTCCACCCATCCATCGCTGAGCGCTTGGTGTGCACTGTCCTGAGCACAGTCATCTCTCGGCAGACAAGTGGATAAGTCTCGCCGAGGTCTCAGGGCAGCACACAACAGTGCTTGCCCTGGGGCGGATAGAGGCAACACTGCTGCAACAGCAACCAGCCTGGAGGAACAGATGGCTGAAACACCAAGGAATCAGTCGCCTGAGGAAGGCGTCAATGTCAACGTTATCTTGCGTTGCAGGTGATTGTGATTCGTCTCAGCTGCATCCGCGCCTTGCTGTGGAAACAGGCAGTGACAACCTCCTGTGGTGCCTCCCATGTGTAGGCCGTCCAATGCACAGGAGTTGGCTGAGAGGGCACCACAGGTCATTCAGTGCAATGATGCTCTGCGAGAAGTGACTCTATATCAGAGCGTGGGTGGTAAACAGATGAGCCGCACGTTCCGTTATGACAAGGTGTGAAGCATGGGCATATGCTGCCTCTGCAATGCCTGGAAAAGCACTGACCATGACTACTTTGCACTCAGTTCCACTGCTAAGACACTGTCTGTGGCCATCTGAAGGACATCTAGAAGTACATTGGTGATGTTTTGCAAGTATTTCTCAAAGCAGTTGTGCTTGCACAATAGCGTGTGTGTGCTCAGCTGTTGCGCGATGCACACAGGGCAGCTGAAGTCGAAACCTACCTTGAGCCTGCAGCTGCTACCTGTGACTGTGCTTGCTGCAGGTGTTTGGGCCTGACTCTAAGCAGGAGCGTGTATATAAGCAGGCCATAGTTCCCATAGTGCAGGAGGTGCTTGATGGATTCAACTGCACCATATTTGCTTATGGACAGACAGGTACCGGCAAGACATACACAATGGAGGGTGGCCCCCGCAACAGTGTTGATGGGACCAACCTTTCAGCAGAGGCCGGGGTCATACCTCGGGCCATCAAGCAGATCTTTGATGCAATTGAGTGCAATGAAGTCACTGACAGCTCAGTGAAGGTGTCATTCATGGAGCTGTACAACGAGGAGTTGACAGACCTGCTGTCACCTGGAGATGACAAAGACAAGAAGCTGCGACTGCTGGAGGACAGAAGTGGGGTTGTGGTGCAGGGCCTTGAGGAGATGGTTGTCAAGAATGCAGCAGGTTGGAGCTGCGGTTGCACGTTAAAGCAGCAGCTGTGGTAGCTCAGGAACAGTAGCAGTGGCAATGGGTGCATTGCAGCAGTGGCAGCAGGTGCAGCTGCAGCATGGTGTTAAATTTTTGTCAAAGTGCAGCACACCCTTGTCCACGTTGCCTACAACGATTTATCCAAGGGCTGTTTATGTTCTTATCTAGCTGCAACCTGCTGCCGCTGCCTCATTCTGCAGAGATCTACCAGGTACTGGACCGCGGCACTTCCAAGCGCCACACCGCAGAAACCCTGTTGAACAAGCGCAGCAGTCGCAGTCATAGTGTATTCACTATAACAATCCACATGAAGGAGACAACCCCGGAGGGTGAGGATGTGATCAAAATTGGCAAACTCAACCTGGTGGACCTGGCTGGATCTGAGAACATCAGCAGGTAGAGAGCACTCCTGTCGAAATTGCAATGAAAAGAGGTGAAGCCGGCACTAGCTGGTGTCTTTCCTGCTGGGTTCAGCAACACCAGCTTTTTGAAGAGCATCTCTCAGCATGAGTAACACAGCAGAGCAGCGGTGAGCTGCCAAAATTCTACCTGCAGTGCATGGCCACATGGGGTCACGGTGAGCCATTGCGTGCACGCTTATTGCATCATCGTTATCACCTCACCTCCTGAATGTGCCCCAACTGCTCATCACAGGTCTGGTGCCAAGGATGGCAGGGCACGTGAAGCTGGCAATATCAACCAGAGTCTGCTGACACTGGGAAGGGTCATAACAGCACTGGTTGAGCACTCTGGTCATGTGCCATACAGGTGCGCTATTGCAGCCACAACCATCTCCGTAGGTACAGTAACTAATTAAGACACTGTTTGTCAAGGATTGTGAAACAGCTGTCAAGATCTTCCCCCTGTTTCTGGTCTGTGCAGAGACTCTAAGTTGACCCGTCTGCTGCGTGACTCGCTTGGTGGCAAGACAAAGACCTGCATCATTGCCACCATCGGACCCAGCGTTCAATGTGTGGAAGAGACCATCAGTACCCTGGATTATGCACACAGGGCCAAGAACATTCGCAATCGGCCAGAGGTGAGGCTTAACACTGGAGCAGGCTCCCAGCATGCAAAGTGCGAGATCATGTTATTTTACTCCCTTGCCACACATGTTGATGACCTCCAAAGGTGTATTCTTGCTAGGCACACAGCATTCTGGCTAGAGTCGGTCAGCTTCAGCACAGGTCCACAGCAACCACAGCCACCCTGCATAAGAGAAGATGTCATGTGCCCTGTGTCCGCAGCTGAACCAGCGCATCAGCAAGACCACCATGATCAAGGAGCTGACCACAGAAATTGAGCGGCTCAAGCTGGATCTCGTTGCAACCAGAGAGAAGAATGGCATCTACATCAGCACAGAGCGGTGAGCCCTCGCCCACAGCATCAGAAGTTGCCGTGTGAAACAGTAAATATGGCTGAAATGCAGGGGACATAACAAAGGCAATAGTCGATAGCAAAAGAAGGCTAGCAATAGCCATTCTGGGGTATGGTAACATTGTGGGTTGCCACTGCTGCATGCGGCTTGCAGGTATGACGCCTCTGAACTTGAGCGTGCTCAGCTGCGTGAGCAGGTGCTCAAGCACAAGGCCGAGATGGAGGTGCTGGCCACAGAGCACATGGAGGAACTGAATGCTATGACATCAGCACATGAAACAGAGCTCATACTGGCACAGAAGCACACTGCAGAGTTGGAGCGGCAGCTGCAGGCAGCCAACAGCCAGCTAGCGCATGCACAGGTATGCCATCTTGCTTTAATGTCCATGTTGAGTGCCGCTGCTGTCTGGAAATAACCAAAGGGCCATGTTGTCTCATAGCCTTGTGACAAAAAATATCATTACCGCTGCAGTGTGCTTTTCGTCGGTGATATGCTCTTCTCTGCCTGCTTCACAGGTCATCATCCAGGAAGGCCGCTTTGTCATCATGTCCCACCAGCGAGCCGAGCAGGCCATTGCAGCACATGCCATGCAGTTGACAACTGATCTTGGTGACACAGCAACTGAGCTTGGTGATGTCTTTCACAGGCTAGGCAGCTCGCTACAGCTGACAGAAGGCGACAGAGCTGCACTTCAGAGCATTTCCGAGCTGGCCAGCAACAAGCTGGGCAAGTTGCAGTTGTCTCTGACAACAGCTGCACAAGCACAGTGCAACATGCTGCGGGATATGCAGTCCCAGGTGGGCTAACAAATGAGCACGACTGCAAGATCATCAGCAAACACACACAGCATATTCTTTTCAGGTGCTGGTTCACAAGGACCAGGCAGGTCTCTGGCAAACCTCCCACAACTATTCCACACATGCCTACATCATGCAGGTGGACCAGTTCAAGGAACGTAAACTGCAAGAGCTTTCCAGCCTCAGCAGCCACATAGTGGAGATGCAGAGGCAGATTGCCAGCACAGAGCAGCTGGTAGCAGGTGCTGTAGCACAGCAGGCTGCTGCAGCTTCAGCGGCACTGAGAGACGTACAGGCCTCTGAGGCAGCTGCAGCAGAAGAGATGCGGCATGTCATGAGTGACACAGCGGAGGCGCTGACAACAGCGTTAAAGGCTCTCACAAGTTCTCTGCAGGCACAAGGGCACCAGCTCATGCGTCTTGCACAAGAACAAGAAAAAGCAGCACAATCAGCCCAACAGTATGCTGCAGCAGGCTTCAACAGGGCCAAGCAAAGTGTGCAGGAGATCAGCAGCACAGCAAAGCACATGGGCCAGTTGTCTGATGCCACTACAGCAGCAGCAGGCAGTGTGTTGAGCAAGTTTGCTGCTGATTTTGAGGCCTCAATGGCAGCCAAGCAGCAGCAGTTGTTGGCACAAGTCGGCTCTCTGCTGGCCGGGTTTGTGCAGGACAGGAGCACCGCTGTGACGGGCATGGTGGAGAGTGTTCAGCAGCAGCTGAGTGAAGGACACTTAAAGTTAGCAGCTGCTGCTGCTCAGGTCACTGCAGCTGCGGATGGCTGCGCTGTCGGTCTGGAGGTGTGTATTGTTGTGATACTGCAGGGCAGCATTGTGCACTACATCACATACATTGTGCATGGTGCCTGTCCATTTGAGAAAAGCTGTGGCACTTGCTGCTAAGCTTATACAATGTTTGCTTGCACAGACATGCTGCACCTGATATCTTTTTTTCTTCAGGCCAGCTACAGCAGCCTGCATGTGAGGAGCACTGTCCTGTCTAAGCACTGTCCAGAGCTTGTGTTCAAGCTGCCCTTCCCTGTCTCAATAAAGATGCAAAGCTGATGACATGCAAAACGGATGATGTATGTGCTACCTCGTACCGCATTCAACATCTGCTGCAGGATGACTCAGCTGCGTGCAGCAAAGAACTGCAGGCAATCCAGAGCACTTTGACCAACTGCATTGAACATGCAACCAGAGAGTTGGAAGTCAGCTGCAGCAGCACACAGGATGTGGAGCAGCAGCTGAGCCAGCAGACACTGGGCATGGCTGCCAGGCTGCAACAGCAGGTCAAGGTAAAGGGCATGATTGTTTGATGCTCAAGGGCCAAGTCATATACTTCCTTGCACAACAGCGTATCTGCTTCTTACAATCACAAGTAGCAACTGTGGTGGGGATGCAAGGTCTGCTTGGTAAGGCAATATATGTGTTATCTACTGTCCAGGTACTTGATTCTGTTGTCAGCGAAGGCTCCGCCTGCATAGCCACCTCCAGTCAAGAAGCCAGCAAGCAGCTGAAGACAGCTGGTCAAGCCCTGCAAGGCAGCGCACAGGCTCTGCAAACCACTGCTGTTGATAGCCACAAGGCAGATGCTGCCCTGGCAAGTGAGCTGGCTGATGCTACTGCCGATGTCCTGCAGGAAGCTTCAGGTGGGTGCTGACCGATAATTTTTGCACCACCACCAGTGCTGCACTGTGCAAGCCGGACATCCACTTACGGCATGTCTGGGCTGAGGGTGTGTGGTTCTGTTGATAGCAGCTGCCACGCTGATGGGAAACACGAATAATACTGTCACTTTCGTGTGCTGCTGCCAGTCCTACTGGCTAATGTGCTGTGTGCTCCCAAGTAATGGTGGCAGTGTCAAAGACGTGAACTGTCTGCCATACCCTGCAGCTGTTGCCGTCGAGCACAGCAAGGTTCTGTTGGATGTCACTGCTAACATCACTGGCAACGCCAAGGAGCAACTGTCCAAGCAGCCGCCGCAGATGCCAGCCCAAAGGCAACCAGAGGTGCCTCCTGCAGAGCTGGTGGGGCAGCTGTGTTGCCCACCAGAGCTTGTGCTGGTAGAGCATTTCAGGCAGCAGCGCCATCAGATCCTGGAGGTAAGTAAAGTGTGTTGTTAGGTATGGTATCCTACGCTCCTAGATGGCTATGGCGGCGTTAGAGGGCATGGCAGTTGATGCCATTGGAAACCGCACTGCTGGCTGGATTGCTCCCAAAGCAGCCCCAATTTGTGTTCACTGCTTCACATCATGCCACAAAGCTGATGCCGCCTTATGCTGCCTCATTCCTGCAGCGTGGTGGAGATCCTGTGGAGGTGTTTGGACTTTTTGCGCCTGTCGCTGACAATGACAAGGACGGCAGCAGCGAGCCTGGCAGCGCGGATGAGCACACAGAGAATGAGGCACCTGTCTTCCCTACTTCCCCAGCTAGCAGTGTACGCAGTGCAGTGTCCCAGGCAGGTGACAAGGGCGACTCTGCTGCACCTATGGGCAAGCGCAGCAGAATACCAACTCTCAGTCGTCCTGGGCTGGCTGACAAGACCAATGTCACCTGAAGGCTGGCTGAATTTGGCAAGTTAGAAACTATTACATTGAGAAGCTATGTCAGGATGTGTTTGTTTTGCACACCTGACAAAAGGGCTGACTGCAGGAGTGACATAAGTTGACCAGTTTGGCTAGCAGTACTGTGAAATGGAGATTCACCTCGTGCAACATGTGTGAACAAAACTGTTGACGTTGCCAACTGCAGGGCTTGCTAGCCACTCTCCGAGGCATGTGCCCATGCATGCATGTATGTTGGTTTGTACATCCCTAACAAGATATACGGACCAGATTCAATCTGACAAGAAAATGCAAGGTCAAGTTGCAGTAGACCATCACCCCAGATGCAACCGTAGAATTTGAGAAGCGCTTTGTAGGCTTCAGTGTCAGGTTTTAGTAGAGATCATAACCTTTGGCTCATGGGGCCTGATGGGGATGTCCTTTGCAGGGCCAAGTCCAGTTTCAAAACTGCTACTGGGCTGAGATTCTTGTAAGCATCATGCTGGCAATTATTGATCACAGCATTGCATGGGTGGTTTTGGCTGCCCTAGCAAACCTTTCAATCAGCCCTTCAACAACCCCAGTAAAGAGTACTACTTCTCGGGCCAAGAAACCCATGACATCCGGATCCGCTTGTTGGGCCTCATGGTCAACTGATATGAGTACTTTATCATAAATATTGGCATGGGTAGAACCCCAAACGTCGTCAATTTGTATGGTAGTTGTGACTCACAATGCCATTGACTCGGAGTCACATCGGTTGTCATGCATAGTCAGCAGAAATCCAATTCCAGCAGGATCGGATTCTCCACTTGAACTTCAAGTGGCATCGGCAAAATCCTGAGGGTCTCTCAGATTCTAGTTACGGTCATGTGGCCAATTCTGACACTGTCAGTCAGACATGTGATCACTTGCGATGGGCACGGCATGGCTGATCAGCACAATGCCCCTCGATTGGCAGCCGGGCTGGTCAGGGCGTCCTACTCGTGCAAATCGATCATGGAAGGCAGTCAGCATATCATGATCATGGAAGGCAGTAGGTATATAATGCACCTGATCAGATATTCTGTACTGGCAGTGCTCATGAGCCTATGGCAGTGCCGTTCCCATGTCATGGGTAATCATGCCGGCCAGCAAGTATGGTTGTGATAAAATGCTGAAGGTGCCAAGAGGGGTGTTACAACTGCAATGGACATTATTGCAGGATGATCATCCTGAGTGGATGCTCAAATCAACCGTTTCTGATGATATCTCTGTTTGTAAGGGCATGCAGCTTGCAATTGTACATGTACAGGAGTCCCCGTACAGGAGTCCCAGTTGAACCCATGAGGAGGAGGTGCTTGAAGGCATGAGCCTGTGCAAAGCCAGCAACTGGTAGCAGCTATCAATAAATGGCACTGGCTGCTTGCAAAGCCATGAGCAGGGAATGTGAGGCTGAAAACAACAACTTCCAACCCATCACAGTGTGGTAAGCCTGTGCGGCATACCTGAGTGCTGAATTCTACTGCAGTGCATTGATCACGCCTGCAGACTGTGATCAGTTGCTGGTGCACCAAACACTTGACAAGACCATGACCTCACCACACGCATGCTTGAATGAATCTTATCACTAGGTTCTATTGCATACGGTGCATTCAATGCTATCAACGGAAAGCTAGGTTTCGATGAGTATCTAGAAACAGCACAGATGTTGTGAGCAATAAATGTCAGGGCTGGTCCACCAATGCTTGTTGTTGTCTGCGTGATTGATTTCCAGAACACATTATCGGCCAGTGTGGTTGGGAACAGAACACATCCATGAATGTAACAGCCAGGTATGCCTGGAAAGATGCTTGTGTGGCTCAGGGTGAGCCCATGATCAAGTCATTCAAACAATGATTGTGCATCAGTGTGGGTGCTACCTAGGGTAACAGCTGCTGGTGTGTATGCGCACCAGGCCAATCACCCACATCCCCCACAACTATACTGCAGTGAGTTCCTACTGGACACCAGGAGCTCCACAGGCTGATGATCTTGGACTTTCCAACTTGTTGAACCTCCTTGGCAGGGATTCACCAACACCTCATCAATCCAATGAGCCACAGAGTCTGTTGGCACTGAAGCATCATGCAACCCACAACAGAGATGCTTGAACGGATACTAGGCAATACTGCCGGTGGACACTTATAGCTTTCTGGTGCTAGCACAGGACAGGACACTTGCACCCTCTGCACAGCGTGTGGCACCCCCAGTGCCCCAGCCAGCGCCCGTCACCCAGCCCCTGCCATTCATCATGCCATAAGCCTGCTGGGTGCCCCAGGGGCCGTAGGCATACAGTGATGACTCCCTCCACCTGCCACCCATTACACCCCTTTCCTGGTGCTTTGTGGGAGCTAAAGCCTTCTGCTGCTTTGTGGCTGAGGGTCTAGCTGTGGGATGTGCCTTGTTGGTTGGTTGCTTAGGTGTCTCAGTGCCTGTGGATGGTGCAATGGTGGCAGTCATGTCGGATGTGAAATGTGGTATGTCTTTTGTGTGACTGGACACAAGGCACAGCGTGGTCAGCATGTCTGTGAAAGTGCCGCACTTAGTACAAATGGGCCCTGCAGACTATGATTTCTGGGTCTAGACTATGATTTCTGGGTCTAGCTGGTAAAAAGCATCCAGAGCCAACAAGTGCAGTCTGCAGGGCCCACTTGCAGGATAATTTGTGTGTTTATGCAGCCGCAAGTTGCCCTCCGGTTTTTGCAACCTGCCTGCTTGGCTGCTGCAACAGACACAGCACACAGAACATGATGCTTCTATAACACACCTTCTGTCCCTCAGCAGCAGGCAGTACTCATGTTAGCAGTGTAAAGGGTTTCCATCACAACTCACCAAGCAGCTGACGATTGGGTCCCCAGAACTGCCAGCTGTCAGGGCCGGATGAACCACCATGGGCTGCCTGGGCAGACTCCTGCTGCTGCATGGATAGAAGCTGCCTGTTTGGTCCCCAGAACTGCCAGCTGTCAGGGCCAGATGAACCATGGGCTGCCTGAGCAGACTCCTGCTGCTGGACTGCCAGCAGCTGGCGGTTGGGTGACCAGAACTGCCATGAATCAGGACCAGACGAACCAGCACTTGTGGCCTGCATGTGCATGGCACATGAGGGATGAATGAAAATGTATAACCCATCAGTTGTACCCAATGCCTCATCCAGATCAAGGACAGGAGTCAGATAAGTACACTAGGTGTTAAGTGCTGTGACCACGGCATATGACACGGTGGCAAAATTGACACTGACACTAAGAGTCATTGATCTTTTATGCAGTGCTGCAGTTGCTGACTTTGCTCCAGCACCAGTACTCACCTGGGCGGACTCCTTGCCAAGCAGCTGTCTGTTGGGCCCCCAGAACTGCCATGAACCAGGACCTGATGAGCCCCCGCTTGTTGCCTCAGCAGACTCTTGCTGCTGTGCTGCAAGCAGTTGCCTGTTGGGCTCCCAGAACTGCCAGCTGTCAGGACCAGATGCACCAGCAGTGCTTGCCTGCAAATGGTGGGAATGCCAACACCTCCATCAGCATAGTACACTCAAGGTTGTATGCGCAGCAGCACCAATTACCGTTGCAGAATTGCCATGACGTTTAGACAATTGATGGATCACTGTTGCCAAGGATGGACAGCAGCACACAAGGAGCTGATGTGCAGCGCACCTGAGCTGACTCCTTAGCCAACAGCTGCCTGTTTGGCCCCCAGAACTGCCAGCTGTCAGGGCCGGAAGAACCACCATGTGCTGCCTGGGCGGACTCCTGCTGCTCTGTTGCTAGTAGCTGCCTGTTTGGGCCCCAGAATTGCCAAGAGCCAGGGCCTGACGAGCCACCATTGGATGCTTGAGCAGACTCCTGCTGTTGTGCTGCCAGCAGTTGGCGGTTAGGTGACCAGAACTGCCAGCTGTCAGGGCCTGAGCTTCCAGTGGTAGCCTGTTGGCAACACAGCAATGTCATTGCATCTTGGTTGTGTATGGACGTTGCTTCAACCAGTGAAGTGCAGGGTGAAAGCTATCTGCCCTGAAGCTGGTGATCAAGTCCTGGTCATAGGATGTCCCACTCACTACTTCCTCAGGACACAGCTGTTTGCACCCAGCCAAGGCACAGCTCACCTGAGCTGATTCTTTGGTCAACAACTGGCGGTTGGGTCCCCAGAACTGCCAGCTATCAGGGCCTGATGCACCACCTGCTGATGCCTGGGCAGACTCTTGTTTCTCTGTTGCTAGAAGTTGCCTGTTGGGCCCCCAGAATTGCCAAGAACCTGGCCCAGAGTCACCATGGGTGTGGCCACCCTCAGCAACAGCCTGCAATGGCACACATTATTCCTTTGTCAGGTGTTTGATGTCAGGTGTTTATATGTAAGATATGTGCACTGTTGCATGTTGTGCGTTCTCTTCAAGAGCTCAGTCAATCAGTCCAGTAGAACTGAATAGTAGACTTCAGGATCCAACTGAAGCAATTGGGCAAAGAGTGCTTGCAAGCTGCCAACATGTCACCACCTGATATGCAACCTGGTACAAGACAGCATGTGATGCAAACAACTGGCTGTAGTGTCGCCTACCTGAGCTGTTTCCTGGGCTAATAGCTGCCTGTTTGGCTCATAAAATTGCCAGCTGTCAGGGCCTGACGAACCTCCATGTGCTGCCTGGGCAGACTCCTGCTGCTGAGCTGCGAGCATTTGTCTGTTTGGACCCCAGAACTGCCAGGAGCCTGGACCAGAAGATCCACCAGAGCTTGCCTGAGCAGACTCCTGCTGCTGCATGGACAGAAGTTGCCTGTTTGGTCCCCAGAACTGCCAGCTGTCAGGGCCGGATGAACCTCCACCGGCTGCCTGAGCAGACTCCTGCTGCTGAACTGCCAGCAGCTGGCGGTTGGGAGACCAGAACTGCCAGGACCCTGGGCCTGAGTTGCCACCTTCATTGGCAGCCTCAGACCTCTCAACAGCAGTAACACCTGCAAGGACATCACAGCAGCAACAGGGTGTTGTCATGTGCCTTATAATCATTCACCTGGTAGGTTGTGCCAGGTATGTCACTGCCTGGATCCTACTCTGTAGCAGTTGCAGCAACATCATGCAAACCTGCCAGCAAGGATGCATGCCTCTGACGCCAGGTCTGGTCAAGCCCAGACATAAATTACAGCATGCTAGGATGCCCTCATGAGCTCTTGCCAGTGTCTTCCACGGCAGGCAAGTGTCACATGCGATGCAGCAGATGCTGCTGGTGCAAGGGCAGTGATTGATAACTCACCCTTTAACCACCTGCCTTTCCTTGTTGAGTCAAGGGAGTTGTGTCCACTCAGCCTGTTGTGGTGACGTCCAGGACCATGCTCCTGGTGGCCAGGTCTGACAGCATGCACTGCAATACAAGGCATCAAGCAGTGCAGTGATGCTGAGTTGTGGCTGGTCACATTAGGCTTCTAGTCTAGCAAAGTGACAAGTTGTGCAACCTAAATTCCATCTTTCAAAGCAGGATTTAGGTCTTGCTGCAGCTGCATGCCTTGCATCAACAGGTGTTTCAGGTAACTGTCAGCATCAGGTTCTGATCCCTGCATCAGCAACCCTTCACTTAGCACCATGCACGTGAGCTCTTCGTGAAGCCAATTGAAAGCAATCTGCGACATACAGCTTGCAGCTGGTGCTGATTCAACGAGCAAGGACGCTAATATGACGTGGCAGCAAGTGTACTGAGGTGGTACATTGAATTTATGCAAAGCGCACCTGCTGCTGCAGTAGCTAGCAGAATAACCACTGTAACCCTCGTTCTCATCGTATGCTGTTTGCTGGGTCCGCACCGGCCAAGTTCGCGCCCTCGTCAATTGCTGAAGTGCCTGAAAAGGGGTCCCAACAACGCGTTAGACACAGACGCGTCTGGTGAGTGTCTGTTATGCGTTTTATCTGTGATACCTGCCCTAAGAGGATGCCCATGGTCTGCGTTGCTGGTCGTGCGGTAATCACGTACAAGACATAATCAAGAGAGTCCATGCAGTGTATGCTGCTTTGGGCTATTGATCACGAAACCAACATAACTTTATCGTTCGTCTTACCTGCGGGCTGCTTGTCACCTATATCTCTGATTTGCGCTTGAAGGTATTGCATGTGACTGGGTTGCCGTGCGTTTGTGATGCTCAGCGCAGCAGCATATTATAACGAGTATGGAGTTATTGCATCTAACGAGCATGTTACAAGGGGGGCGTGGGGCCGCTGCCTGCCTCGTCCTCACGCGTCCTCTTCTGAGGGAGAGCGCGTGGACTGCGAAACAAGCTAAATACATATATTTGCAGAGTAACTGCTTATAGCGTGATGCCTTCACGATGAATGATGGTCTGTGGACAGCTAACGTGCCGCACGTACCATCAACCACGCACGCACACACGTCGTAGCAGAAACGTCTGGCGGGACCAATAGTTAGCCCTGCATTACTGCTGTCAGAACACCCTGCAACAGCTTGATCAAAGTAAAATTTATGCATTGTAGGCAGGGCGCACAGGGCGCGTGGTGCCAATGGCATAACGTATGCTCCTTCGAGGTGCTGACGCAGCTGTCCTAGTCTGGTGTTGTTGTATAGAGCAGAATACATTTGAATGCACTGACATGCGCACTTCAAGCAATTAGGGAATGGTGGGCGCTGATGGTCGCCCATTCGTAGAGCGCCCAACATGCACAGGGCGCACAGGGTCATGCAGGTGGCAATACCGTGTTGCGATGGCCTTTCTCGGTTCAAGCGCAATAAAACAGAACCCAAACACCACTAGCCACTAGTAGGTATCACAACAGTGAGACACGTTCAAGCATTCACTCCCGAAGATGTTTCGTTGCTTTCGTTGTACGTCCAATCCCCAACCTTTCATACTTTGAGTCTTTCCCACATGCCAACCACCGAAAATGGTCTTTGGGTCAGTGAGCAAGCCTTGGACTGATCACCGCACTGTGCAACATGGTGCCCAGCCCACGGGTCAGGTGAAAGAGCGCTCTGCTAGCAGGCACTACTAGTAGACTGACAAAGAATTATTCAGAAACAACAGACACATTTGCAAGCAGTAGACTGTTTGAACTCGGTTGGACCATTGCACAAGCAGCAGCACTCTACACAACATCATGCTGCATGGTTAGATTTGATAAAGAATTATTCTTGTAGAGCACAAAACAACAGACATACCTGCACGCAGTATGCTGGTGAAATATTACAGCTTGCCTCTATGCAGGGTCCCCTACTGTCCGATGTGCAGCTGTCACTCCTGTGATCATGCTCCGAGCATGGTAATAAGCCCTGATATCATCAATTTGTTGCTAGTATTAGATTTCTGACATCGGGCGCGAGGCCATGCTATGGCTGATGGTATCAAATATTATTATTGGTATTAGATTTCTTTCACAGCATAGATCTCACCAGCTGGCCATACATCAGGGAGGAGGATGGACTCGGCTAGGCCTGTAGCTACAGGCAACCTGCTGGAGCTGGACATAGGCGAAACCAAGTGAGGTCGTAGACTGTAGGTTTTACTACAATCTGACAACCCCATGCACGCTGACGTCACTGCTCTTGAGCATGGCCACTCAACAGTCCTAAATTCCGAGAACCTCTGGGGCACTTTGCATGATTGGACAAGCACATAGGTTGCAGATTATCCTCACGCAGTCAGCAACCCTCTGCTAGTCCCTGCACCGTCATCTGGCCCATCTTCCGGCAGAGGCTTGTCACCCACCCAGGCGGCCCAAACAGCACTTCCGGCAACGAAATGCAAGCCGATCACACCAAACACCAATGGCCAGCTACCTGTATGCTGCAGGAGCCACCCAGTCAATGGCACACTCACTAGCCCTGCTACAGTGGCTGCTGTGTTGCCTGCACCAAACACCATCCCTGCATGGCGTGGGGCGATGTCCAAGTGGTTGACACTGACAGCTCCTAGTGTCAGTGCGCTAAGCCCTAGACCTACTGTGATCAGGGCTGATGCCGCCTCTGCTGAATTACCAACTACAGGTGACACAGCGGCCATGAGGCACACTGCTGGTCCCAACATGCCTGCTAGCTGCAGTCCCACTCGCACTGACCGCACTGACCATCCACCTGTTGTCACCAGCTGATCAGCTAGTGCTCCTGCACCAGCTCCAACAAGACCCTACCAACAACAACATCAGCAGCAGCAGGCACGGTATTAGCACTGATCTGCTGTTGGTTGCAGCAGAACGCCTAATAGCCTATCGGACTGCATCAGGAACAGCAGCTGCATGACTTGTCCAGGTGGCTGACACTGCAGTAGCATAGCACCACCTGTTGTCTTGGCTGTCACTTCTACCTACTGAGAGGCAGCCACTTGTGCTGGTTTCTTCATTCCATCTACCTCACCTGTAACACATATGGCAGCAGCGTGTAGCCTCCCAGGTCTCCAACTTGCACCCCATAAAACTCACTGAAGAAGGTGGGCAGCCAGGTCAGCAGGCCATACATGCCATATGACTGAGCATACTGACATCCACAGATAGCCCACACCTCACGCCGCCGCATCAACGCCTGGAAGCCTGTATTGCTGACACTACTGCTGCTTCTGCCATCAGCTGGCTGCTGTGGTTGCTGGGTGGCTATTGTTGTGGAGTGTATCTCTAGCTCTCCCTGCTGCAGCAGTGGTTGATCCTCCTCAGTGCCAGCACCACTGCCAGCACTGGGATGTTGCTGTTCCTGCTGCTGTTCCTGCTGCATGCCTCCCAACACTTTGGTGCTGTCAAATGAAGCAGCTGCTTGTTCTTGACTGGACCCTGGCAGCTGCTTGAGCACCTTAATGGGCAGCCAGAACGGCAGCCACAGCAGCGCTGACCCTCCAAACAAGTAGAATACCCACTGCCAGCCATACTTACTAATCAGCAGGGGGCTGATGCCAAATGCAAGCGCTGTGCCGGCATACGATGCAGCAGTGATGATGCCTACTGCTGTTGAGCGCTTGCCTACTGGTACATTGCGTGCTGCAAGAGTGAGAAGGAAAGCATGAGGGGAACAATGCTTGGCAAGAGACATTGATGGACACACACACTGTTGGTAGGCAATCTCAAACTTTGAAGCTTGCTCAAAAAGCACAGGGCCTCTGGTAAACAAGGTGACCCCACCATCCAGTGCATCAGATGTAAACCCAGGACAGAGCCTCTTGTATAGCAGCGTCGGCGCTGTAAACATCGTGTCAGTGGGCGTACATCCATCCTCTGGTGACGACGCCCACCTATAATTGAGTGTATGGAGGGGAAGGCCACCCCCTCTCCCACACCCAGCAGTACACGAGCAGCTAACAGCGGCATAGTGCCAGCAGCAGCAGCACCAGGGGTGGCAACTGTGAACAGAGACCAGAGAAAGACTCCTGCTGTCAGAACCAATTTGCCTCCGTAGCGGTCAGCAAGAGAACCTGCAATGACAGCAGACACAGGAGGAAAAGCTTGGAGGAACAGCACCCCTTTTCCGACCGACAAGCAGAGTCTCAAGATGACTGCATGACACTCTGACAACGGCCTGATCTAGGATTCTTGAAGACACACAAAGTCTTCAGCTGCAGCGGCGCGGTGGGGCCACACCAACAGGAGCTGCTGCTGTGCTCACCTCCCAGAATTTGTGTTGCTGCATAGCCAGCAAAGAAAGCTGAAAGAATGACACCTTCATAAGCCTACACAGGCAAAGCCCAGCAATACACAGGCAAAGCCCAGCAATACCACAGCAGCAACTACCCTCACTTGGCAACGCTGGCAGTTGACAGGCAGCAAGACCATGACTCAGATAATGGACCACAGAGACTCCCACACCACTGGGTTACTGTTGCTTGTTTTGGAGCGCAGACACAGAATCACCGTTTAGGTGGTGTTGACCAAGCAACCAATGACTGCTGACACCATTGATGCAATTGCTGTAACTTTGGGCAAGTAGCCCTGCCACAGAAGCATGTACCCCAGCAGGTTGGCCAGAGCTGCCCACCTTGTCCCAGTTGTATGTTTCTGCCATTGACAGGATGGCTGTGGACATGTTTGACCGGTCAGCATAGCAGATGACAATCCCAACAGCCGCGACAATCACCTGCAAGAGCAGCTAGGGTGATTCACCACCAAGCTATACGAGATGGCCTGCAGCACCACCAAGTCAGCAGCCTGCTACTCTACGTGATGGCCAAGAAAAGTATGCCTCTGTTCTGGCACACACAGGGTTCAGCCACCTTGCTAAGTTGTCATGCGCTTGCAGCAAGGCCTCACCAGCGGGAACCAGTGCTTATTTGCTGCACTGGCATCATCCATTGCACTGCTGTCACCAGCAGGCTGCAGCACTAACTGTGTGTCTTTTGCCGAGCCTGCTCGACTGATGCCTGCATCAGGTGCACTAACACTTTGCTGCTGGGCTGTGTGCTGGTTGCTACTGGGACTGCCACTGTTGTTGGAAGATGGTACAGCAGCTGGTACCACTAGATGATGTCTGTGACGAGGAGTCTGCATGCCTGCAAGCAAAGGTGGACAATTCTGGATATCCAAGAAGTTCGATCTTTGGTGTATGTGCCCTAACAGCTGCAACACAAGCAGTTGTTGCAGGTGGAGGTGACGTTCGAGGGATGGGCAAGACAACAGCTGCTGATGGACACAACAAGAAGCCAACAGGATACTGTTACTCTCTGACTGCACACCTGTCAGGTGGGTGACCGTGATGAGCCTGGTTAGTTCATGCCTGTCTGCACATATCCCGGCTGCCGTAAGACAATGCAGATGAGCATGATACCTTCGAGCATCAAAAGTGAGTCATGAACCGACCGCAAGCTTGTTGAGTTGAGTGGGGGTTTGTTTGAGGTGTGATGCTACGTAGCCAAGCGCACCTAACGGGCCTGGCACTGAGTGCAGCCCTTAAACAACACATAACATTAAAAAGGCACCAATGCGCTATTGATCAACCAAACGGCAGCGCTCTTGCTTCGTAGTAACAATCAACAGATCGCACAGCAGACTTTGACAACTATGTCGTGATGTTTATCTGTCACTGCAAGTTCTACGGATGCAAGAAACTGCGCACATGACCGCTGGCCAAGTCTGCTTCAAACCATTGGACGGACATTGTCACACGACCCCTGGCTGCACGGCTGCTGTTCACAGGCAATTATCTTACTTATAGAGTCTACTGTTCTTCTTGTCTTGCAGACAGTGCAGGTACCGGACGCTCCTGTGAACCTTGTATTGCTTTGCAGGCACTAGTGGTGACCACACCCTCCTCAATGAAGCAGCGGCAATTGTGTTGTTACCGAAGAGCGTCTGAACCCCTTTTTGCATGAATTGTGAATTGAATGCAGTGATCATCTTGCATGGCTGCAGTTTGTGGCCTGCAGCGCTCCGAGGGCAACGAAGCCGACAGAAATGACGAGGGTGACCTCAGCCACAATCATTCATGCTGAAGCAGCAAATTGCAGCGCCTGCCCAACAACAGAAGCTCGATGCTTAGCAAACCTGCCAGCCACAGAAAACGTTATATTCGTGAAAAACACCCTAGTCCTATTCCTCATGCTGTTCATGCATGCATAATCCAACGAGCCCAGCCCTTTTGCGCTGGCTGAAGTGCGTGATTGACGGTGTAACAACGCTCATACGCAAAGGTACAGAGGCGATCGCCCAGCAGGCATAAGCTGCCCACCTTGGACAACCACTGCTGTTTGCCACCCATTGCACCTGGCAGACTGTTCACCCCTGTGCCCAGCTTGTACTGCTGCTACCATATACGGCTGTTTATATAACTGCTGATGACGAGTTAATCATGGATGCATCTGACCAGCTGCAGACCCCAATCAGACTGACACTAGCACAGGATGATAACAGCAACTGCTGGCAACAGCCAACCACGTCAGAAAGACATCACATCAAATGTGCTGAAAGATATCAACAACACCCGAGTGCACAAGTGCACACAGAGGTTGCCGCAAAGCTTGGCTTGAGGGCTTTGGCAGACTTCAATGTTTCTGACAGTGCTGGCTTAGAGTACAGTCTTAACAAGCCTCAGAGGTTGGTATTTGATGACCAGGTCCCTGCAACTCAAATCATGCGCAGTAACAGTAACAGCAGCAGCAGCAGCAGCAGCAGCAGCACAGCTGCCTCGACTCCTTTTATTCCCTGGGTGCCTACCACGCCACCAGGAACACCTGGCAACCTGCTCACCAGCAGCAGCAGCATGGAGAGCAGCAGCAGCAGTGGTGCATCTTCACCGCGCTCACTCCATGCAGATGCAGTGCAAGTTGCTGATGTTCAGCAGAAGGTTCATCTAGCATCTTCTGCAAGTGTGCCAGCATCATCAGCTGTGCTCACAGGGCTCAGTGAGCTCACACACAAGAAGTTCCGAGACAAGCGGGTTCTTATTGTTGTGAGTGAACAAAGCAGAATTGTTACATTGCAGAGTGCTGCTACAGCAGCGTTGGACATGAAGACTTGCACACTACGCTGATGCTTTCACATACAATCTAGCAACCAATTGAACTACCTGTGTGACATCTGGTATCCCCGATAGCACCAGAAGCAGGCAAAGCGGAACAAAACAGGTCATTTGCCGCTGTCATTGCCTCACACCATCTGCTCCTGCTGTCTTTGCTATGGTTCTGCTGCTGTGTGATGCAGTCCGGGGGCACCCGAGGGGATGTTCAGCCAGCCACTGCTCTGGGTGTGGCTCTGTCTGCCCTGGGGGCTCATGTAGCCATGGCCACTGACAACAGCTTCAGGGAGTTTGTGCAGCAGCATGGGCTGCAGCACTACAGATTGGGGGGCAATGCCAGAGACATGATGGCACTCACTGTCAAATGGGGGTGAGCATGCAGCGGGGGAAGTGAAAGAAAGCTTGCAGCCTGTTGCTGTTGAGAATGACACAGATATTGAACAGTCATGCCACATGGGAGTTGATGTTGTGTGTCGGCAACACAACTAGCTCAGACAGCCTGTGGCATTTGAGCTGTTAGCTGCTGACCAACAACAGCAGGTCTTGCTGCACTGCTGCTGCAGCAGCTGCAGAGGCCTGAGGGGTGTGATGTCCCTGTGTGCTGCTGGTGTTGATTGTTGTTGCCTGCAGAGGCATGCTGCCCACAGACATGGCGGGTATGTTCTGGCTGCGAGGCCAAATCAAGGAGGTAATGGATTCTGTGTGGGCAGCTGCAGAGGCGTTCAAACCTGACTTGATGCTGGCAAACCAGCTGGCATATGGACAGGTGCGGGGCGCACAGTAGTGGTTGATGTGTCAGACACACACTGTCTGTGTGTGATGTGATGTGCTGGCACAAGACTCAGCAATAGATTAATTGCACACTGTGTGTGGTCTGCTGACAGTACGACTGTCAAACACAGACTGCTTCTAGGACTGCAGCCTGTGGTTACAGGAGCACATGTTGTCAGAGGGTTTGGGAGGCACCTAATGGCAGTTACACTGACTACTGCTTCTGTGTGGTTTTGCCAAGCCTCAGTCAGCACAGAAGGAACGACTCGCACTATCTGCATCCCTCGCATGTTTTTGGGGTACCAATGAAGCATGCATAGTGCACCAAGCAAGAATCTCAACTGCCACCCTTGCTGCTGCTGTTGCTGCTGCTGTTGCTGCTGCTGCTGCTATTGCGTTTGACCGTCAACCCTAGTAGGTCCATGCAGCTGAGAAGCTGGGTGTGCCCCTGCATGTCATTCTCACCATCCCCTGGCTGCCCACCAGCAGCATAGCTCATCCATGGGCTAGAGCTTATGGGGCAAATGTCACAGAATACATAAATGCTACTGCCAGGGCTCTTTTGAATCCGGGGTTCAAGGTTTTAAGCTGGTTGAACCACAAGCTGGCAAGCAGGTTGCAGCACAGGGTTTTGACGTGGATTGAGGGTGCAGCAAACTACATGAGCACCCCATTGTTGGACCATATGGCCTGGTGAGCAACCTGGTAACCGTGGGGCTTTGTCACCAGCTTCCAAGTCAGCCATCTTTCTTCTTTGTCCAGCAGCAGTGATGCATATGGCATGATGCTGCACATGACGATTTTCACCACCACATCTTCTTTGTTGCAAGGTCTCAACATACTATACACGCTCATCATCAGAAGCTGTCAATTTCCCATTGTTGACCAGAGGTCAGGAATCTGTTTCATGATCCATGCGGCTCGAAGTGAGGCATTCTGCTATGTTGCTTGTGGTGTCTGCTGCCCAGGTCTGGCATAGCTGACCTGATGGCTGGCTTCAGGCACAAGCTCGGCCTGTCACTGTTCTCAATGAACAACCTGGGGTCAGCGTTGTACAGGTGAGGACAAGGAGGACCATGGGGCTCCCTAGCTTGGGTTGCATGTGGTGGCTGTGGCGTCAGACTCTGATTCTGTTGGGATTCTGTTTGGGCAGCCAGCAGCCAGCACTAGGGCCCTTGTGAGGCCCTTGTGCCTGAGGGAGCAGCAAGGCTCCTACTTCAGTTATCAAATGATTGCTGTGTGGTAATACCTGTGCTGGTGCTTGCTGCATTGCTCTATGTGCGTAGGGCTCCCACCACCTGCCTGTTCAGCGCCCATCTGGTACCTAGGCCTGCTGACTGGGGTCCACATGTCAGCATTTCAGGGTTCCTGTCCCTGGATGACACGGTCAGGCGTTGCAGCATCAACCACCACCACAGCAGCAGCAGCAGCACCACGGATCACAGTGACCCTGAGCAGAAGGCGATCAACGCCACTATCACCCGAAAGAACAGCACCCAGCTGCTGCCAGTTGCAACAGCTATTTCACCAGACATTGGAGTTGCCTGGCAGCCCTCCCAGGAGTTAGCCGACTTCTTGTCTGCTGGCCCCGCTCCCCTGTACATCGGGTTTGGCAGTATGGTAGTGCAGGAGCCGCGCCATCTCATGCAAACGGTGATGTCAGCAGTGCAGCAGCTGCCTGCTGAACAAAGGGTGGTAATCTGCAGTGGATGGTCAGGTATAGGGCTAGAGAAAGGTCAAAGAGACACAGGGAGTGCAACGAGCAGCAGCAATAGCAGCAGTAGGACGAGTTGTAGGGAATTGCTGTTCATTCCAGAAGCCCCTCATGAGTGGCTGTTCCCCAGGTGAGAACAGCTGAAGACTGCACACCACACACATTGTGTTCACCGCTGCAGGGTGTTGAGGTCTGTATCCGCAGTGAAAGCCTGGAGGGCCACAGTGCTGCATGTATTGATCATGCCAGACAGCAAGCTCCTGGGGGCGTTGCACTGAGGTGTCCCGTTGCACTTGGTGTGTGTGGCACACAGATGATGCAGGTTGCATGGTGCAAGTTGGGATGCCGCATAGCAGCTGACCAAGGCATTGGGCCCCATGCGGCATCTCCTGGACGCTTGTACTACAGCTGAGGTTCATGTGTTGAGTGGGAGGTCATGCTGCACACTGTGAACTCCTCAAGTCAGTCATCTTGGAGGGCTGCTGTATGACTGCTGCCTACTGCAGGTGCTCTGCTCTGCTGCATCATGGTGGAGTTGGCACCACAGCGGTTGGTCTTAGGCATGGAAAACCAACATTGGTGGTGTCAGCGTTTGGAGACCTCTTCTTCTGGGGTGATGTGTGTCACAAGCTTGGGGTGGGACCGGCAGCTATTCCCTTGGACCAACTGGACAGTCAGACCCTAGCCGCCAGGTTGACTGACCTGGTCATCAACCACAGCTACAGAGAAGCAGCAGAAGCAGTTGCTGAGAAGCTGAGGTGTGAGGATGGTCTAGTGAAAGCTGTGGACAGCCTGGCTGCATCACTAGCCGAGTGATGCTATTTTATGGGATGCTGGCAGGGCTAGCAGGGGTGGCTGGGCGGGCAGGGCCAGTTGGCAGTGCAGTCACGGCCAGCAGCGGCGACGTGCATCAGAGAGCATCACACACCATGTTATTTAGTACATCACAACGGGTGACTGCAGCCTGAGTTGGACACTGCTGAGCACATCGGCATGGAAGTGCCTGCATGGAGTATGTACAGCTTGTAACCCACTATCTGGTACATTGTGCATCCTGCCTCACTTCTTTATTGGCTCTTGCCTGGAATTTTGTGACGGGTATTCAACACATCACAATGCAGTGAGTGGCCCAGTGGGTGTATGCTGTGTGTTGTACGGAACTTGCTGTTATTGTGCTGCAACTGCACTCAGCAGCGTATTCGACACCCTGCACCGAGTATCACCCGTGAAAAGGAGGAGATTGATGTTGGATGTCGGTGGCAGGTGGATGGACAGCCAGGACAGCCAAGGCAGGCACACGCATCACACCAGGGTGGCGCCCCCAACGCATGTCAGCGCATTTGCCATAGCAGTTCAACCTGCTGCATGTCTCAATTTCTTTCACATGCAACTACTCTGATGTACAGTTGCATACGCCTGATGTCAGCGACAAAGGGCCAGGCTTGCTGAGTAGCTGATGGTGTTCAGAGTCAATGCCATGCATAATATATGGTAGAAGAAGGTGAGCAGTGAGCCCATGTACCAGCACACCCATCATGTTGCATGGCTCGACTCCATCTCTTACGGTAAGAACGTGTGGTCAGAGGCCGCACGTTCTCGTGATTGAAGTGAAGGGTACCATGCGTCCCATGAGCCATTCGCTGGCTCGCTGGCTAGTGCCGGGAGGGGTTGGAGTCCCCCAATTGCATTGGTATTGGAATTGGCAAGAGCTCTCGCAGAGTGTGTTTCCATCCGCTGTCCATTGGCTGGAGATTGACGCTCCGCCTCCACAACAGTTGGTATGAGACCACTCATCCTCAATTGTGAATAAATATTGTGCTTGACAGTCGCATTGCTGTCACCCTGTGTCAGGTAGTACATTGTCCAGGGTTGTGACGTGAAGGCGGATTCTGCTGTTGCTTACGCATTCTGTTGCAGGAGCTGTGCAAACAGTATGATGCAGCTCTACACTGGCGCGTATCCCCGAAAGTGCACGACTTCCACGCAAGCTACTGCAGTTGAGCAGTCTGCAGGTAGCAACTGCTCAAAAGTCCTCATCTTGCCAACATGCAGCGGGCTGCGGTGCCACCAGCACGCTGTGAGCAAACAAATCAAGCAGCAGGTGTGTCATACCATAGTTCAGGGGGTCCGTAAACGCAGCATGGGGAGCAACCTCGGACACCACCAGCAGCTTGCAACCGGACGCTGTCCGCATTGAAAGCATGCCAGCTTGCCCTGTGCAAACCCAATAACGACTGTTGTAAAATGCGCACAATCTCAATCCAAACAGTAGATGATGGTACCGAACTGCAGTTAAGCAGGGATTCAGGTGACGCTCGACCATTCCCGTTGCAGGCACCCTAGCATTGTGCTGCATCCGGTTGAGCAAAGCAATACTTATGTGTCCTCTGGGGGTGCAGTGCAACAGCGCTCAAGTAACACATGTTCGTTCATTGTTCTCCGGGTCACAGCTAGCTAGCGTCGCAGATATGTATGCAGCGTCGTCCTCATTGCGGAGCATCTGCATGCAAGCTGAATCTGCAACTTTACTTCAATAGATTGTAGCCTTACAATACACGCAATATGAATGCTCGCAAAGTCCCTACCCCTGTGCTTGCTAAAGTTGAGGGCTTCGAGGTTGTGACCAGTCCTTTCGCAAACTCGTATTCGAATAATGTTACTTTATCCCTGCATCAGCGGCCTAAGAAGTCAGTTTCTCTGCTGTCGCTGGCAGTCTCTTCCAGTCTCTCCAGCGAGGCTATAGCCTTTACAGACGAGGAAATGACTGAATCTGACTGCTACACGGATGATGATGAGGAGGAAAGGGCCAGTAGCCCAGCTGCAATCCCTATAGCAATCAAGGTAGAGGTACCCTGAACTCTCTCGCTCTTCGACGCCGTATTGAGCGTGTTGTCATCATAATTGTGTACAATTGCAGGACGAGGACGCCTACAAGGTGATGCTGCGAGCGAGGGCTATTGTGAACTGCAAATTGTGGCAGAGCTCCTCTCAATCATCGAGCTCTCAGTGAGGTTGCAGTCCCTGCTCAGCCTGTCCGGGCAATCTCAGGGATCACCATATTGTAGCGAAGATTGTCCGTAAACACATGTTATGTTATCTGGCAAGTCCATGCGTCGAGGCAAAGACAAAATCAGGCAGGCTGGGGCCGGGGTCGCCAAGCAGCTGGCATCGTCGCTGCGGCGTTGATCGGCAGCTGATGATTGTTTTTCTGCGCAGCGTTATCTGCTTGGTGCATTTGGTGCATCCCTTGACCAGCTGTGCTCAAGCTCGAGCAACGGCCTGTGCAATAGCCTTGTATATCGCGTCTCTGTGTTCTAGTTAATCACTGGGTGTGTCAATGCATTTAAGGTTCTTTTTCTGTCAGATCTCTTGGCTGCAGAAGTGTGGCAGCAAATCATCAAAAAAATGCACTTTCAAGTGCCAGCTCACAATTGTAGATGAGCTTGTCTGCGCTGCATGCTCACGACTTGTCTGATCATGCTCTGCAAATGTTGCGTAGCCTGCAGCATTGCCATGTCTAGGGTGGTACTCTGTGTATTGCTAGGGGGATTTTGCAAAGCTTGGCTGTCTATTGGCAGGCCTTCCATGTATCACCCTTCAAACCTGCGGGTTTTGATACTCCTAGGCTTCTGTGTCCCTGTTTGTACACCTACATGTAGCTTTATGCCATTATGTAGCAGCACACTGCTTGGATAGCACAATCTTGCCATTATGCTGGTGTGATGATCACTGGTCATTGGTGCTGCCCAGCTGGATGTATGATTCATAGACATGATCCTCTCCAGCATGTTTTTGGGCAGGCACCAGCCAGTATGTTGTCCCAGTAGAACCCACACTGCCACTGTTTTAGTATATGTTGTGCATGCAGTTTGTGTCAACTGGCAGATATTTTCCAGTGCTGCTGCTGCTGCAAGCCAGGTGGTGCTGTGGGAGCTCATTTGCTAGTTGTGCATGTTGCGATGCTCAGCAGCACATATTGTCAAACATTGTCTAGTGTCATAGGACGTTGGGCACTGGCTTTATTGGTGGATTCTAGTTCCAGCAATTCATGGTCAAGCACTGGACAACTAGTTGCTTGTTGCTCTTGATGCCAGGGGAGGCCTGCGGGTGTTTAGTCTGCTCTTATGTTGGAGCCTGCTTTTACACAGCATTAGGAAGTGCTTGAGAGGCTGTGGGGCGAGATTGCCAGAACAACCCAGATTCAGCCAAAGAGTGGCAAGGTGATTTGTGCGCCGTAAATGGGAGCAGTCAACCTCCTTGTGGTGCATGATGATGCGGATGTCTGCTTCTTTGCTCTGGGACCTGCTCACTGCTGTGGTATCATGTGTGCATACCAAACTTTACTTGTGCTGATGGCTGTCCTTTGCCTAGCTGTGCTGCAGCCGGACGTGCATCATCAGGTGACGTGTTCTGGCATGCGATGGGCATGTGGGGGCAATGCAGGCCTGCTGTTGGCTGTCATGCAGCCTGCCCATCAAAAATAAGTTGGTGATTGCTGCCAACATAGGTGCCTGCACATTATCATGCCTGGACAGTTGATTGGTGAAGGTGTACAACAGAGAGTCGAATTGAGACTGATTTCAATAGACTGCTCATTGTGGGCGTGTTTCCTGAGGGTTTGTTTGTGAGCCAGTGTTTGTTCAAGTCACCTACTTTGTGGGCATTGGTCTATGCGGTCTGCCAAACTACACTGTTTGTTCTTGTTTGTTTTATGGCACTGGTGACAGTCTTGAAATATACAACCAAAGGCATAGCACACAGTTAAGCTGCATCACAACTTCAGTAGGTCCTAATTGCATGTTGTGTGCTGTCTTGGCAGCTTGCTTAGCCTTCAATACAGTCCATGTGGTAGAGATGTATCTCTGCTGGCACGTTCGCTTGGTGGCAGATGCCGCAGTGGGGCGGAGTGTGCTGCGAGCTGTTCATGCCCCTTGGACGCGACCCATGTCAACACATTTGAGTATATGGCATTGTTATACAAATCTCTTAGGACTGCTGGCCACCTGGTGGCTGTTAATGCAATGTTGCCTGCCGCTTACCCTGTGCGTGGGCTCTTGTACAGCCACAGTGCTGTCTGCTGTGTCTCAGTGTGTTTCTTTGCTCCTCGGTCTCACCCATATGACGGTGGTTATTGTATCACACACACACCTGTGGTATGCTGCCTGATAACACTTGTTTCCCAGCAGCTGCTGTGCTTCATGTCAGGCTGTGAATTTTCAAAGAGCAGACTTGAAGTTGGTGGGCACTGGTATTTGACTGCGACCTGTTTTTGACAGAATAGGTTAGAGGCCTTGTGGAATCCGCAGTGATCAGCCAGCAAGTCAGTGCCTGGCACAATGCTGGAGGCAGCCTGTGGTTGACCAGTCTCCATGCTTGTGGTTGTTTTGGGGTGCAGGGTACTTTCCTCAATGCAGGCAGGTTCTTCTGGAACACACTTGTTTATCTGCTGATGGTGCGCTGAATGGGCCGAGCTATTGCTCTGGTCCTGCTTCTTTTGTGACACTAGCAGCCTCGTGATGTCAGTGACTAGTGGGATTTGTCGTGTACCTATGGCACATTGCAGCCCAGCAGGTCTCCTCGAGCCTTGGTGTACCTGGCAGGTGTGCTCCCATTGCTTGTGGCCATCTGCAGCATGACCTACACTCATAAGCCAGGAGGTTTTGAGGGAGCAGCCAGTTGCATCTGATGTGCGGTATGCTAATGATGGTGGCATTATTGTTGGCAGGCCCTTGAGGACCTGCAACTAGCCCCTGGTCACAACTCCTGGTCATACAGGTGCTCTTTTTTCCGCCTAGAATCTTTTCAGCCATGGACAGATGTTGCTGTCACTGCTTCATTTGCCTGTGCTCATTGGCGCTGAGTTGTTCATGTAGTGAGGCATACAGATCTCTTTGCTGTCAATGACAACCAGTCAGGAAACCCCGACCCATTGGGTAGTTGATGTATGTGCTTTTGATTTGTTGTTCTAGTCATTGCAAGGCCACAATTGCTCTATGGTATCGCTAGTCCCAGTTCTTGGCCACGTCTGCATTTCAGTGGGGCAAATAAACCGCTGGCATGATTGCTTGCAATTGCAGGTGTGCCTGGTGTGAGCAGCTATCACTGCTTTGAGGGGGTGCAATTTCATGGGGGGTATGGTCAAGGGGTATGTGTGGGGTTGAGCTTACTGTTAGGAATGCTTGTTGCCTAGATCTTGACACCACAAGCCAGCAGGAGGCTGATGCAAGGGCCATGGGACTGAGGCCTTGCTGGCTCACTGTGGCACAGTGGTTGTGTTGAGTGTGTGCCATGCAGTGGCTGAATACCATCCAGTGGTTTTGACACCTGCTGTTGCACATGGGGCTAGTTGCAGCAGTATACTGGCACGTACCAGCACAATGGTGCCAGCTGGAGGCAATTGGGTCGTAAAGTGCGAGAGCAGCTGGCTTTACTTTCTGTTCTGTCCGGAACGGGTAACACTACCACTACTTTCTGGAAGGAAGGAAGTTGCTTGTCAAAGAGATAGAGCCATACAGGCAAGCTGTATTTTCCACTATCGCATTGCGTGCAAATGTGTCTGTTGTTTTGTGTCTATCAGATTGAATCTTTATAAAGATAATTATCAGAGCCCTGTGACATTGGATGAGCTGGCAGACAAAACCGACTTGCAGAAACATGATGGGCCGGTGCAGCAGGTATCCATCTACGTTGACCATCAACGTAATTTGGAAGGAAGGATGGAAAGGGCTATTCCGGCCGCAAGGCCCTGCTCGATTGTTTTTTGGTGTCTGTCCACACTGTTGACGTATGTTAGGCAACAAGTAGGGCAGTGACAGTATGCATTTCTTTCTGCAACTAGTAAAAGAAATTGAGCCATGCAACAAGTTGAGATGCAATGGCAAATGCACTGACGTGCGTGGGGGCGCCACCCGGGTGTGATGCTTGTGCCTGCCTCGGCTGTCCGGCTGTCCACCGAGCTGTCCTTCCACGTCACATCATTACCTGTAAAAAGGAGGAGAAAGCGGGTTAGCACCACAGGGTTGCGAGGTGGTGGCACCCCAGGGTGCTGACCGAGCGTCTTGAGATAAGAAGCACCACCGCATCCTGTGTAACATGTCAGTCCTGCAGAAACACATTGCAGCTGCAGGCACAATACCTCGTGTAGCAGTGGAATGACAGGGACAGGCAACATCATGCAACCATGCAAATGATGCACATGACAAAGGACTAGTAGTGAAAGAGACAGAGCCTATGGCGGCCATGCAACGCCGCATGTGAGGTAGTTCATTGTGTAAATTATTACACTGTACTAATAATAATCAGTACTTTGCAGCCATAGCATTACTGCCATCGGCCCCGCGCCTCAAATCTGCCCAGTGAATTCTATCCACTTTCGGACAAGGCGGAGTGCATGATTATCCGATCTCAATTATGAAGGGGGAAACCACCCGAGAACCCCTCCCATACAATGCCGATATTACACTGTACTGTCTGAAAACATCTTACAACACCGCATGAGCTGGCAAGCTGTAGTTCATTGATCAGAATATATCCTCCACTCAAGAATGACTCGGAGGTAGTGAGCCAATTCTCCAAGACACCCGGGGGAGGGGGGATGGTTCCAGGAAGCCTTCCTGAGTATGATACTCACGATCGGCCACTGAGTCTTGCGATTGGATCGTCTAACGTTGGGAACTCACAACACAAGAATTCAACCTAACACTGGCGGCCCCCTTGCATGTCAGTTCATTTTTTTCATTTGCCAGCTCATCCAATGCTGCATGGCTCTGTCTCTATTACACTGTTCATTGCTTGCTTGCTTTTGCTGCAAGATGGCTATTGGGTTTCACAGCCTTCCATGCTCAGTGTGTCTTGTGTTGGAGTTCTGCTGTGTGTATCTCAGCTATGACATGATATGAGTCATATCATGACGTAAGTTGGTTGAATACCACCCCCACTGAGTGGGCTTTTCTGCCTTGAAGGCGCCCCTGAGGGTGGTCTAATCTTGGCGTGCCAGTGTGGCTGAGCCACCAAGTACATATTCCCAAAGGCCTTGCGGCCGGAAAGGGTTTTCTTCTTCTTCTACACTGTTGATTTGGAAATGATGTTGTCAAAGAAATTTAGCCATGCAGCAGGTTGAAATGCTATGGCAGCTGGAATGCAATGGCAGATGCGCTCACATGTATTTCTTCTGTATTGTATTTCTTCTCCAGTCTGAACACACCGGGTGTCACACCTTGAAGGCCCCACCACAACAGTAAGTGAGGTTGTTCGTGATTCTTCTACGGTCTGAAGCCATTCTGACAACACCTGAGCCACTGACAAAGAATCATTCTTGATAGACACAAAACAACAGACACAACACACATTTGCACGCTGAGCCACTGCCTCGGGAAGCAAGTACACATCATATATCATTTATTGTTATTTCATTTCTGTCTGAAAACCCTCAACACATCATCGGGTGGCGCCCCCACGCATGTCAGTGCATTTGCCATTGCATCTCAACTTGTTGCATGGCTCAATTTCTTTTACATCATATGACCTCAACAATGCTTGAGATCACTTGTGAGTTCCCAACTGCTTGAGATGGTCTGAAGTTGTAAGTTACACGAGAGTAACCCGCAAGCGCGCTCTCAAGGCGCAGCAGCTCCCAGTCGGCACCCCAGAAAAGGTAGGAGTACAACCAGGCCGGGGACATATATGGAACAGATTATCTGCTGCCAGTGCAGCTTGCTGCACTCTGGGTCCCATGATAGGAGGCAACGCAGATCAGAAATTGCGCAATGAAATTGCATAATAACCTGTTGCGTTTCCATCTCCCTGATACATGTCATGGTTGCTCGGGGCCAGGCTGCCAGAGGGTACAGTGTATGATCTTTGCAGAACCCAATGCATTACATGCATGTGGGGATGGAGTTCCAACCGCAATGGAAAGTAGTATCTCAGCTGGCTGCAGCAGCAGCAGCTAACACTATGACCATCCTTACCCAACAACTAGAAGCAGAGTCCTGCATTGAAAATAGAAGTGCTGACTGTGGCCTGAAAAAGCTGCCATGCAAGTCAGGTCTTTGCAGTTCAGGGCCCTATGGACATCATTGCCCCTTCTTTGTGTCTACGACCGCTGCTGCTTTTTTGGCTGCTGCTGCTGCTTCCTGCTCTTTGACATGGTCTTCCGTAAAATGCCACACCTGCACAACACAAACTCAGCAGCAGTGTGTGCCTTGCTTAGTGAACTACATCACAACCTCACAAAGGCACGACAAGACCACCTAAGAAGCTGTGCAAAAAGCATACTTGCAACAAGGCGAGCTTTTGGCAGCAAGTCGTATGACCAATGAAAGTGGCGATGTTGCATGCACACTCTTGACGCTGGACGGTCAGCAATGTGAGGTAGTGATAATCCGCTGCAGCACATGCCAAAATCCTGCAATCGGATGCTGCTGCTGCTGCTGCTGCAGTAGATGAGAAGCAGTTTGTGCAAAATAGCCATGGTCGAACAGATGCAGACAAGCTACACCAGAAGCTCTCCATGATCATACATGTCACATACCTAAGCCCACAGGCTCACCTGTTTGAGTTCTCCCCTAAGAGCAGCATGTCCTGCAACCGTCAGCAGAATGGCTGGCACAATGTACAGCAATGCTGGCTGCGCTGCTTTGAAGTAATTCATGACAAAGATGGTCGTGCCCAGGCCACCCACATAGCCCCAGAACACAGACTGGAAGTAGTTGGTCTTGAAGTTTTTCTCCACATCATACCGCAACATTAGGGCAACAAACATGCCGGGAATGACAATATCACCCAGGCCCAACATGGCAAAGTTGGGCTTTGTGCCAGTCATGGTTTTGAAGGCCTCGCGTGGGAACAACAGCTTGATTGGCGCCTCAAAGTTCTTGGCCACGTTGACCATGACAGGCGTGCAGAACACCCAGAAGATGTCATACACAAACAGCCCTGACAAGAGGATTGTGGCTGTTTGGACACCACCCAAGGACACGCTCTCCACGCCCAGTATGCTGAATGCAAGTCCCAGGGCATTGTTTGCCAGCCAATGCTTGGAGTATGCGTACCAAACTCCGAGGCCAAGGCTAGGCACACACAGCACCAGCTCTGGGATTGACAGCTCCAAGGGGATCGGCTCCTTATTGAGAAATGGGATTCTTGGGATGGTGGGCAACCTCAATGCCTGGGAGTGACAAAAGCAGCAGCAGACTGGCCAGGCAGAGGGGAGACAGCACTTGCAGGGCATGACCAACGTTGCTGCTCGCAGGCCGGGACCTAAGGCCATGCTTGTTGAGCTGCAGGGGACACAGGGTACTTGTTTGTTTTGTGCACATGCGAGCCTCTCAATATCAACATCCTCCTGAGCAATTTGCTTGCGCAGGTGGTAAGTTGTCTGCGCTAATTAAGAACAGCACGGAGTGAAACCACGACAACACTGGCAGAGACTTGACAGCAGCCAGGTTGATGATGAAGCAACACTGGTGCACAGGGGAAGCATACCAGACACCTTACAACCCACCCTATGTTGAAGATCTGCAGGGAAGAGCACAATGACAAATGGTAGTGCTGCTGCATTGATGGCAAAGGCCCCCAGCAGCGTGATGTAGCCAGACAGCAGCATGTTCACCAGCCACTTGGGCAGATACTTGAAACAGAGGAACAGCCCAAACAGTACGCAGCTGCCCACCTGCAAGGCAAGCCAACTCAACGTTATAACACTGCATGGCTGTGTGCATTTGAGCTGGCAATCCTAACACACAGGGCCTCGACCTTCCAACCAACTGCATGCATGCTGCTTCTGTTGCAACGACATTAGCGCAGGCTCTGCCTGTGTCTAGTGTTGTTGGTTCCACGGGCATTATCTTTGTGCACAACCTGCTGAGATACGTGATATACTTCAGAGCGCAGCCCCTCTCAAGTTGCCAATGCCTGCGACTGCTAGGTGTGCTCACAATTGGAAATTTCATTGCATCCTTGTGTGTCATGCTTTCACTCGGAGCCTCAGCCTTGACAGATCTCCAGCTGCCCACATAAACTGTAAGTGCCGCATGGAGCACCACGCTAAGACTGCAGCGTGCACAAGGCAAGAAGAGCTGCTGTTAGAAGTGGTTGCAGCAGTTGATGTCCTTGGAAGAAGATACACAGAGTGGTAAGCGGCACAAGCGTGCTATTGTAAACTGCAGTGACCATTATGCACGATAAGGCGCCTATACCACACAGAGCCTCGGCTTTGACAGATTTTGCAGGCGATGCAAAAGCTGTTAGCAGCCAACCGACTAGTGTTGCTTGCTGTTCATCGAGGAATGCAGGTGTACACCTCACCTATATGGTATATATACTACTGTCGGCAACACAGACAGCACAAAGAGGAGCGCATGTGCCTTCAGTGCTGGTGGAAGCCCATGCCCATCCCACTTCACGTAAGACATCTGATATAGACTATTTGTGATTATTGCAGCAACAGCGCCAATTACTCCAACACAACAAGGATGGATGGCTCAATGATGCAGCTTAGCAGCGGGCGACCAAGTACCAGCTGAGCAAGCAGGCACAGTCACAAGTGATCCTTATATCTATCTGCATTTCGGGGGCCTAGGCAGAAGTCGGACACTTTGTGTGTGGCATACGAACAGGTACCTGCAGGTTCCGCCAATTTAACTGCCACCTCCGGGAGACTCTGACAGCGGCCTCATCTGGTGGGTTGCAGTTACCCATTTGGGCGGATAATGAAGACTTTGCGGGGATGGGTGCCTTACAACAGCTGCCGATAGCTCGACTGTACTATTGTGTATAGGAAAGGATCCTAGCAAGCTCAGCAAAGGCATGAGACACATGCGGCTCATTTCCTTTTACAACGCTTGCATAAGCTCTGCCTCTGTGGCAGCCTTCTCAGACACGGTACTCTTGACCAGAGATCGCAGTGCACGCTGCATGCAGTCATATTGTGTACTACATCAGGCTGTTGCAGCAAGATAGCTGCATCATAGACAGCATATGACCAGCTCCCTGGCCGACAGCACATCAATGATTTCGTTTATTATCTACAGTCTGAACTCGACCCAACATAAATGACAGCGGTGTGTGATAATGCGATCAAGTTTGGCTAGGAACTTGCCAGTGAACTCCCCACAATGCTGCACCAACCCACAGCACAAACAGCTGATGTGCCACATGCTGTCATCCCCGAGGCATCACCCTTGAGACAAAGCACTTTTGTCCATACTCAAGCGTCAGAATGTACCCAGCAGCAGCTGCCTGACACTGCTATCAGTCGGCCAGACAGCATAGTGTGGCAGAGAAATAATTGGCACATACTGCAGTACAGATGTCATGTGGAATACAGGAGTCCATAGGCCATACAACAGCTGGTGATGTGATGTGCAATGGCCTTGGCAACAACAGACAGATGATGGCGAGCCTCGGCCCGCTTCAATGCAGGAATACCCCTCAGAAACAAGACCTCGATGCACCAGCTTGTGGCACCAACACCCCCTGTCACTCGCTATCAATAAGACTTTCCCTGTGCCTCTCTAAACGTACAGAGGTAGCACACAGCGCGACACAGTAACATATACATGTATAAGGTGATGGCGTGGTCAGACCCTTGCTGTATAGTCTGAAATGTCAGGGTCTGCATGCCAGCTGCATTGATGCACCATTGCTGCTACAACAGTGTAATGCGTACAGAAAGAACATGAGAGTCCTCGTCCGGCTTTTTTTGCTGCTAAAACAGCATACATCGTCCTCGGCAATGCGCAGATGGCAATATTCCATGCGCTGAGCTGCACAGTGTCACAAACCAATAGAGGAAATTCCAGGGATGCCCTGCTGCGCCAACAACCATTCTCAATAATGGTGACAGTGGTGCAGCTGTGCAGGAAGCTGTTGGTCCTGGTCAACTGAGCCTCATTTGATATGCACACAGGACCTACCTGTCCGTTGTTGCCCACAGCACATGGAACAGTCATGTGCAGAAAATCCCTCACGCCCCATGCAGCTTCCATGCACTAAATCATTGCCACCTGGCTGCTGGTGCATTCACTTGTCAACATGATGCACCTCACCACATGACTTTGGTCAGACAACATTTGCCTGCCCTTAATCAGAACAACATGGTGCACTGGTCTCATGCAACTCCAAACAACCAAACCTAGTCAGATGCTATCATATCAGCAGCAGCAGCACTCGCTGCTGCTGCCCTGCGTGTCTACTCGCATTCCACAGCCGCCGCTTCACGCCCCTGTCTCAAGCGCTGCTGCTGCTGGTACTGCTGAGAGTCCCCCTGACACCAGCTGCTGCTGCATTGACAGCACAGCAGCAGCTGCTGCAGCATCCAGATGCAGTTGGTCGCTGCTGTCACAAGCAGCAGCCACGTCTTCAACTGCTGGTGGTGGTGGTGCTGTCCCAGCTGTGTCAGCTGCAGCAGCTTCGACAGTAGGCAGCTCCTGTTTCACTTGTGGTGCTGCAGCTGTGTCAGAATCTGCTGGCGTATGAGACATCCCAGCAGGTGCCAGGTCAGCATCTGCTCCTGTAGCTGCTGCTGGCAACCTGGGTTTGCTGTCCTCTTCGGCTGTGAAGCCTGTATCAGCTGCTGCTTTGTAGTCATCTGACATGACAGCACCGCCAGCAGAAGCAGGGACACCGCCATCACCACCACCAGCAGCAGCAGCAAACATGGGGCCCTGGTCTACTTCTGCGTCTGCAACACTCTCAGACACCATCTCTCGCCCAAGAGCAGGTCCCACAGGGGGAGCGCCAGCAGCTGCTGCAGCGGCTGCAGCAATGGCTGCTGCCGCCGCTGCCTGCATCGTGGCTGCAGCCTCATGATGAGACTGCTGCTGCTGCTGCTGCTGCTGCTGCTGTTGCTGGTGATGATGAAGCAACTGCTGCTGCTCCTGCTCATTATCCCCGAAGTGTGCCAGTTCTTCCGGCAGGTTGCCGCTGCTGCGGATAAGCTGCTGCTGCTGGTCAAAGCCACCTACTGGGTTGCCCGTAGCTGCTGCCGCTGCCATGGCTGCCGCTGCGAGTGCTGCTGCTGCTGCAGGATTATGAGCTCCTGCCAGTAGTGTATGCAGCTGACCAGTCGCCAGAGCAGCAAGAGGGTTGAAGGGCAGGACACCCTGCAAGGGCAACAAGGACACCACACTCTTACCACTTGGTACCACTGCCTCCCCACACCTCACATCACACTGGCTTCAAGAGCGTCTCATAAAATCCCAGGTACACATTCAACCAGCACCAGGCTAACCAAACTCCATCCATTGTTGCACTGTAATCATGTGCAAGCCCTGGTGCCCATGACCCCTCAAAGATGCTGCCATCATCTTTATCAAGATTGTGACAGGCCACCTCACCTGTCCCCCCGCTCCCCCAAAGCCGCCTGCTAAGCCATTCCCAGGTCTGCTCAGGCCACCAAGAGCAGCAGCCGCTGCCGCTGCAGCCGCAGGGTTGAGGGCACTTGCCTCCTTCATCAGGGCGTGATGCAGCACCTGCAGCAGCACAGCAGCCTGGATGAATGATGGCCTGCTGGACATGCACGTGCTGATGCAGCGACTGGCGTCTGACGAGCTTGAGCCCTTTCATGATGACCCAGGGGCATGCGGCTGCTGTGGCTGTCAAGATGTTTCTTGGGTTGAACCCCACCATGAATTGATGCATCTGACAGACAAGTTGCAAGTCAAACCAGATCAGGTCGAAGAAGCCTGGACCAGCTCAGATTGATGTTGATTGATACAGACCAGAGCAACTGGGATGAGATCAGCACTGGGTTGTACCAAGCATTGATTGAGATACTGGCACACAGACATGCAGGCAGAGCTTGCTACAGCAGAACCCTGTAAGGGTGCTCACGGACTCTCACAGCTGCCCGCCCTCCCCACCTGGTTTGCCGTGTTCCTCGTCTGCATCAGCTCCTGGTTGAGCTGCAGCACCTTCTCATCAGCAGCACGCTTACCACGCAACAACTCATTGACCTGCTCAGACAGCACAGCAGCGGCAGTGCACGCAACAACAGATTACTGCAGATGCCAGCTGACAGCTACTTCCAAAACTTCTGGGCTGGCAATAGGATGACATGAGATGCAACTGGCAGACTGCGGGCAGGGCCAGTCAACTCCAGGCAGAACTGAATGCAGCAGTCACTGCAGCAACATGAGCTGATTTCTTGTGACTTGCAAGTGAACCCACAGCTGCCACCCAGGTCAGGGACTGAGCCTGCAAGGCAGCCAGCTTTCATTGGGCAACACAGAGCCACACGCCTTTCTCAGTGACCTACCTGCTGCCTGAGTGCTGCCACTTCACGCTCCAGCAGTGCCACCTTGCTGCCGCCACCCACTGCTGCTGCTACAACCTCATCATCCAGCATAAGCCCTGCTGCTGCTGCCCCCGCTGCCTGACGCAGCATGCGGTTCTCCGCCTTGAGCACCTCAACCTCCGCCGCCATACGCTTCAACTCAGCAGGTCCGACTCGAGTGCCCAGGTTGACAGCACTGCTCTGGCGGGGCACATGCCGCACACGGCGAGACAAGGGATTGGGTGGCGGACCATCCATACCTGCAGTCACCGCATCTGCGTCGTCGTCCCCCATGTCGGCCTCACCAGCATCTCCGACTCCCTCGCCAACCGCACCCGGCAACATGCTGTCTGCTATCCCAACATCCCCCACATCGGCGCCCTCCTCGTCGCCGGCCTCTGCAGCTGCTCTGAGCCCCTCTAACCCGTGACTGGCAGCATCAACGCCACTGCCTGACCTCCTGACCCCGCTGGGGTTGGCTGTGACCGGCTCAGAATCATCCTCCTGGCTCAGCTGCTCATCCTGATCACCCTGGCGGAAGCTGATGCGCTGTTGTTGCTGGACTGGATGTTGTCCGCTGGACCCAGCACCCCGCGCCCCCTGGGACCCAGCAGAGCGGCCCGAGCTTGTGCGACGCGCTGTCCCATCTTGCACTGCGCCGCTGCTGATGACGTCAGCTTGCGCTGCATTGTCCCCGCTGAGCTCTCTGAGCCCACTGGCGACCCCAGTGCCCTTCACTAAGCTGGCCAGTATGTTGCGGTCCACACTGGACATGCCGGCAAGCATGTCAGCAGACTGTGCTAGGATGTTACTGCTGCTAGGACCCCGCATGGGCTTGCGTTGTCGCCTGCGGTAGCTTTCACTGGTGCTCGGCTGTGGCGCTGCACCTGCTGCTGCTACTGCTCCAGCCTGTAACGCATCTGACAGTCCTGGCCCTGACGCAATTTCATCCTCAGCCTGCACAAGGTAAGCAGCAGCTAGGGTGGGGAGGAAGGAAGGACGAAAGAAGAGACTTCAAGTGTTCCACCAGCAGTGACACTTGCGACAGTTGTTGGTATGAGAACAGGCGAGACATGTCGGGCAGCACTGCGCATCTCGTTGTCGACCGGCCAGCTGGACATATATCGGCAGCAGCTGGAGCGATGGCTGCCACACAGCCTGAAGTAACTCATCGAAGTTGACACCTACCCTGAAAGCATCCAGTGCATTCTGCAAGCTGTCCACGTCCCCGTATGACAACGCACTCCACAGCCGACTCCGCTGTCGTGACGGCAACTGATGCACACCGGTACCTCCACTCCTCCCTACACTGGCCGCCGCCAGTGCTGCTGCTGCCGCTGCCGCAGCTGCCCCGGCTCCTACACCGCTGCTGCCAGGTGTCAACCCGGGTGTGAGTGCTGCTGCAGCTGCTGCTAGCGGGCCGGCCAGCCTGCTTTCTACTGGAGCCTCGCCGCCTGCTGCTGCTGCTGCTGCTCCCTCTGTGCCTCCTGTTGCTGCCATGACTAATGCGTCAAACGCCAAGCTGACCTGACTGCCGCTGCGCTTGGGGCTGACTGGTTGCCCCTGACTCACACCTGCAGCAGACACAACACACAGGCTCGTGTGCAAGACACCAGGGACAAAATAAAACAACAGAAGAGGCATTGAGCGCAGTGCTGCGTTGAAACCGAGTCCCAACTAGGCCAATGTTGCAGTCACACATGTGGATGGGGATGATGCGTGGATAACTAAATAGCGGTCAGTATTGTTCAACAGCAACCAGACTGATGGATTCCCTGTATGTAGCAATCTCACGCAGCCTAACTATCTGTACAGAGTAATGGGTTGCATTAACATTGCTGCTATTTGCACAGCTGCAACATGATCCAGTTGATAAGTCATGTGTATGTGCTGTGCTGCTGGTACGGATGACTGAGCGCCGTACCTGGCAGCACCTCCCCTCCTGCTGGCATTGCCCCTCTGCTGCGTGATGCAAACTGCTGCATGGCGTACCCCGGGTCATGAAGCAGGCCAGGAAACTGGAGGAAGAAGCACACGTGAAGGCTGCAGTGAGTGTATATACATATCAAGGACTGAGCAGCAGGCAACATAGCCTGAATGCAGGTTGGTGCTGGTGATGAAAGGTTCACCTTGGACAGAATGCAATTATGTAATTTGTGCAGCAAGTAGTGACGAGTACAAAGCTGCTGCCCCTGCCTGTGGATTTTGATCAGCTGCACCGTCTACTTGTGCCCTTGCAGCCACTAAAACGGGGCAAACACTCAGCTTGCTGCTGCTGCTGCTGCTGCAATCCCTCACACAATAATACTACAGGAGTGTGTACCTTTGTGCATACGCACGCCTCCTGACCAGCGCTGACAAATATTGACTGGTTGTCATTCTTTGCATCAATGATCTCAACATCAACCATGCACGGACACAGCCCCAAGAACTCAAGGTCATACCGGATAACTGCAAGACAGCAGATACAAACTCATGGTGGGATCACCACACCTCACATCATGTAGTGGAGCAACTAGCATCTAGCAGACAGGTTTATGAGCATGCCTCAATGCAACCCGCCCTCAGACGGCAAGAAAGGTGTCTGCCTGATCACTTGACTGCAGAGTCACGGCACGCAGCCGCCACAAGGAAGTACAGCGCAACTGCTTGGTAGTCTCACAGCTGTTTCAAGCCGCTGCAATCTGGCCTGCTGCTGTACAGACCCTGGCTGCGGCTGCTGCCAGTGACATGCTGCTGCTGCTGCTGCTGCTGCTGCTACTCACCAGTGAAGAGGTACTGGTCGTCATTACCGTATCTATTCCTGTCCAAATTTGTTGAATACTGTCCGCCCTCACCATCTGACAGGTAGTGCTTACGCAGCTCATCAGGCACCCTGAAGTGCAAACACTTGCAGTGTGTCAACGTCAACACACTCCACATCACAGATGTGCCGGGTGTCTGATAGCCATGCAGAGCACTGTGCAGAACTCTCCCACGAAAATTTGCTATTCACCACTATGTGCAATAACGTTATGTTTCAAACATGTGAGCTTGCGGGTGGCTGCACAGGCGAGCTGCCTGCACGTTGTGCCGGTGTTGGCCTGAAGGTGACTGCTGGTGATGGACCAGATCCGGTGCTGTAGAATGCAACGGCTGCTTCGCCCAAAATCTGTCACTATCATAACCATTCCCACCAACGTTGCAGCATTAATCCGGCTGCTGCTGCTGAGAGACGGCTGTTGCTGACCTGTGTGTGCCTGTTGACAACTCAACAACCTTGGTTCGCCTTGTATTATTGGAAAGAATCTGCACAGCAGCACATGTACACAGCATGTGGATGTCACGACAAAATTTCCAGAGCAACAGTCATCTGGTGCCTGCTGAGTTCTGCAATGTTCCTGATGGCCATGCCTCCACGTGACCACTGCAGAGAGCACTGCTGCATGCAGAATGCTGCACATATGACCCGTTGCAGGCTCTAGGACTGGAGGCGTGCAATGAGGAACATTGCACAAATCAGCAGGCACCAGATGACTTCTTCAACCTCATCGCACCCAAACAATTGCCGAGTCACCGATAAGTTGCCGACCTACCTGCAGTATATTTCGCTGGTCGCTGACTTTGAACCCTTCAGCCAGGTTGAGAGTGTGCAGTACCTGCATGCATGGAGTCACCGTTACTGGGTTCGGTCCTTGGGTGGTTCTGGGTGGTTGAAGAGACAGCGGCATGGCAGGGGAGTCACTCACCTGCAGAAACGCTGCTGTCACGCTGGGGCAAGCGTCGGTTTCAGTAGGCAGATGTGTGGTGCCATTCCTCAACTTGTGGCCATAGTGCGTCCATCGAAAATATGCCTTGTACCTGCAATCATAAACGTCTTTTCAACTCAATTCAACCACAAGCCCTGCTGTCTCTGCCCCCCTACGCCACTTTCGGTGACTACTTTCGGTAAGAGTGTCGGCACCGGAAAAGTGCCCTCCACTTACAGCAGCTGATTGTTTGTGGGTCTTGATCGCCCAGCACTACGAGGAGTTTGAGCCACCGCTGTGCGCCTAGCAGTCCTGCCCCCGTTGCTCCTTCCTAGTGCCTGCTCCTCAGCCATGTAATCATCATCTGAATCCAGACCAGTGTAATTCTTGTTTCTCTTCATGATTGTATGGCCAGATGGCCAGCTCAAAGGAGTTCCCAGCTGCTAGGATTTCGGCACTCTATCGAGAAGCCTGGGGCCAATTACGTGCCCTGGTCGGCTTAACAGCTATACACAATATGGTCACCGTTCAAGACACGGTCACAGGCCTTGGCCATGTCAGTACACTGGGGGATGAGCACTGTGGACCTCCGGCAACACAAATGACGCTGTGCCAGCGACCCCGCTGATGGCATGCTAGATATACATGATATCTAGGTCTGTACTCAAATCACTTTTGGCATGCCGGCACACGTGCGCACCCTTCCGCTTTTGCGTCGTAATATTGGCTTTGAACCCAAGCTTGCTACCACACCAAGCTTTTCATATACCAAGATCCAGGTACGATCTTTCTGCTTGTAAGAGCTAAAACGGGGTGATGAAGGCTTAACCGCCACAATTAGCTGCTTACGCTGACGATTCTGCCACAGCGAACTCTGTCGTCGCAGTACAAGCCCTGATGTGGATGCAAAAGTTGCCAGCCATGCTGCATGATGATAAAACGTCTTATGACAATTTCCAGAAGACCTACTACCTAGCCTACTGGACGCTCCGCAACAGAGATAACGACTCACTCCCGCTCACTGCAAACTTTGCATCGAGTCAATGCCCACTGAGACTGCTAATCCCAGACTCAGAAAGCACACTCAACACAAGCACGCTGCTCGCGCCCAACAAAAAATAGTCAATTGTGTGCTCAAATGCCATCCAACATGCCTGTCCTGCCGTTGCAGCTATCTGAACCGTGAGTGCTTGTATGCAGCAACCAGGATCTTCTGTCACTGCCAGTCTGAGACGTTTCCAGTTTCACGGAATGATGATTTTAGTCGCACTCCTCTATGTGGGCAAGTAACTCACATGATACATGCAGCGATCGCTAGCAATGCCTAACCTTGTTGATGAGCAACACCAAATACGCTGTTTACACATCATGCATGCATCTGATGTACATCCTGCAATGAATTCAACAGCTATACCATGCCAGGCCTAAGTAGAGAACTGAAGGCATCTTGACTTGCTGCATTGCCACTTTCAACTTCTACAACAATGCATCAAGAGAAAACCAAAGCCAAATCAACTTCGAAACTGTTATCAGACCAACGGATAAATATGTCATTCTGCCTGGGAACACCAACTTACTGTCACTTATATGCTGCTCTGTGGGCAGCTCTGCAGCTAAAGTTGGAAGTATTATATACCCTGATATGCAGCTTTTGAAGCATCCTGCATGCGACACAAATAACTGTGGGCTTTTGCAGCCGACTGGCACAACACAATACAAAACACTCAATCCACACTGGATGGCTCGATTTCTTTGACACTGGAGCACCACAACAGACAACGGACACAATCATCCTAGGCAGAAGCTATCTTAGCACAGCTGATGGCAGGCACATTCATGATATCAATCATAATCAGCCTACGTTGCAGTACAGCTCCATGTCTACAGCCAATGGCACCACCAAGCACACCGCACAACAGCAGCAACGAGCTGGAAAGTGACAAACAGGCTGGGAAGCTGCCAGCAAGTTATCTGGAGTAGCCCCAGCAATCAGTGCAGCACAGCAGATAATTAGACACCTGTCACTGCACCTCTTGTTGTGCCAGCCACCATGCAATAACATGACCTTAGGCAAAGTCGAGGGTTGCAGATATCAAGCTGAAGGGCGTACCAGCATGACACAGATGGATGTGCGCATTCAACATAATGATAGCACAGACTCAAACTAGAAATTGCACCTGAAGGACATTGTGGAGCAGAAAGCAGGACTCACTGCTGGTGCCTTTTGATTTTGGCGCATTCTGCAACACCATAAGTGCAACATTGAAAACTCTGGGTAACTGCTGCTGCACTGAACGCATGCACTGCATGCATGTCATATTGCTGGGGTGGATGGCAGTAAACAGCCAAAGGGTTTTTGAACACCCTTCATCTCACAATCACTGATACAATACTGAATACTCAGCAGAACCTCAAAACCACCACAGGGCGCAGGGCAAAGGTCAAGCAAGAGCACTGTTGGTCGACAGACACATGAGCATGCCTGGCACTGCAGACCAACATAGACGTCAATAGCCTGCTGCACGCATGAGCACTGGAAGTACATCAACCACCGTCTCAACCAAGCTATAGAGAAACTTCCACTCAACAAGGTTCCTTGTGAGACGTAAGGGGGCTCAAATGTGGGATGACCGCCAAGCATCATACACGCCGTGGGACCAGACAGTGGCTGACAACAACGACCCATAACACAGTCATTGGCAGCTCATAACACAGTCTTTGGCAGCGCAACAGCCATGCGCCACCAAGGCAGAGGTAAATCAGACAGAACTGGCAGGTGGCAGGTGGACAATCACTCCTGGGATGACCTGTGCAACCCGTTGTGGAGCACCACAGAGATGCATGAGTGCAAGCCCAACCCACAATGGTAAACACTCAACATGCACAACGTCCGTCAACAAATGGTTGATGCCGTACACAAATGGTTCGCATGTTTGAAACGCAACCAAATGGTCACGGCGTAAATCAATACTTGACCATTGGCTAATGACCTCTGCAGACCCACTGCATGTACAACACACAAGCACAATGCATGCCGCACTGCAGCCTGCCAATAAAATCCTCAGTCCCACAACTTAAGAGCTATGCTGCGCGTTATCAAGGGCATAAAAGGTGAACAAGCCACTTCAGCTACTCACAGCCAGCTGGCAACCGCCAGCAGAGGGCTGTAGAGTATCCCATGCCCTTGCCCATGATCCATTGGAGGTGAGAAAGCAGACTTGGCTGCTGGTGCGGAGCAGGAGGCGTAGTACCAGGCACCTCTCCTGGACACTGTTGGATGTGGCAATGGGGTAAGGCACTGTGATGACACTTCACTCAAAATAACATAACGCCGCATCCACAGCCCCAGTGAAGCAGCACTGCAGAACAAGCGTGCACTACCAGCAATGCCAACGGAGGAAGCCAATGAAGACGAAAAAGTCATCGTATCACAGACCAAACCATGGCTAACCTTGCCAATTGTCTTCATGAAGGACTAAGCCGATCCTACCCGCTATATGCTGTGCATAAGCAGTGTATCTGAGTGTGCACCTCCACAGCAACTCACACTGTTGACAGTGCAAATGCAACCTGAGGACCTCCACCGCTGTTGAACTTCATTGCTAGCCTGGAGGTTCCATCTGTGATATGCTGCAGCAACACCAAAGCCTGTGACGCAGCAGAGTCCCACCTCCCCGTCTGTTTGTGATGCGTGATGCATAACAATGGGTTTGTCTGTATGCATGTGCGACAGCGTAGGACTGTGGCCGGATGGTTCCATATTGAGAACCAGGTGGTGATGCACTTGTGAGAGTGCTGCTTCAAGATGTACCCAACCATCGATTGAGCAGTTTCCCTCTCTGCTGGTGCTGGTGCTACTGCTATTGCAGCTCTAGGCCTCCAGTGGAATGTGTCTCGTTGTGGTTGCATGTGACAGTTTTTGCTGCAGACGAACTGTTGGGTAAGACCAGTGCCAGTGTGTTGAAATGACGACCTTCTGCACCCTCTGTGTTGGCCACTGCTGCTGCTGTGGCATCCAGCCCCCCCTCCTCCTGCTGCTGCTGCTGCTGGCTGTGCTGCTGATGGTCAGCTGTAACCAACCTGCTTGACACATCTTGCCTGCCGCTGCACATCTTATCACTACTACCAATGCTGGTATCAATCAGCGAGTTGCTCACATCAGGCTGCTGCTGGGCCCCATGCGGTTGGCTGTCCCCTGACGTGCACAAGGACACATAGTCATCCTCCGCCTCTGACTCCTCCTCTTCCTCTGTGTTGCTGATGCTGGTGTTGCTCAGAACACTGAAACTGCTCATGGCGCTAACATTGCTGAGCCTGCGGTCTCTTGCTGATCGCGTGTGGCCCCACACTGCCCCTGCAAGTGCAGCTGCTGTTGCTGCTGCTGATGATGATGAAGAGCTACCACAAGCTTCGTTCGCTGCAACATCATGCATCACCAATCCATCTGCCGCACGCTCACTATGCTGTGCCTGCTGTTTCCGGAGCACTGCAAGCTGCGGCTGCACGGCAGTAAGTGAATGTGATGAGCATTCAGTGCTGAACCTTCGGACTTTAGCTGCTGCTATTGCACGCTCTGCTCGAGGCGCTCTAGGGGCTGTTGCCGCACATGCTCCTGCTGCGGCTGGAACAGCGGGACTGGATACTTGCAGACTCCAACTGGAGAGGTCTTCATGGTGGCAAGCAGGCATGCTGCTTAAGAGGTTTGTAGACTCATTGTGAGCACCTGCAGGAGCAGAATCGACGTCTGCAGCACCATGCTTGACCACACCAGGATCAAGGCAGGCATCCTTCTGGTGCTGTGACTCCTGCTGCTGCAATGCTTCAGTCGCTGGGACCTGTGCTGCTGTCAGAGGGATTGCTGCTGCGACTGCAGCTGTCGTTTCGGGCACTGCTGGCGTTGCTGTCAGATGAGGGGGCTGCAGTCCATCAGCTGCAGCAATGGCAGCATTGCTCTCCACAGCACTGGCCCTGCCACTGTCATGCGCAGGGGAGTTGGAGTCAAACATGTCTGCCAGGTTGGGTGCACTCTGTGGCCGTGCCGGCACAAGCTCAACTGCATCTGCTGCCCCTGTCTGATCTTGCTTATGCGCATTGCTCAGCAGAGCTTCCAAGTCACTATCTGCTGCTTCATGTGCTGCATGCTGTTGATGGCGTTGTGTGTTGTTTGCCCTCTGCTGTCCCTGCAGCTGGGCCACTGATGGTGTGCCCGCTGTCAGTTCCTGCAGCAACAGCTGGTCTTCCTGCAGAATCTGCTGTGGATCCTGAGCAGGCTGCACACCCAGTGCTGCTGCTTTCACCGAGCCGTTCCCGCTGCTGCTGATTGCACTCTTGACTGTTGCTGCAGTGCCCGACAGGCTGTGTCTTGTTGAACCAATAGGCACATGCATCACCCTCTTCCTGCGGCCCTTGTCCAGCAAATCCTCTGGAAGGCCAAGCTCCTTTTGCAACCTAGCGCCAGTCCCATAGTTTAAAAGAGTAGTCAGAAGCAGCAACTTGTTGAAAATGCTTGCTGACCAGCACTGGAATTGGAAACCAGGTTTCCTTCCCTTACTCAGCTGCATCGCATGCGCATAGTTGCAAGGCCAGGCCAGGGTCGCACAACAGCTGCTGGTTTCAGGTTTCGACTTGATGGCCTTAGTACTCCCTCTTACGCATATGCTTCATTTCAGTCTGAATAACAAGACACAACTCCACACCACAACTCACTTCAGGAACAGCTCCTTGGAGCCTGCTACCCAGCCATTTGGCAGTTGTGCTCGCTCCCCTTGTGCAAGAGGCAGCTGCAGGGGCTGCTTTTTGCACACATAAGCAAAGAAGTAGTTGCTGTAGTCCACATTTGTGGGCAGGCCAACTGCATTGGATAAAAGAAATGCAGACAAGCATCACATCCTTTATGTTGCAGAGAAGAATTAGCCATGAGCTGGAGTCAACCGCTAACCCCTGTCAACGGTTTTGGCACTCATCTAGTGCATTTGGTTCGCACAAAAGCAGCCAGCTTGTGGTGTATGTATGCAGAGTCTCTCTCAGGACACATTGCATGATGCCCATCATTTTCTCAACACTTCTCAGACTTGCAGGAGCGATGCAAGCTTACCTATTGTATGTGCATCAAGCACTTCATAAGGGCCATCAGCATCTATTGGCCGCAGTGTGTCATTGATAGGCCTGCAGCAGATGATTGTGCAAGCGCCTGAACACCACCAGCCACCAGCTGAGCAGGAGATTGACAGTGGAGTTTTAACTCCCAACATCACACACAAGTTGCTGGCCCCCATCAACATATGCCTGCATGTTGGTGCAGCAGGGGTGAAATCGAACACCACGCAGGATTGTGCATTTACCAATTGTGGGTCCTTGACTTTGTTGGCCCAAGTAAACACTCACTTGCCGTCCACATAGGCTTGTGCCGCTCCTGAGATCTTTGGCAGCATCAGCACGCTGACCTTCCATTGCAGCTGTGGCTGCACCAGCAGTGGCAGGCGGCGTGTTGGGTCCCCCAGGGTAATCAGCAGGAAAGAGCCGCCTGGGGACAATACCCTGCACAGCAAACATGAGGTGTGTCGGAGCGCAATGAGATCTACAGCCTATGCCTGCATTGCTGGTGAGCCATGGCAGGCAGTGGAAGTCAGGCGGTGACACCACTGGTGCTTTGGATCAACCAGCTGGAGCACACCACCACAGCACACTTGTGGACATTTGGCACTGAGCTGCGGGCTGCTGTGCTTGCTTTGCATTTTGCGCATGCATTGTGCTTCTCATACAGGTGCCTGCAACTCCAAGGTGGCACAGTTGCTGACCTGTAGGTTTCCAGCAACATTGCAAACACATTGTCGGTGCCGTGCTTGCAGCACAGCAGGGCATCAATCGTGCCTGCAGGCATGAAAAGACAAGCGTTTAACATCATCCCTTGCCACCACAAGCGACTAATACACTACCTACTCAGCACATTCGACAACTGCAATGTATGTAGGAGCCAGCATAGCTGAATGAGTATACATCCCAACTGATTTCAAAAAACGCCCGATGATTCTGGGCAAAATTTATTGCTATGAGATGAATAATATAAGCAGATTGATTATAAGCAGAGTGTAGCGAAGTGGGTAGCGATATGTAAAATGGTAGGTGCACCTGAGGGATACATGCTTGCTGTCGTAAACAGTTTAAAAGTCGAGTTGCTCTGCTGCCAATCCAGAATGCGTCATCACCTTTGTCAATGACATGGCCAAATTGGCAGTCCCTGAACTCTGGCATCTTGCGGCAGTCCGACACAACATATGACAGATTGCTGTACTTGGCGTGGCGCTCCTTCATCTGCTTGATTACAACAGTTGATATGTCCGTCTGCAAGCATGTTGAGTAACGATGGTACATCAACCAGAGTCGAGAGTGTGCTGGTAGTTCAATTGCTGGCACAACTACTGTACTGAACCAGCTGATGTAGTGTTTCTTACATTGACCACAGTGTAGCCAGACTGCGCCATGCCTTCTTGTAGGTTGGATGTACCACAGCCAATCTGCAAGACTGGCTTCTTCTTTGATATATATGCCCTGATGACTCGCCGCAGGGCTGTATGCCCGAAAAACCACTCAAACAGGGATGGTTCGCGCTCATAGCGGCTGTCCCAGTATTCTGGTTCAGCGTAACGCACTGTGGCGTGCAGCTTGGGCACACTCATCCGCTCACACGTCAAGCAGAAATGGCGAGACCAGTCATCGTCCTAGCACCATGCGTCAAGCTTCGCAACGCCCCTCGCATTCGTCCACCAGCATAAAAAGGTCAATGTGAGTAAATCAATAAGAAGGGAGGGAGACCAACAAAGTTGACGAGCACCACGAAGTACGGTCAAGACGCTGTCGCATAAGCAGCCATGAAAGCAAGCACGTATTTTTGTTGTTCTTCAAGTCAACTGGCATATTGTATAGGGCCTGTCGTTGACATTTGATAAGATATTAGTAACACTTTTCCCCCTGCTCCAGCTCTTCATCATCACGTCATCTCAGATCCAATATTGTTATGTCTTTGTGCTTGTTTCCGTGCTTCAATTGTGCAGGGACGTGTTCATATTGTCGGCCCGGGGGATAAAGCCATTTAAACTTTTGGCTTAGCGCCAGGAATCACAAATAAAGGCTACAAAATTGCGTGAGCACTTTTATCTTTCGGTGGCCAAAGTGCACCCTTGATTTGCTGGTGCCCGCTTCTCCTACACGGGTAGCTGGTCTACATCTTTGTATCTGTCTTTGTATCAATGAAAATTATATTATGATGACCATGACTCGACCCTGCAACCAGCGGGTGCGACCTGGGGCCACAGATGGGACTTGTGGTGTGTCCAAGGAAACAGCTGCCTTCTTGGATGGTGAGCAACCAGCAACCCTGCTGATGAGAGTATCAAATACTCAACTCAAATAGTCGGTGTGTATGGTATGTAGGACTGCTGAAGGACAAAAAGCTTTCAATCAGAGCAAAGAAAGAGTTCAATGACAGTATAAAAGGTTGGTATCCATTCTGCAGCGGCATGCCGTGTATGGTACACAGCTCATGGCATAGATGGGGACCACGGAATAAACTGCCCTGGACAACTTACGTCATTTACGTCATTGTACATTCTGCACTCACAGAATGAACATTGCTGGGCCAGCTATGTAGAGTCCAGAACACTCGGTCACATTAGGCAGCTTGCACTGCCCCTGCACAGGCTTGCCATTCATGCTGCATGGCTGGCCAGATCGCCATTTCACAGCAGGCTTTCCTGCCTAGTAAGACTATCTTCTCTGCCTTTTTCCTGCAGCAGGCTCGTCTGAGTGGGTTGACTGTGCAAACACTGGCACAGGATTGTGCCAGCAGACAACCAACAAACCACAAGCCAAGTTTGCAAGATCTATTAAACATCTGCAATTACCAAGACAACCTCCAAGCTTCCGGCCCAGCATAAAGACACAGCAGCAGATAGCTGAGGAGCAGGCACGACAACCAGTGGAGAAGTATTATGGGCCACCTGGTATTGACAGGGGTGCTGAGAAGGAGAGGCTTGTCAATGTGGTAAGTCGCCAAGTAGTCACTTGTACTGATACGCAGCTGCAATGGCCTATCCTGCTTGGCTAAGATCCTGCAGATTGATGGGTTTTTGAAGACCTTGTGAGTTGCATTCAATATCTCCTGCCAGAAGGGTGCTTTAAACAAGCAGTTGATGCTGCCTGTAAAGCACGCTGACTTTGGACAAAAACATCTACTGCCTGTGGGTCGTGCAGCTGCCTATCTCTCAGATTGACTCAATTGCTCAGAAGTGTTTTGCAGTTTGCTTATGGCAGAAGGCAAGCAGAGGACATGCTGCTGCGGGCCAAACCAACACTTTGTGCTGGCCAGGCTGATGCTGCCGCTGCAGCAGGTCCGCAGAGGAGTTGCAATCAGCCTGCTGGAGAGCAGCTAGTCAATCAGGTATGCCAGCCCAGCTCATAGTCCTACCAGTGTAGCGGAGCACTGCTCAAGGAGGGTGCAGCAGGTGGCTTGCAGTGCATGAGTCGTTGCAGCAGGTGGCTGGCATAATGGCTAGGCTACCAGTCACAGCCAACAACGGTACTACGGTAGTAGACACAACTGCCATACACTGTTGCAGAACTTCTGCATACAGCAGTGTGGAGATCTACATGCATGCCTCACCCTAGGGAAGGCCTTGGTTGCGTCAGGAGTAGCTGTGCTGTTAGAGGAAGCAAATGCATCAGCTGCAATTTCGCCTCAGTAGCTGATATGGTCAGAAGTTCAATGTACTGGTTGCAAAGCTTTTATTAAAAACTGCACTCAGCATATGTAGCCTGCACATATGGCATATGTAGGACATGCTGCATCTGCTGTCAAACCAGCAATGAATAGTGTACTGCAACTAGTACAATGATGCCTTCGACGCTTATTGGCACTGGTGTCTGACACTGCAGATCATAATGGAGATTGATGACCGGACAGCATTCATTGAGCAACTGCGGCAGCTTGGCACAGTGAGCCGGGAGCATGAGGCGGTGGTGAAGGCAGAGGTCTCACAGCGGTTGGCTGAACTGCGGCGGCTTGGGGTGCAGTCTGACTGATGCCATCAGTTGGCCCAACAGCAGGCATGCACAAATAGGCAGCAGAAGTGCCAGGCTTCTGGAAGTGGGTGAGAAGTGACGGAAGTGGCAGAAGTAAGAAGTAAAGGGATTCTGTTGCCATTTTGTCATGCCTGATGCAGCTTACACATTGTAGTACATTTCAGATGCCATTCATGGTACGCTTGGCAAGCGCAAATTCGCAACATGTCGGCACGATCCGTTCAATGTGTCAAATATTGGAAGACATGGCGCATGCCATGGCATCTACCTCACAGCACAACAGCACAGTACTGCTGCAGCTGGTGCCAGCTCCCGGAGAAGTTCTGTTTCCGAAACAGGACCGGGTCCGCTTTCTGGTCATGTCTTTAGAACCGTGCTTCACTTACATGACCTCAAGCAAATCTTGACCATATGGATCATGCATTAGAGCCGGAACGGCACCACAATGAGCGGGAGACGCCTCTGATCAGAAAGACAGCAGTGGATGTGTAAGTTGCTACAATGCATTGGACTGAGCAGCAGTGCCGGCCCACCACCATCCCACGCCCATGAGTCCTAGCTAGTGAGCTGTCAGCTAGAAAGGGAATTTGCATCGGCAACACAAGTTGTGGGGCTTTGAACATTGAACGCATGCCATGGTCTGAAGCCCCTATCATGCTAGAGTGAGTTTGAAGGAAGCACTACAGCAGATATCAGACTATCAGAGTCAGTCTTGATGACATGCAGGGTGCCCTTTTAGAAGATTGTGACTTAAGTCGGTCATCAATGATCTTGGGTGTCATGCGTGCAGGACCATGCAGATGCTTTTCAAGGGCGTAAGCCCTTACTGCAGAGACAGGTGTGCTTGTTAGCCTGTACAACTTATAAACTTGGGTGCACAAGAAGTCCCACACCTACTCAGCTATATGTCAGGGGCTCGGCACAAGCGGTTAAAGTACACAACGTTGTGCAGCCAGCTGACAGATGTTGCAAACAAGATGTCTTGAGTGCACGAAGCACAGCAGGACAAATGCAACATGGCAGCTGACAGCATGATGTTCTGGCTGATGCAAATACTGTTGTGCATTCAGTAGTCGGTCATCTCCTGTGCAGCACCTTGGCCTATAATGCACACTCCACTCACCCTCAACCAACACTCTACCAGGACCCACATGGTAAAACCCGGCAGCTGCTTGACATACATATGCTCAATATACATAATATACATGGTTAATTATGTGATCACACACAAAGTGTGTGGATCATGCACCACGCCCACTGAGGGGACACAACAACAAAGGCTGGAAGTCGCACGAATAGGGACCCACCCAGCCAGTAAGCCCTTGCAGATCATAACCTCTTATCATGATGTGGTTTATGATTGTTTGGTAACACCTGCGCATGCATGCAATAATATTATACCAACAGCTGTTGTTTGATGCGGGTCATTGACTCACACTCTTTCTCCATGTTTGGTACCAATTGCCGCAGACCCTTGATTCCCCCGACCGCACATCACCCACATTGACAGATGTTGTCCAGGTATCACCGGCAGCCACCAGGGCGGGCGAATTACACATGCTGCATGTGCTGTTGCTGCCCAGATACACCATGGCTTACAGTTGCTGTTTCTTCCCTGAGGCTGCACCATGTCTGCCAATAGTTCTTCCCATAGCTGCACAGCAACTCCTGGCCTTGCTTAATTTGCCTTGTGCTGATCAGCACAGGCAAAGGAAGCCCATTCACTAGCACAACACACAACTCCACATTGGGAGCTGCCGCGTTGATGGTCTCCAGACCAGCTGCTGCTGACGAGGGATCTTTGATCGCATCATTGACCAGACATGTGAGTTGACCGTACCCAAGGGCACAGAGGTGCAGCACAGGGGCATTGCTCGCCAGCGCCTTGCCGTAAGGGTCGTTTGTTGCCAGAAAAGGAACCCTAACAGACAGTGTGTACCTGAAAAGCAATAGGCGGACGGTTCTCTTACTGTTTGTAAAGGCTGCACTGCATAAAACACAAAGTAATCATGCATGCTGTGGCGGGGATATCAGAAGACCACAGCGGCCTGTCACGCACAGCCACCAACCACTCTACACCGGGTGAAACCAGACCAGAGAAAACTGTTGATTTGGTACTAGCACCTGTATTGCCACCTTCCTCTACCTTTCAACAGATGACAAGGACCACTGCATTGTTGCGACAGCTGCGACCTCATGCACAGACTGTTGTCAACATTGTAGTGTATGAACCGTACTTGAAGTAGAAGAGGGCAAGCTGCGACTCACCTATGTAGAAGCCGCAGCCATGCCTGAGCGCGAACACGTTCACCAGCATCTGGGCCCTGCCAGTCGGCTGGCACTGTGCGCTGCAGTCTGCTGTAGTCCTCCTGGGCCAAGAGATAACAGCGCCAGGGACCAATGATGGTACCCACCTCGATATCCTGCGGACAAACAAACACCACAAAAAATGACCAAGGTCGCTGTAGTCTTCTGGAATTAGTGGCAGGTAGGTAGCTGCTGATGAGAGCAGTAGGCCATGATGCAGCTGGACTTGCGCGTCACTCTAATCACACGCAGAGAAGTTGGCATGTGCCCTCACCTGCATTGCTTTAAGCATGAACTCCCCTCTGAGCTCAGTTCTGGGATCATCATCAGGTATCATACACCCCTGAACAAACCTCACTGGGAAGTCCTGAGGCATGCCAGCATAGCCACCAGACACACCCATGCTGCCACCACCTGCACCACGACCACCCCCTGCTGCGGTGGCATTGGTGCTGTGGTGGTTGAGCACATTGCTGGCATGCAGCAGCTGATACAGTTGAGAGGCCAGGTGGCCGGGCTCTATCTGGGCGCTGCGCAGCTGCCTTAGCGCAAAGGGAGGAATCACAATAGACCACTGCAAGGTGCAAGAGCGCGCACAATGCAAACAAGCAGCCGCAGTCCCCATTACAAGCCTCACAAAGACAGAGGAAGCAAAAATGGTTGTGCGAACACAAAGCAATGAATCTCCTGGTTGGTTTGTTGGCCCTGGTAGGGGCCCTGCTTTTAGTAGTCTCCTGGGCATTTCAGAAGTCTCCTGAAGTTGATGAAATTTAACCAGGAGACTTCTGAAATGGCCAGGAGACTACTAACAATAACACATTGTGGCTGCCAGGGAGGGCGGCGAGCACTGAGGTGACCTGACCTCCTGCCCACTCATGGCCCCTGCCCTGCTGTGAATTCGCCTCGAGTACCTACCGGCTGCAGAGTGAGGGCTTTCTCCATGTCTTGTTTGACATACGCTGCAATCACATTGGGATGTGCCGTCACACCTCCGGCCCTCAACTCCCCAGGCTGCAGTGCAGGTAGTGCTGAAACACAGCCAAAGTACTCGGTCATGTGCGGCAGCAGCTCGAATGGTCCAGCCAGACTGCCCAGAGTAGCTGCCGCTGAGGGGCTGCTCAACATGTTGCAGCTGGCACCAGCAGCAGCAGCGGCTGCAGCATTGGCAACTTCAACTCCCATGTACGGGTCCAGACTGCGCGGATGCTTGAGTGTGGTTTTCTGCTGATGTGTGCTGTCCAGCCCTGCAGGCCCTGCAGGCGGTGGCTGATGTTGTCCACCAATCTGGGCCCCAATCACTCTCAGCAGCTTGGCGACTGCTGGCACTAGGTTGTTGCTGTCACTGCTGCCAGCAGCAGTAGCGCTGGTGCCCAATGGCAGCCGAGGCATTGTCAGCGGCGACTGCTTGGCCAGATAAGGCACCTGCGTGCTCGACTCTCTAGCTGCTGCTGCTGTCGCTTGCCGTGTCAAATCTTCCATATCAGCCAGAACCTTGTGCTTCTCGCCGCTCTCCAGCCTTGACCTCAGCTGCGTTGCGGCATCTGCTACTGCATCTGCTGCTTGCTGAAGCACCTCAGTGCCCACAGATAGCTGCCGACCGTTGCCACTGGCAATGGCAGCAGCTCTGCGCTGTGTCACAAGGCCTAGGGCTGTCAGGCCATTAGCATTTGTGGGTGGTTGGCCGCCTGGCAGGTGTGTGTCAGTGAGACCAGCAGATGTGTGGACAGGTGGTGGTGAGGCAAGCGGCTGCGGCTGCACTTGCTGTTGGAGCCAACTGAACATGTCCACACCCCGGTTGACAGGCCACCCGAGCAGGTTGGCTGCTGCAACAGATGGCGATGCTGCTGGTGCTGTTGTTGATGACGATGGGAGGCGCGAAATTTGCTGCTGTTGATGCTTGCCCACTGTTGCTGCTGCCTGCCGCCGCTGCTTTGACGCTGCATCAAGCTCTGGCTCCAAAGTCAATTTTTTCTGACCCATTGCTGCGTATGTGTTGACATCCAGGTACCTGCGAGCAGCACAACAGATCGCGTGTTGGGCTGCGATTGCAACTGGTGGACATACACCCTCTGCAAAGCAGTGCAACATGCCACACAGAGATGCAAGTAGTTTTGCACTGCACACCCGCTAGAAGCAGCAACACCCCTGCAACTTCCAGCAAGAAGCCCACATCAATAGATATGGAAAAAAACCAATAGATAGTAGCAGGTGCGGACGCTTAACAATTGCAAAACCAGATTGGCCTTCTGTGACAACACCTCTGCGGTGAAGATGCATGAGAAAGCAGCGTTCACCTTCTCTGTCGGCGATTGCCACCTCTGCTACTGGCAGCAGCACCAGTTGCAACACCACCAGCCCCAGCACCAGGGTGCTCCCCACAGCAGCCGGCATTGGAGCCTGGCATACTGTTGTCACTCTGGTCCTTCAAGCCTGCATCACCACCACCTTCAGCGGCAGCAGCAGGTGCAGTTCTGCCTGATGGTGCAGCTGACCTTGCTGCTGCTGCTGCAGCCTCAACTGCTTGCCGGCAGTAGGGTGCAGTGCGTCTCACAGGGAAACTTCCCACTGCTGATCTGGCTGCCTCAGCACGCTTCTGGGCGCAGTCTGATGTTGGTGACTCCAGAGATGCTTGCAAGGCCGGCATCATCATCGCAGGCGCAGCTGCTGATATCACCTCTTGTCCTGCATCAGCACTGGGGTCTATGTCACCCGCAGGTGCGTCAGCTACTGCTGCCCTGTTGGTTTCCTTGTGGGCTGGTGCACTGTCAGCAGAAGAAGCACCTGACCCCAGTCCAGCTGCTGCTCCTGCTGCCGCAGCCTTGGCTACACTGGATGCTGTTCTGCTGCTGCTCCCGTGCTTGGCAGCAGCAGCCAGTACAGCTGCCGCCAGTGCTGCAGATGCTGCATATGCTGGACGATCGCTTGAGGATGCCGGGCCAAATGCATCTGAATGACTGGGCAGCAGCCCATGGCTGTGGTCCTGCTGCTGATGGCCTGTAGGTGATGGACTGGTCGTGAAGCCAGCAGCCCTCAGCAGCAACTCAGCATGCGAATGTCCACCAGACGATATGCGGTGCAAAGGGCCTGCTGCTGCTTGATACTGCTGCTCTGCCTGCTGCTGTCCATTGGCGCCATCAAGTGACAGGAGCTCGGAGCTCTTCTCATCACCCACAGCACCAGACCCTAGCCTGCCGCCAGCTGCACCTGCTCCTGCAAATGGAACTGCCTGCTGCTGTTGGACTGCTGCATGCAGCGCTGCTTGAGCCACCTCTGGGGGAACACCAACTCGCTGCGCCACCCGCTTCTGCAATGCACGCGGGCTGGCAGCACCTTCCTTGACCCTTTGCTGCTGCCTCTGCCGCTGCTGCCCAGCCTTGGCCTTTGCTCCGGGGTGGCTGGTGCGGGATTGTTTGCGAACACGGAACTCTGGATCCGAGTCTCCTCCTTCAGCACTTGCCCTGCCAGCCTTGCTGCTCCTACGCTTTTTCTGATTCTGCTGCATTGCCTTACGCTCCTCCAATGGTACCATACTGAGCAGGTGATGCCAGCGTTTTTTGAAGTCTGTAATGTGTGCTGCATAACGTGTTTGCCATGCTGCTGCTGCTTGCTCCTTGTAGAGGCCTTTCCAGCCCCCTGCACCCTCCATCCACATGCCCAGGAACTCCTGCTCACCTGGGTCAGGCAGCCTGCAGGTGCATGATGACATGGATAATGAGCCCTACATCGTGCGCATGCAGCAAAGACTGGGGATAGCAAGATTGCACATGCCGACATGCATTGCCCATGCACAAACTAGGAGGCATGAAGAAAAAACAGGCAGCTGCGTGAGTAAAGGTTACCAGGCTTCATACACCCTCTGGCAGTTTGAATAGTCTAATTTAGAATGCACTTTTTACTGTCCTACACTGCTGTGCCAACTGCTGCACCGTAAAACGCCTGCAGCGCTGTTGCAGCTGAAGCCTGCATTGCTGTGCTGGCTGTCTTGCCACTCACAATGCCAGGTGCTTGTCACAGGCAAGTGCCCTGCAGGTTGGCGAGAACTGCAGGTACCCTTGAAAGGCCCTCACGCGAGCACACGGGTAGTGATAGAACTGCTGACAGGGACCATGCAGGCAACCAGTAGTAGCACCCCTACAGCATACATATCCAGCAGCAACAGCAATGTGGGGGGCTAAGCAAGCAGGTTTCAAGTTGCAAATGTCCAGAGGATGAAGTTTGCTCAGCACACCAACAGTTGGTGGTTACTTGCCAGACCATGAGATGTTCAGCAGAGTAAGCAAGCAAGCAAGCAAGCAAGGCACACAAACAAGGCGCAGGTTTCTTGTGGCTTTTAGGGCTTCACAGTTCAACTCTTGAGCATGTACCAACTGGTGCAACTGAGCTGCTGTGCATGGATTGTGGTAGCATCTAGGTTGATCAAAAGTTGAATTCACAAGTCGTTGACTCAGCATACCTGAGGCCACACAGCTGGCACTTAAGGCCAATACCAGAGCAGCGCTCCCCATGCAACCAGAACTGCAGTACTGCCTGGTCGTCCATGCCAGTCACGGACACAGCTGCCCCATTGGAGTAAACAGCGCATGGCTCGTGATACAGAATATAGTGGGTGCCCCTGCAAAAGTGAAAGGTTGTGAGCAGCAAATGATCAGCTCGTCCTGCAGACGCATGTGCTGACTGTGCAGCATGCCTCGAATGCTTCAGCAGATGGATGCAGCTTATATTGAAACAGCATCAGCTGTGAGAATTGCTTATTCTGCCACGGTGTGCGTGGACAGCATCACAGAAGAATACAGACAAGGTATCAACAGGGTTGGCGCAGTACTGGGCACTCACTCAAACACAGGCTCATGTGTGCTCTTCAGCTCCCCAAGGTCCAACCACGATCCTGCATCTGCTGGCTGTTTACAAAACCAGCAGACATCACCCTCGATAGGCTTGAGCTTGCGACCAGCCATGAGGCATTCAGGCACTAGCACTGGTCACCCCCATCTCTCCTGGGACCTGGTCAGACAGTTTACTTGGTCCGCTGGGACGTCTGGTTTGAAGCCGAGTGCAAGAAACGTTTTTAAGTCTGGGATCCGTAGTTGATGTCTAGCGAGAATGTGAGTGAGGAGTCCTGGACGCTTGTGATTGATCCGAATCAGGTCGATGACAGGCTACGGTAATATGAAAGCTGATGAAAGTTGGTTATTGAAAACTTCCAACGTCAACAGGGAAAAATGCTCAATGCTGACGAACTTGACGAGTTGCGCTTCTCCATCGATAAGTCCGAACCCGTGCGTTTTGATGGGAACATTTGCAACAGTGACAGGCCATCGAGCGTACCACCACTTGTGTGACGACAGTCGTGCTGGGAGTCCCAACGCGGTGTTGAAGCCCAGTAACAAAATGGGTGAAGGCCTGCAGCAGGTGTTCGGCGTATCAGCCAGGTTGTATTTGTTGTTGTTTCAGCACCAGAGTACGTATGGGTCGCCTGTAGGAAGTACAGTAAGGCCAAGTGCTAGTGCATTCAATGCACTGCATTGTACAACGCTGCCTGGCAACAGGGCGCCGTGCAGTCTCTTTATGTGATGCTGAGTTGCGTATAAAGGGGCAATGATGCACGGCAGAGCTGCTATGCCAGCCGTGCTATGTCAGCAGACCAACCACAGCCCACCATGGCCACAGTGCTGCAGAGCACCATCATTAACAGGGCACAGATACGACAAACGGGCCTGAGAAGATATCAGGAGCACCAGCATGCAGTGTGCAGCCTATCTGCAAGGCAGGGTGTAGCGCTGCTGCGTGCAGAACAGGAAGCCCGCAGCAAGCTGGCGCAGCAAGCCCCTGTGGTCCTTGCCAGACTTGCAGCAGAGGCCAGACAGAAGGTGAACACGCTCCAAGGATGCAATGCTGCAAATCTCCTGCCTGAAATCATACACTCAGTATTGAACTGTCGCATTACTGCATGATTGCACGAATAGACAGATCCTGCTCGTTGAAATTGCTTCATTGCAGATTGCTGCCCAGGTTGCTTCATCAGCAGGTATTGCCACACTCCAAGCACCCATTTACAAAGCCAGTAAGGTGGCAGAGCAATGCCCAACAAGCTCGCCAGTTCTGCACAGGTGAACTGCAGTCAGCTTCTTGATTCACCATGCAGGTCTGCTGCATCTACCACATTCAGGCTTAAATCACAAGCCACTGTGGAATCTACATCAAGTGTGTTGCATGAAAACCTTCGCAAACTCCAGCAATAATCCAAGGCTGCGGACACTGATAGTAATAATCATGTTTTCACCTGATTGTTATCTGCAACACACTACCTCACCGCTTCATCTGCTCAAAACAGTCACCAGGTGAATCTGGCTTGCACTGCAGCCCATGTAGGCATACAAGTTGGTTTTCAATAACTGCATCCGCCAGCAGACGATGGCACAGCAGAACAGCAGTGTGGCCAGCAGCTGCAGGTGCTGTACCTCAGCTTGTTCATGGCTGTGCATGCAGCAGTACCCGGCTGCAACATGCTCAGCATAGCACAACAGCAGCTGGCGCTTGCACGGATCAGCACACTGCGCAGGTGCAGGTGCTGACTGGCACAGGTCAGCAGCACACTCAGGGAGGAATGCGGCAGCCTTATCAAACCCAGGACATTAGCAGCAGCTGCTGTAGCAGTGGCGCTCACCGCACCCCTCAATCGCAGCACAGCAGCAACATCCCCATCAGCTGCCTCGGCCACAAGCAGCGTAGCTGGGCGGACTTTTGGTCGCCCGCACCACCACCTGACAGCATGCAGCAGCCGCTGCTGCGGCCACCAGCAACACCTCAGGCCCCAGTGGACGCACAAGGTCGTGCTGTGGCAGATCCTGGTCATGCAGGCAGCTGTGTGCCATTGGCGAACTATTCAGCAGCTGTGGGTGAGGTAGCCAGGTGCTATGACAGAGCGCCCAGGCGTGCAGTCGGGCCAGTGCAAGCATAGAAGCTGCCAGGCAACCCTGAGATGCCTGAGCCTTTGTTGGGGTACCCTTCCAAGTTAGATACTGCTGAGGAGGTAGCACCTGACCTGGACAGCATCAGGAGTGCAACCTCATCTGTTAGGAACTTGCTCAGCAGAGGGCGCTGCTCCCCAGTCCCTCAGGTGTTGATGACCTGCCATCATGCTGCTGTTGCTATGTTGGGTGGCAGCAGCAGCATGAATGACCCGATCCTGGAACCACTGTTGACAGGTACAAGGCATCCGTGAGGTTGAGCCTTTGTCTGCCCCAGTAGGACAGATGATCCTCAATATGTGGAGGTCTGTTGCATAGGATTGGTATGCCAAGTAGCTGAAAGAGTGCATGCATCTATTCACCGTTCACCAGCAAGCTCCTCCTGTGCGCTGTGCTATCTGGTGTACATGGCACATCATGTTTCCGGCTGTTACTGTATGCCAGATGTTGTTGAGCAAATACCGCATGGGAGTTGACCAAATGTGGGTTGAAATTTGAAGATACCCATCATCTTCAGGGGCCAGGGGCTGGGAGGGTAACCTGAGGTTGTTTTCTGACAACAACAGAGTCTGAGTCAAAATGTAGTAAAATGAACACAGTACTACTTAGTTAGTAACCTTGTTGAGAAAGAAAAAGAGATATGCTGCAGGTTGATACGTGATGGCGAATCAAATGATATGTGTTGGAGTATCACCGTGGGTGCATACTATGCAAGTTGCCAAAGTTCCAGTGGATGTTGGAGGTGCGGGTTGGAATCCGGTCCTAGGAACCCGACTCGCTCGGCGAGTGCCGGCCGAATGTGAATGCTATCATCGTTGGCAACCACTGGCAACTGTTTCGACAGGCCTGTGGGCAGCAGCAACATGCCAACTTGGAATCAGCAGTGTCTCAGAGCTGTTTAGCCGCAGCCAGGGACAGGTTGTTGCCCAGGCTGGCAGCACTTGTCTGACAGCAGCTTACAGTTCCTATGCTATCTCCCACCTTCACACAGCACAAGACACGCATTCACCTCTCAGAGAAACCGGTGTACGGCCGAGCCAAAGCCCTTAAGGCTTGCCACGCTTGTGACTTGGGCAGTGATACCGGTACTCCATCCAGGGCACTGTATGAGCAGAAAGTGTCTGACAGCTGTTCACTCGAGCCATATGCTCATTAAGCTCACAATATCAGCTTGGTTTGGTGTATGGGAATATGCAATCCGCTCCATTTTGACAGGAAATCGCGCCCAAAAGTAACAAGACCTGCCATCACTGGCAGCAGTTCAGCAGTAACATCCAAAGAGTTCCCATATTCATAGACTCTTATTACAGCATTTGATGACTGTTCAAAATCCAGACACCACCAGTTGTTGTAACCCAAGCTCCCACCCGCTGCAGGAGATACGGAGCATGATGGACAGTAAATGTCCAGAGCGAGCAGTAGGCGCTTCAAACCTGAAACTACAGGGTCCTCGGATGTTTTGTTATTCTGCGGCCCGCAGTGCGGGGCTCTGTACTGTTTGGTTGGTACCGGTATTATATCTGCCGATCGCAACTTCGCTCGATCTGTGACCGTTGTTGCAATCTTAGCATGATTTGCAACTAGATGAACACTCTTTGTTTGCCCGGACTTGTCTTCGGTATATGCATCACTGAGAAATGATGCTGTGTTGCCTGCTTTTCAAAAGTCGCAGCAGTATTATCATGATGATAGCAGCGGCCGACCAGGGATGACTGGCTGACAGCCAGACTGTAGCACTTCCCAGTACCAGTGTTCTAGTGCACTGCACTGCCTGACGACTGGCCCTATCCAGGCCTCTTCAGAGACATTTTAGCAATGATGATCAGAGCCGTTTGGCGGGTCACTTTACTGGCAGTGCTGGCCGCGTCCATCGGACAAGCACCTGTGGGGTATGCGAGAAAGCAGAAGCCAGCAACTCCGAAGAATACAACTTTTTCGGCGTGCAATTCAGGTAAAGAGAACATTAAGGGTGACCTGACTTTGTTTGCAAGGGTGAGCATGTACCACCTGTGGCCGGCCAAAGGGCCATCATCAAACCTGAGAAAGCAGCTGGCTGAGAGACGCTTTGAAGCTTGTTCCACCTTCACCCAACAATATTGAGGAGTCTTCTGTGCTTTTAAATCTTGGTATGCATGACTTCTCCTGCTTTTTTTGTCGTCGACGAGTTCAATCTTCTGCATCTCCAGGCACCAGTAGACTGGCCATTGCCAACCTGGACCAGCTGCCACAGCATTGCCGGCCAGCTCACAACCATGTATCAGCAGCAGTACATGCCTGTTTCGAGATCGTTAGAATTAGGGCAGACAACTGCCAGCTGCTGGTGCATCCCACAGCAGTGTCAGCAAAGGAAAGCCCTGTCTGCAGGCTGATGTATGCAAGAGGAGCTTTGACAGGTGCGTCGTGCCTTGGCGGCTTTCACAGTAGCAGAGCCTTCACACAGTCATCGATTCACCTTGGTCCAGTGCTGTTGTTGCATCTCTGAGAGCAGCGTCAATATCATCCGCCTGCAATTGTTGCATCTCAACGACAGTGGCTTGCTACTAGGCTGGACACCTGATCAGCTGACTGCAACAACTTGATGCATGCTCAGAGCGGTGTACCACTCAACTTCACAGCAATGCCCCTGTAAGGAGTTGTACCCCTGTGAGTGCGCTCAAACTGCTGCACTACAACAGGCCCCTCAAATGCCTCCTTAGTCGGCGTCTTTGACAAGGCCAGGTATGACATCTTCCTGAAGGACCACCCAGACTTCCTCAAGGACATGAACACCTCCGCCCTGCAGCGCACCTTCATGAACACCCTAGCTCAGCTGTATGGCAGAGCAGTGCTGGTGCAAGGGCAGGGCAAATGCTCAGCGGCAGCAGCGGCTTCACACAAGGCAAAGGTCACGCAAGAAGAGAAGGTGCACAGTGGCAGACACACAGATGAAGATCATCCTGTGGCAACACCAGGAGTGGTAGATACAGCAGCAGGCAAGCATAAAGGGAACAATGATGCGGAAATGGCAGTGGCAGCAGCAGGTAACCATACAGGATTCAACAAGGCATCACTAGCCAACCAGAACAGCAAAAAGGCATCACTAGCCAACCAGAACAGCAAAAAGGCAGCAGGTAGTGCTCACTCCGCTGATGGCAACACAACTGCAGCACATAACACCACCACCAATCCAGGCAAGACAAGTGTTGCTGCTGCAAGTAGCAATACAGCAGCTGGTACTACCAAGGTTATTGTAGACACTGTCAAGGAAAGCAAGGCAGGCAGCACTCTTGGTACCAAAGCTACGGCTCCTGGCAGCATTGGTGCATCAAACTCTACAGGAGACAGGAGGCTGCTGCTTGAGCATTGGCAACAGCAGCCAACATCACAAATGATGCAACTGGACAGGCATCTTCTGAAACACGCAGCGACTGCAACCACAGAAGCATCAGTCAGCCGTGTGTGCACCAAGGAGCAGGAGGCTCAAGAGATCGAAGAAGAATTTCAGCTAGCTGTTGCGGACAGCAGCAGCAGCATAGGCAACTCTGAGGGCTCAGTGCTGTACCTACAAGGCAGCAAGCATATTGTACTGCAGCCCGATGACCAGTGCAAGTTCAAGTACATGGTGAACCGCAATCCCAGTTTGTTGCGGCCTGCTGAAGGATTTCAAGCTGCTGATTCTGCTGCTCGTGGAAGGCGGAGGCGGGGCGAGGCCGAGGACGGCGTTGCTGCAGCTAGTAGTCCTGCTGCTGCTGGTGCTGCTTGGACTGTGTTTAGCAGTATATCTGTGGTGCTGGGAGTGCTGGTGATTTTCATGGCAGTGAAGCTGGTAGCCAGGAGAAATGACACGGTGCGCCGAGTGGTTGGAGCAAGCTAAGGCTTGAGAGTTGGCTTTGCACCATGGCACTTCACAGGTTCACCACCACCATGAGCAGTAAAGCAGTTTTTGCAACTACAGAGCTGATATCTGCCATAGAAGTCAATTGCTGGCTGCACTCTGACAGTAATAACAGTAACCATGCTCAGCCACTGTACTCTGGAAGTGACCTGCTGTCTTTGAGGACAGGTTGCAAGGAAGCCTCTGCTTTGGCATTGTGTGCACAGCTTGCGACCTTGCTCCATGCATGTATCTGCTGAAAAGTAGTCCTGATCCATCCACAACATAATTATATGCCATTTGTGCTGCTGTTGCTGCTATCGTGAAGAGGTATGATGCACTGCAGACATCAGAGGTAGCAGCAAATTCAGCTGCCAATGGAGGTCGTGTGCAGTTGGTGCCAACAGCAGGTCCTGCTGCTGAAGATGGCCAGCAGCGGCTGAGCAGCTTGGATCTCAATCAAAATGCATCAATGGCATGGTCAGACCCTGGGGACACACACAAGCGTGATGACAGAAGCCGCCTGTTGAAGGACAGCAGCAGATCAGATGGTGGTGCTGCGTATGGTAGAGGTAGATAATGGAGAAAACACTTGCCTTGAGATTATGCTGTGTACCTGATGTAGGGCCTTAACTTCACTTGGGTTAAGCAGTGCACTGTGCATTGTGAAAGTGCATAGCAAGGGATGCTGCAGGGACAGTGACTCTTTGTGTGTGACCATTGGGCGTCTGGATGGGCCGCCAAGTTGCCCGCCCTTGAATCAGTTGGTCGCCATGGCTGTGACGGTTGCGCCCTGGGATCGGTCATGACTGCCTGTACAAGCAGTCGCACGGCGGTGTTGACATGTATATAACCAAGAATGGATATCTGCAGAACAGTCCTTTGAAAGCACATTGCTGAGTTTCTGCGCACTGGTGAGACTGTTTACTGTATGGTCTCAGTACTACATATCCAATTATTTTGTAAAACCAAGTACAGTATTGCACTAATGTACCCGAGTTGCACTTGTGGGACCAAGACGGCCCCCCACACACCACAGCAGTGCTTGAGTCATGCATGTGGAGTTCCAAGCTTAAGAAATCGCTCCTTTGCCTTATGGTATGACAAATTTGAAGGAGCAAAAACCAACTCCAGTTGTTGGGAGAGGAAGTGCATAGGAACACATGACACACATGACAGAATTCAATGTGTGTGCATGGAGAAGCAACCACATCACCAGATATGCAAACATCCTACCGTCTATTTCAGGCAGTTTCCACCATGTTTGCAGAATTGTATGCAAGCATGCATCCTACAATCACAGGACACCTCCTTGATGATATTCAACACACACACACACACACACACACACACACACACACACACACACACACACACACACACACACACACACACACACACACACACACACACACACACACACACACACACAGCGACAGCCACTACGCTTTCACAGCATGGTCGCAACAGCAGCCCAGGGCATGCAGTTCAAGGCCCCATCGTCAAGATGGGCTTCTTGCCTATTCACAGTGCCCGGCTGCAGCAAGGTGTCAAGGTCCCACCTGTATCGTTGCTGACCACAGCACTGAGCGAGTCCGAGTTGTGTTTCACCGAATATGATGTGCACACATCTGAAAACAACCCAACATCACAGGTGAAACTTGCATGTGCCGTTTGAGACACCATCAATGAGCAATCACCAGAAATATCATCAAAGAATGCTGTGTCTACTGTCAACTTTGTCCACGGCTGCGCTAACATATGCAAGCAGCAACAAGTCTGCTGCCTGACATAACCCCAAAGCCGCCTGTCTCTACCTTGTCATTACCAATAAAACTGATGCTGCTGCTGTTTCATGCTACCCACCATGACGTATCAGTCCTGCCTGCCAAGTCACTACCAGCTTTTCCTTCTATGGATATCAGCAGAAAAGCTGACATTGGTCATACACTTCTGCAGCGCATAATGCTGTTATGTTACACACCATGCTAGTCGCTGATTGGTAGCAAGGCTTCGTTACATTCGCTGCTGTTATGCCGCTGCCGTGACCAGAGGTTGGGCCTTGCCAGCTGCTGCCGCTGCTGCAGCCACCTTGTGCCCCTTCCCCTGCCCACTGCCATTCAACAGCATCTGGAACCACCTGCTGCTGCTTTTGCTCCTACTGTACAAGCTGGGACTGCTGGTAGGAGGCCACAGCAGCAATCGCAACCAACTCCATGGCCAGGGCAGCTGCTTGGCATTGTATTGCAGGGCCATCTTGCTGCAAATGTCGTAAATCACCTCCAATGCGTAATCCAAGTCCTCCTTTGTGTGGCTCGCTGAGATGCACACACGGCAGCGCGACTGCAGCAAGGCCGTGGCTGGAAAGCCAACCACAACCATAGCTATGTGGCGCTGCAAGCAGCGGCGGGAAATGCCGCTGATGTAGCACAGGTGGTAGACCATAATGGGCATGACCGGAGAGTCCCAGTCACCCAGCACATGCAGCCCCATGTCCTGCAGGCGCCGCCTGAGGTGCAACAACAGAAGTAGAGCAAGAGGTGTTGGTGAGTACAAACAATACACTTCTGAGAGTACCAGGGAAAACAACCCAGCAAGAAATGAACCCAGCAAGGGACATGACCGAGTCATGTGCCAGGTGGCAGGCTGAGCAGCATTGACTGCAGGCTTGCAACTCCTACTGTGGTCAAACAACACTGCTGTTACCGGGCCCTGATGAGCCCTGGCTGGTGCTGTAGCACATTGTTGCAACCGCAACCAACACCTTTTCAGGTCCTTACCTAAAATAGTTGGCATTGTCGTGCAGCTGCTTGATCTTTGTTGCACCCCTGTTTGTGCCATCCTGACCCTGCAGCAGCTGTATTGCACTGATGATCTGCTGCGCTACTCCTGGTGCCATGCTGGTTGCGTACAGATGTGCAGGGCAGTGCCGCCGCAGGTAAGTAATAAGCTGCTTGCTGCCAGCTATGTAGCCGCCCGCTGACCCAAATGACTTTGTGAATGTGCCTACAGCAAAGCACAAGTTGAGGCAGTACAGCAGAGGGTTTTATGCTTTGCAGATGCCCAAGACAATAAGCATGCTGGAGTCGAACTGCAGCACTGCAAGTAGCAGGTAGACGTTGACATGCAGCACCACAGTTGACAACAGGTCATGAAGGCCAAAAAGACCCGGCAAATGCTGTGTTTCTGTGCACCAGGCAATGAGCACCCCTGACAGCCCATTTTGTGCTGGCACGCAAGGATTAAGCAAAGCAGCTCTGAGCACCAGGTTACTGTCAGGCACTAAGGCAGCTTTGAGCACCAGGTTACTGTCAGGCACTAAGGCAGCTTTGAGTACAAGATTACTGTCAAGCACCTACCCATCAGCACATCTACATCTGCCGGGTTGACTCCAGCATGTTCACACAAGCCCCGGCCGTGTGCGCCCATGCAGCCGATGCTGTGTGCCTCGTCCAGGTACAGGTATGCCTTGTATTTCTTCTTCAGCGCTACCAACTGTGGCAGCAGAGTGGTCTCACCCTCCATGGAGTAGATGCCCTCTACTACAATGATCACCTGCAGGAGCAGAAGCAGTCTGTGCTCAGCGAACAGAAGTCAAGACAAACAGCTGTTCCCTTGCCACAAGTTCATTGAGCAGGTTGAGGGTGGCACAAGCTCACTACTGATGTGCTCTTTGCACCAGGGCAACCGCCACAGCCCCAGAACAAAAGGCGTGAAGCCACCATCAATGGCACAAATGCAGATAATTGAACTGACTTGCTGCTGCAGCTTTAGATGCTTCCATATGTATGAACAAGCTGCATACTCCTTCCATTTACTGCTTGAACAAAGTGCCCTTGGTGATCAGTGTTATGTCTGCATACCTTCTTCCAGGGCCTGTGTGTTCGTGGCTGCCCCTCTGCTATGTGGAAGCGCAGCAGCTTCTCCAGATGTGCCATGTCATTGTGCCTGAACACCTTGACCTTGGCACCGCTAGCCTTCACCCCAGCCACAATGCTGGTGTGGTTCAGCGCGTCACTCAGCACAAGAGTGCCAGGACCTGCATGGGTGCCCACAACGACACCACAGGTTCTCACAACCCACTCAACTGCTGATGTCACAATGGATTGTGTTAGAAGCGTGCAGACATTCACTGCCCCCATGCAGACTGCAACGAAAACACCACCCAGGGTTATTATCCAGGGGTTGCAATAATCTGCTGCAGCCCTGTAGGGAGGAAGCTGACCTCATGGCCAGTGCTGATTCACTGTCACAGGGTACTGCAAGGCTGAACCTTGTGCGCACACAGGCGAGGGGGCACCTGTGCACTGCTATGTGTGTTTGTGCGGGAAGCTACTTTGGCCTAATAAGCTGCTTGATCTGTACCTGCAAGAGCTGGGATGCTGGCTGCATTTGTTGCAAAGCCCATGCCAAACGTGATAGCATCCTCCTTGCCCACAAATTCTGCTACCAACTGCTCGAGGTGCTGGTGGATAGGGCTGGTGCCTGCAACATACAACATAGGAAGTGCATGTCATCAGCACTGTGCTATTGTTGATGCAGTCTGCTGCAGAGCTGGCTAGATAGATGCGCTGTCCTCCTGCCAACTGCTGCACAACACCACAAGACAAGACAACGCCCACACTGCACACGAGTCAGTCCACAAACAGTGAAAGTTGATGCTCTCCTCTGCTCTGCTGTCAGGAGGCTGCTGCTGAGAACACAGAATGCAGTATAGAACAAGACGGAGTACTGCGCTGCTGTTGATGCAGTTCTTGCTGGCTAGGGACTCCAGTCAACTGTGGGGTTCACCAAATGCAGCCATTGCGGTAGCACATTGCAGGTCACCTGCTTCAGTTCGCGAGCTGCATGTTGACACGCCCCAGTCGGCCATTGTGTCCAGCACACGGGGGGTGCAGTATTCATCTGCTGCTGCAAAGCCTAGGTAGTTGTATGAGCCTAAATTCAAGCAGCGTCTGGTGCCACCAACAACATCAAGGTTCTGACTCATACTGCAAGTAGCACGGCAGCCCACTTTCAGTAGTGCAACTGAAGCTTCTTTAGTATGCAATACACTTATGAGTACTGGCTGTTGCACAGCAGTTTTTCAAGACTGATGCGGGTCTCTGCTGCAATGTTTTGGCAGCAGGGCATCAAGGCTCCTGTTCACTGCTTGCACAGCAGGAAGTTGCGTTCTAGCTCTTGGCAGGATGCGCAGTTGCTGCAGTGCAAGGCAAGGCTCTGCTGAGTGCTACAGAATGCTCACGCTCTGCCGTCAATATCTGTGCGTTCCATCACATCTATCCATGCTCCAGGTGCGCTAGAGATTGGTCGGTTGTAGCAGTCCTGTAACAGGTGACGACAGACGCAAACCCGTTCAACAAATGCACCAGCATGTGGCGATGCCACACGTTGCAGCAATCTGTGTGCTAGTGAAGCTAGACCTGTTATAGGCCAACGGTGCCAAAACATGTGAGTATAAATGTTTTGCTGCAACAAGTTGCAACTTGTTTCATCACAGTAGTTGTACCTGCTGTCACCTCAGTATGTACACACAACCCAGCATCCATACAGCCTAAAAAGGCTCACAACACAATATGCATGCACCTGATACAACCATACTCACGTGAATTCTCCTATACATGCGTCTGTTGTAAAAATCCTCTCGCTGGTCTGACAAGTCTGCATACCCCTGCACAACCACAGCTGATCGAGTTATGCCGCTTCAACAAGTTCCAAGTATACTAATTACCTTGACATTCATCTGAATGACGAAGTTATGATGACCAACAGCGTAGAACGCTTGAGACAGATTCGAACCCACGGAAGGCAACAAGGCAACTTACTTTGCGCGTCTGCGGCCGCCGCCAGAACAGATCTCTTATTCTACCGCAAAATATAACCATGGACAGTCTGCAACAAGATAGCAAGTCAGCTTCCCGAACTATGCCAACGCACTGGACGGACCAGACTCTGACCTACACCGTTGCTGCATAAAAACACTTACGCCCATGTGCAAATAGCATTGATGTACCACGGGGCGCTGATTTGCGTCATTATCGAGCTGGGGCAAAGTAGTCACCGTGCCGAAGGACCCTCTAGGACATAGTTGCATGCAGGAGCGCGCCATTTCACTACAATTGTTCAGTACAGCCAGTGACATTCGGCATCACGGTCGGTCGGACGTACGGGAACCTCGGGTTTGCGGGGTGTTATACTGTCAAGGATTCGCTCACAAGATTCCCGCGCGCACCATTCAGCAGCTTTGGCGGCGAGCGAGCGATGCCCATTGCGTGCACACAAGCTGTTGTTCAATTAATTCAGTTCTGCTATGGCTGTGCTGTCAAGGTTTGACGTGTTTTGACGCGAGTTCAAACTTGCTTGCTTCCGATCGCCAGCTACTGGACCTATTACAATGCCATACATCGCCACAATAATATTTTGTTCTGTTATGGAAATAGATCTGTCACCTGTTGATCTCAGCATTCCGTAGCTTGCCCCATCAGCTGACGCTCTTGGCAACTAGAATGTACGACGATCATATGGAAGACCATCTGCTAGTTTTGCTCAAGGAAATCATATCACCTTCTGCATGGGGTGGCAAGGAGCAGAGTTTGCAGCAGCTAGCGCCGCTCATCAGCCAGCAACCAACCGAACTTCAAGAGGCTCTGTTGCTGGCAGGCCCAACAACAGTGTTGGATAGCATCCTATCCATCATAGTGTCGCAACGCACCAAGCTTGAAAGCAAGCTACTTGCAGCGGATGTGCTAGCAGAGATATGCAGCAAGTGCAGCAAGGCATGTCTTCTGCTCTGTCCCAGCGACCTAGTAGAGAGACTCATGCGGTGTGCCTCCAAGGGTGATGGGGACATGAAGGCAGCTGCAGCACGGGCCCTGTGGCAGCTCTCCTGTCACCATGACTTCTCGCCAGAGGTGTGACACACCGCAACTACGTCAGTTGCATTGCACAGCACACTGATGTATGTGACGTGATCCAGCATGTGCTAGGCAGTACTTGGTTCTGCAACAAGAATTTACCTTACAGAGTAGCGCAGCATTTCAACAAGCAACTCTTCCTCCTGTAGCCAGTACAGTCGGCAACCTCGAAGGTCGAGGAGTGCGTACTTGAGCAACACCCTGCAGCCACCATACACCAGCAGAAGGGCAACAACACCTCATCTTCTGTGATTGCCTTGTTTTTGTCATTGTAGGTGGTGAGCCATGCTGGCAACGCCTTTAAAGTGGTTGACCTCCTGGCAGAGGACATGCAGCAAGGCAGCAGCAGCACATGCATGTGTGCCCTCCGTGCAACGCAGAATCTCATGCAGGCATACATCACTCATGGAGCAGGGGATGCTGGTGACAGGATAGGGGGACGCATCGTGGAGCCATTGTGCAACCTGTTAGAGGCCAACCATGCTGAAGCTGCTGCTGCTGCTGCTGAGCTTTTGGCCCTGCTGGGACAGTCGGCACCAAACAGGGCTCGCATTGTAGCAGCCGGCGGCATACAGCGCCTCGTAATTCTCATGAGACAAGCCAGCAACAACTGCAGCACCTTGGCAGCGAACTGCAATGGAGATGCGCAGCAACAGCAACAGCAGCAGGTTGCAATGCAGCAGCAGGAGACAGCAGCAGCACAGGCCCTACATGCACTGGCGCAGCTGGCAAGGGGAGACTCCAAACTTTGCCTTGAGCTGCTGGGGGCTCATGTTATGCCAGGTCTGCTACAACTGCTTGAATTGAAGGGGTGCTGTGCTGGTGCACTGGGATTGATAGGCGACCTTGTGGCATTGCCTGAGGGCAGGAGGGCTTTGCAGTATGCTGATGGGCTGGCTGCTCTGGCGGAGGTAGCCCAGGTGATGGATTGTGCTTGCAGGACTTGATCACACTGCTGCTGTTTTGAGAACACCTGGCAGACGTAGTAGAAATGCATTAGTAGCAACCGCTGGCAGCACAGAGTCAAGTGAACATAAGCCTGTTGACCTTCTTCACCATTGACCTATCTCAGATTCTGTCCTTTGAGGCATTCCTTTTGTTTCACCTGTCTACCTTCCAATTCCCCCTTGCAGGTGTGCCCTGAGCCCCTGATGTGTCGCCTGCTGTCCAAGGCCACCAAGGGCTGTGCACTGCTGTCACACGATTTGGCCAGTCTAGTTGCCTGTCCTGCCCTGCTGGCAGTATTGGTGCACTGCTGTGGGACAGCAGACAGGAAGACTCGCAAGCGGGCTTTGCAGGTACAGTTACTACTGCTGTAATGATACATGTCAGCAGCCAGCCTGCAGCTGCATGTTGGGACTGATGCTTTGAAAGTTTCTCAGATCAATGAGACTACATGACTTACGTCACCAGCAGCTGATCGTGGGTGGGTTTATTACTGGTCAGCCATACCAGTGATTGCGGCTGCCCGCAAATGACATGTGTTCATTACAAGCATGTGTGTCTTGCATGGTGGTGTTACACCTGTAGGTGGTCGGCCGGCTGCTGGAGCACAGCAGGGCCACTGGCAGGGCTCAGTACCTGCAGTCTCAGCTGCTGGCGCTGGGCCTGCTGCAGCAGATACAAGCAGTACTCAGCTCACTGCTGCCTCACAGGCCCAACGCTGTGTGCAGCAGTAACAGCAATGTGCTTGAGTTGCAGCTGACACTGAGTTTGCTGCTGGGGGTAGCAACGTCTGTGGATGTGTTCAAGGATGCCCCAACAACAGCACTCAAAGGCGCAGATTTGGGTGCTGCTGCTGGGGTGGTGGACAAGGGCAGTGGTTTGGGGGAAGACATGGGAAAGCAACAGCAGCAGCCAGTCTCAGAGCTGTCAGTAGCGCTGAGGGCAGACAGCATTAGAACAGAAGCCACAGGCTGCCTGCCGGCCACTTCAGTAGCTGAAGCAGTCCTGGCAAACCCAGCAGCTGTGTGGAAGCACCCTGCTGCAGCTGCTGCAGCTTTTGGTGATTTGGCTCTGCTTGTGCCACGTCTGCATAGCAGCATCAGCAGGCACACAGTCAAACAGACACAGGAAGCCCAGTGGTCTGATGCAGCAAACCCTGAAGTCACATCATTCAGCCCTGTCCTGCTCAACATCTTGCGGCTGTTGCAGCAGCTACTGCTGTCTCCTCAGCATCAATTGCCCAGCTTGCAGCAGCAGGTCCTGCAGGTGGTGTGTGAACTGGCAGCGCACAGGCAGCCAGAGCTGTTGCAGCTGATGGCGGAACAGGGCTGGGTCCAACTGTTGTGGTCGTTCCTGCCAGGTGAGGGGGGCGGGGAGCTCAGGGGCCTCCTTTTACAAAGTATTATCAAGTTATGTGTGTGTTATATGTAATGGGGATGGTGAAGCTGCCAAATACACCAATGTGAACAGACTCTGAGTTCAGGTCTTACTGTGAGCTATCCTTAGCCAGCTTTGACTGCTATTTGTTGATTACAAGGGGCTCAGCGTGGTGTGCGTCCCAGTTTTAATGCGTTAGAGCCCACTGGGCTGTGAGCCTCCCTGTCAGACCAAGAGACTCATTATGGAGTAATCAACGTGTACAGATATATCTCTGCATTGGCAGCAGTTCAGTATTCTTCGCCCAGCCTGTCTTTGCTTACAGCCGCCTCCGATGTCGCAAAGTGCTTCGAATGCCATGAAGCCTTACTTTTGGTGAAAGCTCAATTGTATCTTGTCGTGCAGGTGGCCGGCAGCTGCTGGCAGTGGCATTCAGTCAGCTCATACAGCAGCACTCCCAGCAGCAGGAGCAGCAGCAGAAGGAGCCTCAGAAGCAACCTGCAGCACCTGCAACCACAGCAATCCCGGGCCAACCTTGGCCACCTGCTGAATTGGCTGGCTCAGCATCAGGCCAAAATGCAGTAGCAGCAACCAGCAATAAGGCCCACGGCCTGCAGCCACAACTCCTGCAACTGCTGGACGAGTCTCTGCCCTCAATAGAGCAGACACTTTATGCACTGCAGGCACTTGCTCACATCTGCTGCTGCTCTTCTGCTGCGGCTGTTGCTGTCCAGCTGCAGGCCAGCTATCAGGCAGCAGCAGCTGATGGTATGTTGTCAGCTCGGACATCTGCTCACACACCGCAGCAGATTGTAGATGACACAAGCGCAACACCAACTGCAGCAAGCAACTCTGCTGCTGCTGTCGTTGCTATGCTATTTGGTGGCAGTGCCAGTCCTAGAGCATCAGCAGCAGGCAAGGCTGGCACGTCAGGGCCCAGATCTCACTCACAACCACCCAGCCCTGGAACCCTACCATCTACACCCTTGAGCTTTGCTAGCAGCAGCACCAGCACCAGCAGCAGTGTGATGGGCAGTTATGTGGCCGTATCGGCACCCTCCGTCATGAGCAGCAGCTTGCCCAGCAGCAGCGTTCTGAGCGGCACTGGCAAGGACATTTCTGGTGATGGCAGCAGCGGCTGCAGCACGGCAACAGGCGGCAGCAAGAGATTGTCACGCAGCAGCAGTTCAGGTTTACTATCACGCCTGGGCATCAATAGAAAGGATGCCAGCAGCAGCCATCAGTCCAAGTGTCCACAAGCTCCTGCTGCTGAAGGCACTACCAGCAACAGCAAGGGTTCTGCGGCACCGTCAGGTGGTGAGGCAGCAGCAGCGACCGGGGCCTCAGGCTCCATTATCCTGGAGCCGGTAGAGGATCCCGGTTCTCCAGTTGAGATGTTGGTGACATTACTTGGAGAGCAGTGGGCAGCTACTGCATCTGCTGAACTGCTTGCCCGCTTGGCAGCAGCAGGCTCAGCCATCTGTGTGCCGGCCATGATTGAACAGGGCATCATCCCTACCCTGACAGAGTGCATGAAGGAGATCCAGAACAACCCTGCAGGAGCGCTTGCAGCTTTGGCAGCGCTGCTGCTTGTGCAAGAGCTCAGCAGCCACTGCCCTGAGCAGCTGCAAGCCTCCGGGATAGTCACAATTGTACTTCGTATGCTCATAGAAGGTTGTGGTGGGTCGGAGGCGGTACGCCGTGCTGCTCTGGATGTTGTAGTGGTGCTGTGCCAGCAGGGTGACCGTCAGATTAGTGCTGCGGTGGCGCAGGCCGCGCTGCTGCCGCTTGTGAGGTGCCTCAGCAGCGGCAAGGACCAGGCTGCGGCGGCAGTGGTCCTCACAGCGCTACTTGACAGTGGTGCTATTGATGAGCCAGTGCTTGCTGCACTGCAAGGTGAAGACAAGGCCTCTGAGCTGCTTGGGCTGTGCCTGGGATGCCTCAGCAGCAGTGACAGCAGCAGTGACAGCAGCAGCGACAGCAGGAGCAGCTGTGCAGCTTCAGTCAGTGGGGAGCAGGTAGCAGGCGTTCAGCAGCAGCAGCAGTGGCAATGTGGAGTGGTCCAACTGACAGCAATCAGGCTTCTCCGGTCATGCGTAGAGCTGGATGGACAGCTGGTGGATGCCTTCCTAGCAGCACATGGGCTGCGTACACTACTATCACTGTTGTCAGGTGCTGCAGGCAGCAATATGAATGGTCTGTCATTGCCAGCAGCAGACGGTGACAGTGCTGCTGGTGTACAGCCTCACAGCCGCCTGATCCTGCAGTATGAGTGTCTGGCCATCTTAGACAGCTTGTCATTGGTGCACAGGCGTGTGCTGGTGGAGGCTGCAATCATACCAATCATTGTCAGCATCCTGAGGCAGGTGCAGCTTGATACTGCTGCGACGGCTGCTACTCAGACAGCAGCAGCACTTGGCGATGACAGCAGCGAGCAGCACAACAGCATCATGCGCAGTAGCAGCAGTAGTCTTGGGCTCACCCGTATGGGCAGCCGTCATAGTACAAGCAGCAGTAGTCGGGGTCTTGCACGGAGTAGCAGCAAGGCCCCAGGAGCAGCAGCCGGCCTGTCAGCTTGTGGTATGAAACCTGCTGAGCTGCTGCTGCGCTGCAAGGTGATCGCCTGTAATCTGATCACTGTCCTTGCCATCAACAATGAAGTCAAGCGGCAGTTGTTCCACTCAGATGCAGTGGGGCCGCTGATGCAGCTGGCCGATGTTGTGGAGGACGGGTCAAGTGCTCAGGAGGCCATCAGAGCGGCTTTGGCACAACTCGGTCTGGTGTACCTGCTGCCTGCAGGGCCACCCATGTGAAAGTCATGGACTGGACAAGTATAATGTCAGCTCATTGCGAGATTGAAGTCACCGTCCAGATGTTGGTGTTGTGTTGGTGGGTTTGTTGTGTGTAGTACAACAGGTAATACAACAGATATATTGTGTGTTTGTCTTCCAGGGTAGTACTACAGTCGATGGGCAGGTTATTGCAGGCAGTGGCCAGATCCCTAGTTCTGGTCCAGCAGCTTGTGTCTGCACTGTGTTGGCACATGTGCCGGCATGAAGCGGAGCCTGTACAGCCCAATAATGTGATGCGTGGCCTGCATCAGGCGTGGATCATTACTTGTGTGAAATTCTTGTGTATTTGTGGTAAAGGAGTGTACAGGTTTTATGCACTTCATTATGTTTTTGCCATCCAAAAGACTATTGAGCTTGTTATGCATGCATGCATGCATGCATGCATTCTCAGCAATGCATTGTAATGCATTGCATCAAGCAGTAGTGTGTGATTTCCAGAGAGCACAAGGTGGGCATGCTTTACAAACCTCTATCACACCATCTTCTCAGCTAGAGCATGCTGCGCAGATGGGTTGCCCATGTTCATCTCATAAAATTCAGCCATCCTCCATACATCCTGCATGCCGTGTACACACTTGGCTGGCCCATGTGTTGCAAGGTGACAGCAATATCTGCTGCAATATGAAAGCAATAACTGAAGCATGCAGAACACTGCAGTGGAGGTCTGAAGATGACACAATAGCTCTTGTTGTTTCATGCTCCTCTGATCGCCTTCATGGCCTTGATTGCATACTCAGGTGATCCTTGGTAACAACCATGACAAGCAGACTGGCTCCATACGTACTTAGTGTGTCTGACGTGCTGCAAGCTTGCTGAGTGTTGCAAGCTAGTGGAGTAGGCTCCCTTGTGTCGCAATTTCCAGCTTACTAGGTACCCACATTAATGTTGTGTTGGCCTGCATTCTGCTCCTGCATGTATGCCCATTGATGTCAACATACTTACACAGGCTGTGCATTCTTCCCTGTGCCAGTGGGCACTCTGTGGCTTCATTGGGGCCTAATATGCCATATGGGCTTATGCCAAGCAAGGCACAATTTGACATTGTTGTGGTACTTGTACTACTAGTAGTACCAGTAGCTCTTACAGTACTGACCATCACTACATAACCATAATGGGTATGATCGGTAGTATTTTGCCCCACTTGCCACTTATGTACATGTCAGCGCATTTGCCATAGCATTTAACTTGCTGCATGGCTAAATTTCTTATACATGTGTGCTCAGCCACCATCAGACTGGCCATGCCAAGCACGCCCATGGGCCTTACGTACTGTGGTGAACGCTATACAGCACATAGGGTAACATGGTAATATATATGCAGCATGTTGATATGCAACCCTGACCCTCCGTGGCCACCAATAAGAGCCCGTTCTCATTACGTACATTGAACGGGACCCCTTGATCAAATGCAGAAGCATCGTGTGTTGTTGAGAAGGGGAGAAAGGGGTGAGTGAACCTCCAAAGAAACGACAGCATACATTGCATGTTGGTTGCTGGTGGTCAGCGCCATGTCTGCAGACCCCAGATGCCCAACATCATTAAGCCTGCCACTACTCTTAACTCAGTTACAATAGCAGTGTTACCGTCCAGCAGTGCTCTGCCTGATTATGGCGCAGCCAACAAGCATCTACTCAGCATAGGCACATGCTCCAACCATCCAGCAGCTGCTGATGGCTGGAGGAGCTTGCAGAGTAGGCCAGCTTTCATCAGCAGGCTGCAACGCCAATGCGAATGTGGCGGCTGGTATGATGTAACGGCTGCCGCGAAGAGCTGCTGATATAGTACTGTCACTGCTGCATGCTGCAAATGTGTATGTTGTGGCCTTGCTCACGGCTCTAACAAATCAGCTGTTGACCAGAGGCGCATGAGGCTTATCTACTGTACTGTGTCACCAGCTGGTCAAGATCCAGCTCAGCAAACTGCTCTGGGCTCATTGCTTCTACTGCAGACACGAGAGCCTTGTAGTCCACCTGCGATTAAGTTAGATTTGGGTGCTTTAGGGTCAGGCTGGTTACAGCACATTAATATTTGACAACTGGCCATTCTGGCACAGCTTTGGTATCTGCTGAGTGATAAAGGTGTGCTATCAGCGAGCTGGTGGGCACAGTTGTTTAATGGCCAAGCAAGGCATGCTGTGGCTGTATGATGCATAGCAGCACATGGCCCAGTGAGGCTGCTCGTTAGTATGTGGAGGAGCCGGACCTCTCTTGCAAGCAATCTGTGTGCCATTACGAGACCAGTGTGGTGTTTGCATACCTGAGGTTCCTGGTCTGGTTTTGCTGCTGCTGCTTCCTTTGCAAACTCTGCTTCCCAGCTGTCAGGCAACTTCACGCGCTGTGACTTCAGCTGGCGCTGGACATTGCGCTCAGCATACCTACACCAGACGGTGCGATACAGGATCCGCTCACAACCTCAGCAAACAGCTCACTTCATTTAGGCACACAGCAACCTAATGTAGAGATCATGACAACTGATATGATACAGGAGTCCTCAAATTGCATGCTTCCATTGTCAGCGCATGAGAGGCAAAGAAGACAATATACTGCTGTTGTTCTGGCTGCTGACAGACGGAGTTTGTGTTTGCCCACCTTTCGGCGTTGAGCATGGCCAGCCTCAGGCCCTCAGCAGTGAAGGGCACCTCCAGGCTGTCACCACCATCAGTCAGAGCACTCTCAGGGAACATGCTCTTCAGCTTTGCCATGTCCTCGCTGTAGCTGGTGGAGGCGGTCTTCACCTGGCGAGCCTGCTCACGGTAGCAGTTGCGCAGCTCCTGGGCACGGACCTGTGCAGCAGATGCAAAAGGCAGCAGACAGCTGACAGGCTTCTGGGGGTGCTTCTTTTGGCCTTTCATCTGAGCAGGACAGACAGCATGTAGCACCGCATGTAGGCTTTGTGCACCTTCAACTAATTACTACCATGGCTTGTTTGAAATGGAGCTGGACACTGCTTCATCACTTGTCCCAAACCCAGCATCTGTCCTAGCAGGTATCAGCTGCGGCAGCAGTATCTGATGTCTCCTGTGGTGATTAGCTGATCGCACACACCTTTCTGAACTGGTCCTTCATGCTGTACTTCTCCTGCAGCTCCAGGTACTCCTTCCACTGCTCTAACCGCCCATCTGACTCAGCACGCCCTGACTTCAGCCAGTAGGAGGCCGCCTTCTCTACTTTTTCTGCATTGGGCTGAATGATCTCGTCAATCAGACCATACTCAAGGGCGTCCTGAACACACACACAGCACGGTACCATTCAATACTCTATGCTTGCAACAATGCATTCTGAAGATGATGCATTCAGAAGGATGCAGGAACTCCGGCTACGGATGGGTGCATGGCCCGTTCACCCATCATTCAGGGGACAGCAGCATGCTGGCATCTTTCTCGCTCACTGTCTGTAAAATAGCACACCCAGCAGCCCAGCAAGCAGGCGCACGAGGTTTAGGCGCATTCCCTGTCACTGGTGCACTGAGTGAAAAAAGCAGCGGCTCTCACCTGTGGCCGCATGTACAGTGGTCGCTGCATGTCAGCATCCAGCTTGTCTACCCCCCACCCAGTTGCAATGCTGAGGCAGCGTAGCAGCTCCCTCTTATAGTCGAGTACCTCCCGCCACTTGATGTGCACCTCAATGGCTTGGCGCTGACCAGTGGGGGGCACACGGGGCTGCTGCAACATAGCTGCAGGACAGTGGACAGGCAGCAGATGGTGTGATCTTGTGTGTGGGTGGTCTTGAAGAATGGCGCATGCACTGCACAACAAACAGCTTGTGAATTAGAGCAGCAGAAGGTCGAGCTTGAGGGGCTGGGGCTTCATGGCTGACATCACTCACAATAATAGACCAACAGCACACGCATTGCCACTGCAATCAACATCTCCGGCATTGTTGTTGGCCAGATCGCACTTGCACTGCCGCGACACACAGCAAGCAGCATTGCTGCAGAACATGCTGCTGGCAGCACTGTGCAAGCGAGGCACTGCTGATCACGCCACAGCATGCTGGCCTGATTCTACTGCCGCCACCCAAGATGCATAAATGCTTGCCATTGACATTCAATGCTGATGCCAGCATTGACACACACCTAGAGAGTGTGGCAAGCTTTTACGGAGGCCCTTTGTGCCATATCCAAGAACCACGGCTGACCACCCCACAGCCAGGCCCATGTTGACTGTGGAAATCTGCAGGAACAGGCGGCAACAGCAGACAGAACAATCACCACCTAAATGCTTTGGTTACCTGCTGCATATGCTCAGCACTGAGGCTAACAAGGCAGTCAGCTGCATGGGCTGCTAATCCAGGATACAGCTGCTGCGAATGACGCATCCCTACATCTGGCTTTCCGAGTTCGCTGGGCCTCAGTATGAATGGACACTGCTGCTGTTGAAGCTTGGTGTAGACCTCCTCAAATGGTGCCGGGAGGCTTGACCCAGCCAACTCACCGGGTTCTTCACAAAGCCCATGACTGATGTTATAGCAATGCCCTCACTGTCAAAAGCAAGCTGCAGGGAATAAGAGCAGCAACACAATCACCATACTGTGATGCTGCGTCAGAGTAGTGCTGTAAGCAGTAAGCTGGACCCATAGCCCTGGATTAGATGGCGTGACAGTGGTGCCACACAAGCCGCAACCATTGGCTTGCTTGATAAAATATTGCAACAAGTCACCTGCCAGTTCAAGCAAATAGCAGAGCATCAAACTGCTGCAGGCTTGCTTCTGCAACACATGCTGCTGTTGCTAGTGTTGAACCGTTGATGATGCAGAAGTAGAACGGCTGTGGACACCTCTGGGCAGCAGTCAATAACAAACGCACAAGCGGATTCATTACCAACTCACAATTTCACCATCTTGACGAGTTGTACCAGAGGAGTTGATCAGCATCTCTATGGGCAGTGTTGCACCTTGCTTTTCTAGATAGAGCAGCTCTGCTACCATCAGCTCAGTGACAGCCGGCACCAACTGCAAACACAACAGCCAACGTTAAGGCAAAGCTGCGCTTGGTGTGAATGCCGTTGCAATGGGACATCGACGCCATACTGCTGAAGCGATCACTCACAGGCATTCCCAGGTACACAATGCGCTGATCGAACAGGAGCGAAGGCAGGTCAGGTGGAGGAGGCCTTCTTCGGTCTCCACGAGCCTGTCGCGCCTGCACTATAACCTGCTTTCTACTGCATGCTCTGCTAAGTGGTCTGTACGCGATGCTCGACCTGCTGCTGCTACTGGCTGCGGGCTGCTGCGTGTATTGGGCCTGCATGGCCCTGCTGTTAACAAATACCATGCAACAGCAAACTTAGATCGTCGACAGCAGACTTGCAATAGCCCGCATACAGGGCCTCACGCCCGAAGCCACAACAAGGTTCTCTCTAAGACAGCTAGCCAATGCAATATGATATGAGTACACACAATGTGCTTCTCGTACGCCCTGACTCGCCTGTATGTCATTGACATTGGGCACATGAGAAACCCTCTGTACAGTTGCTCGGAGTTTGTTCAATTCGTGTAAGCGCTCAAAGGGTGCGTCAGATTAGAACTCCGCTATACAGGTCTATGCTTTGCCATCTAACCTCCTGTGGGCATGCAAGCACCCTGCAGCAGCAATGTGATCCTGCAACACACAACAACAGACATGCGAGGCTTGCCTGTCAACACCAAGTAATTAAACATTCCACGCCTAAATGGGATGTAATTTGCATCTTGGGGTGCATCTTTGGGTGCTGAAGGTCCTTGCAATGCATCCACATATTATCACTGTCAGAAAGGACTCTTGGTGTGCTCATGAGCCGACAGCAATGCAGGGAGTACCACTTCGTGCTGAAATGAGAGTGGAAGTGACCTGCTTGCAGACTGTAGACTGTTGAGCTGACAATACCCCGCTGCTGGTGATGCTCTGGCAGAGGATTTATGGCAGCCAAATGGTGCATCGGCAGCCGAATCCAGCAAAAGCACATAGAAGAGATAGAGCATGCGCCACGTTGGATGCCCTGACAAATGCGTCCTGAGCGCTGCCAGCCTCAAAGTGTGCGCTGCTGGTCCCTTTAGAACCCTCATGTTTCCCGGCAGCAACTGGGTGCACCTGGCGATGTCAACGTCACAACAACTTCATGAACTGTGTTGTTGCCAAGACAGTCTGCTGCAACACAGAATACAGTGTCCGGCTCACCTAGCTCCTCTGCAGGTGCCTAGTGCTTGCAGTCTCGCCTCACAGCTTACACCCTCACCTAACTCATGACCACGAGTAAGTCAGCAGCTTCACGGGCCATGTAGATGATGTTGCCATCGACCTCACGCAGCAGCGGCAGCAGCACTGGCCAGCTGGTTGCTCAGCAGCAGCCTGCCATGCTTCCTGCTGCACCAACAGATGGTGTCAATTGCAGCTGCCCTTTAGAAGCAGGTGCAAAGAGGTGCCGGACCCGGTGATTGCAGCAGTGATGTCGCAAACAGGCCAGCTGCCGGTGACGGTGCTCTTAAAACTGGAAACATCTTCTCACGCCCCTGGTCCCGGCCAGGCAGCTGCCCACAGCAACTCGTCAACTCAAGGCTTAGGCAACGACATAACCATTGCTGACGGTGACCTTGGCTGAACCTGTGCATGTAGAAGCTCAAGCATCACAGGATTACGGTGCAGCACTCTGTAACATGTGCAGCTGGCACGTTGTGCGGCGAACAGACTTACGGCCACCGTTCCACTGCCCCAGTCTCGCCATATGTGCCCTGGTCGCCGACTCTAAGTGCAAGTCGGTGTCGGCAGTTGGAGACAAACCAGAAAGGCGGAAACCTGATCAACGGGACCAACCTGATGCACTCAACGCTCCTTGCACAACGGGCAGCTGCACAGAAAGCTACTGCGATACCTTTTGTTGGGCGTTCACCTGTTATCATCAAGCAGCAGCGAGACATCAAGATGGCCTCTAACATCAGAGACGTTTTCAACTTTTCGGCAGGTGTGCTGCGGCAAGATCTCACTGCACAGCTCCTACCACATATGCAATGAACAGATGTAGATCCTAACGAGGGTGGCCATGCTGCAATCATGGCTGTGTGCAGGTCCAGCCATGCTACCTGTCGAGGTGCTGGAGCAGACCCAGCGTGACACTCTCAACTACAACGGCACTGGCATGTCCGTTATGGAGATGAGCCACCGCAGCAAAGCCTTTGAGGGTATCATCAAGCAGGCAGAGGCAGATCTTCGCACATTGCTGAGCATCCCAGACAACTACAAGGTGCTGTTTGTCCAGGGAGGAGCATCTACACAGTTTGCAGCCATACCCCTCAATTTCACACAGGAAGGTGTGCACAGCGCTTATAATGACTTCAACGAGCTCTTTAACGTTTTGGCAGTGGGTCCTATTGTTATGCTCAGGGTTGCAGCTCTTGGTGCACCTTAGAGGCGGCTGCAGGAAGGTTATCAGCAGCCATGCAGTAGTAGTTCCTAGCATCTTTGACAGGGGTATGAATCCTGTGTTCCTCATCACAGGCCTCTCATCACAGGCAAAGTTAATCGCAGCAGGTGGCCAGTGCTGGACTAGGGCTCATGCACACCATCAGCAGCAGCCATCATTCCCCCCACAGCAGGCACATAGGATTGCTGATTGCTGCCCCAATCCATATTTTGCACAGAGTTTGCTTGCTGGTCACTCCTCAAGCCGTTCTTCAAGTGATGGTCCTTTTCCCTGTGTTGTGCCGACCACGCAGGTGATACTGTTGACTACATCGTGACTGGTGCCTGGAGCAAGAAGGCATATGAGGAGGCACAGAAGTTTGGCCTCAATGTGAACCTGGTGGCCAAGGGGGACAACAAGTCAGTACCAGCCCGTGATACCTGGAAACTCAACCCAGATGCCAAGTATGTGCACTACTGTGACAATGAAACCATTGGAGGTGAGATCCTGAGGCTCATAACTCATTGCAGGATGTGGGCAGGGTCAGTCATGTGTCAGCCTGCCCAACTGTCACTTTCGTGTCAGCGTGTGTGCAAGCGATAGGACACATGTTATGTCTGCCTACAGCTATAGAACAGGATACAGCCCACATCAGCACCCATCTTGCCCACTGAAGTCAAGATGGCTACTGATTTGGGCTGTATCCTGTTCTATAGCTGTAGGCAGGCTGGGTTCTGCCCTTAGCTCTCTACACATCCCCGCCTGCTGCGTAACTCTGAGTTTCAGCTGCTCCTGCTGTCCTGGTGTGTAGGAGTTGAGTTCCCGGGTGCCCCTGACGTTGGTGATGTCCCCCTTATTGCTGACATGAGCAGCAATTTCCTCAGCAAGCCAGTAGATGTCAGCAAGTACGCCATGATCTATGCTGGTGCTCAGAAGAATGTGGGGCCGTCTGGTGTTGTCATTGCTATTGTGAGGGAGGATCTGCTGGGCAAAGCCAGGTGCGAGGCGTCCATGGGAGCATTGCTTTTAATCACATCAGCATGAACCTGCATCAGGCTGCTGCTAGCAATAACACCTTTTGTGCCGTGGTCCCAGAGTCTCTGTAGCGCCTGCGGGGGGAAGTGACTGCCTGTGGTGAACACCGGGGTTGGGCACTGCAATTGCTTAGCTTGGCCAGGGTGCTGAGGTGGCACCAGCAAGTGTTTGGAGTTTCACTGGCACCATCCCTGCACCCTGGGTACTCCCAAATCAATTGCTGTACTTCAAGACAAGTAGAAACTATCACTTGGTACCCTCCTGCATGCACATTGTGCGATACAGGCACCATGCATACTTCCTATGCATCATCTCTAACACTGTTGTGTTCCCCAACACCTGCAGGGCCAGCTGCCCCACCATGTTGAGCTACACTGTGGCCGCTGAGAATGGCTCAATGTACAACACACCACCATGCTGGCCAATCTATGTGTGTGGTCTGGTGTTCCAGCATCTGCTCAAGCTCGGCGGCTTGGATGGTAGGTGACTTTGCTGTGATGCTGCGGTGCCAGGGCTGCATGAGGCCTTGCCTGTTTCAGTACAACCAAGGCACAGGAAACGCTGGCGATTTCAGCAATTCAGTAGTAGTCTTTTGTGCTGGGCAGCCTGCGGCAGAAACATGGGTTGCTCAGGCATATTTGGAGCTCTCACATGTGTACAGCTACGCCACCGCCACCGCTGCTGTCTGCCACATGGGAGATCAGCCAGTAATACCTGTGTTTCCTCTGCTGCAGCTGCCCGTGAACGCAATGTGAAGAAGGCTGGCCTGCTGTACGACACCATTGCTGCCAGCAACGGCTTTTATTTCAGCCCAGTTGAAGAGTCTGCACGCAGCAAGATGAACGTGCCCTTCACCATCCCCAGCAAGCCAGAGCTTGAGAAGACGTTTGTGTCTGAGGCCACAGCTCTCAAGCTGATTGAGCTGAAGGGACACCGCAGTGTAGGTGGTATGAGGGCCAGCATCTACAATGCCATGCCATATGAAGGCGTGGAGAAGCTGAGCACTTTCATGAAGGAGTTCCAGTCCAGAAATGCATAGTCATAGCTGTTGCATAGCAGTTGGCTGACTGCCATTGCAGCTCATGCAGCAGCCACCTGCAGGCTGGCATTCTCCTGCAGCTGATGATGGCAGTGTTCACAGCCAAGCTCCAACAACAGCCTGTCAGATAGTATCTGTACAGCATGTCACCTCACGGGTGACGGCAGCTGTAAGTGCTGCCAGGCTCTGAGCCCCTCAATCCCAGCACCACAGCACAGAAGTTAGTAATTATTTTGAACATAGTGCTTCTGAAACCTGTTGATACTGGTTGTTGTTGTCAGTGGTCTGAATTGCAAACTCCATCTAATTTTGTCAACACAGGCAGCCGCGGTGAATAACAGTTGTTGCCACCGTGGCGTTCATCGTGTCCAAGTAAGGTGGTTTAAAACAGACAGAGAGAACTAAGGGATACAATAAACAACCTCACTTCAGTTTGCTCGAGCGCTTCCTCAGGAATGTGTGTTGTGTCTGTTTTGTGTCTATCAAGAATGATTCTTTGTCAGGAACGGTTGCCAGCTCCTCCAGAAGGCTGCCCAGGTGATGTCCATCCTCCAAGGCTCGCATGCATGCGATGCAAGGTGATCAGTTCACGAACTTCGTTGAACAGTCCATGTACACCACCCTGTGCACAGAAGCTCAACTTGCTGCACGGCGATATTTCTTTTGCAGAAGAGACGGCAACGCGAGCAACCCACGCTTCCTTAGCAACCGTTGGGGAGTCCCCTGCTGCGCACCAATCAAATAAAATATTTGTATCAATCCGCAAACCTATTGACCATGTGCACGAACGAGTGATATCGGACGCTCAGGGTGGTACACATGTTCCGGGACTACTAGTGCTGCAGGCGTGGCAGCGAAACTTGTTCTAAACACCATTTAAATACCATTTAGTTATTTTTTCGAGGCAGGTACTGGGCGTCGGCAAGTGTATCACATTGACTGATATACCAATCACCACCACCACAGCGCTCACACTTGAAATTACAGGGTTACGTCCTCAAAATAGTTATACAGAGAACGTTACTCGTTCATCAGTGACGGTCACTCCACAGCGCTTGCCCAGGTGTCACCAGGTGTGCAGTCCACGATCTGACCGCTGAGACGTCGTTGTTATATGCCTTACCGCAGAATAATTCAGCCTTCCATGCATATATAGTGCCTCTAGACTCAACATCCAGCGACTTGTGTTTGTTGCTACGAACCAGGACAGTTGGACCATTGCCCAGCATAGTGCTCGCAACTGCTGCAGCTGTCGTGAATCCCTTTTATATTACAAGGTTTTCAGCTTACACTTGTGCAGGCAGCTTTTCGTGTTTGAAAGTTGCACAACGGCATAAGTGCGAGGGAGACAGGGCCTCCTCGCTGCAAACAGAAATCTATCGCATAGATTCACGACTCTAGCAAGGGATATGTCAAGACTGTCATGGCTGCTGATGCTGGGCCTTGCCGGTAGGTTGACCAACACAACATTCAGCAGTGCTGCTGCTGGCACTGGCAGCAGCAGGCCAATGTTATATAAAGGGATGCGTCCAGCCAGCGACTGACCCAGCTGCTATGCAGTCCTCACAACAGTAGAGCTATGTCATCAATTGCTATAGCTTTGATCAAGATGGATAGGACTGCAGGCTATTAGTGTCATGTTGCAATCCCAATGAACTGGACACGCTGAGCAGCGGGCATGAGCAGTTTGCACTCAACTTACACCAGTCACGCTGCCGTCAAATCCAATGCTAGTGCGGCAACAGAGCTGAATCCATCACCCTTTGACATGGTGCACTTGTGCAGGCCTGGCACATGCCAAGGAGTACGCCAGTATTGTGGAAGCCGCCAAAGCAAATAAGCTGACCCTATTTCTGGAGATGGCAGACAAAACTGGTTTCACACCTCAGCTGGCCAGCCCAGGCTTCATAGGCACTGTCTTTGCACCAACAGATGAAGCAGTACAAGAAGCCCTGGACATTGCAGGCATCAGCAAGCAGAAGTTGTACTCCAACAACACGCTGTTGGTTGATGTCATCATGTATCATGTGGTTCCAGGACAAGCAGTGACCACCAACAACCTCAAGAATGATGGTGTGTACACAAGCATGAGGGGCAAACCACTCACGATCACTAAGAGGTGAGAATGCAGATGGTTGCAGCATTTTTTACCGGGTCCCAAGGATTGTTGGCAAGCAAGGCCACTGTTGGCCCTGCCATGTAGGGGTTGACATTGTTATACTAGCGTGTCATTGTCTGGCATCTGACCTCACCCACTGCATGTCATGCTCTGCATTTGATACAACTGCACAATGAGATGCCCTCGCCAGCATTCTGGCGGCTATGTGATGTTAACAGCGCCTGACGCATTGGCATGCCTTACACATCAGAGTAGCCCCAAATCCTGATTCGGAACCTTTCCTTGTACCAAGAGCAGTCAGCAAGATTCTTCACTTGTTGAGATGTTCCCGCACCTGTGCTGCAGTCTTGGAGGTGATGTTGCAGTCAACTCAGGCAGCACAGCCACAGTTATTGTGAGGGATCAAAAGGCTGGAGCAGCTTACTTCAATGTCGTGGATAACTTGCTTGTGCCGGCAGATGAGCTTGCATCAGTGAGTGGCACCTGACGACAGGATGAGATCAAGCGGGCTGAGCCATTGCAGCAGCTCTTACATCAGTACTTGCTGCAAACTGTGCAGCTGTGAGCAGGTTGTGTTGCAGAATGTAACCAGTCCAAGCCTATGATCGAGCAGCAGCTGTATAATCATCCAGCTATGGACCATGTTGGAATCTATGGCAGCACAACAACTCCCACCTTCAGCACCAGTATAGGCTGCCTGCCTTCATGCACAGGATGCAGGTTAGCAGCAGTGACTTGTCACCTATCACTTGATACACTCAGTAGTGATGATGCTGACATCACACCCTGTTTGGTGTTTCCATTGCCAACTACAGCTCAACCTCCGGCAAGCTGATCAGGTGAAGTTCTACACAAATATCATGGAGGCAGCTGGCTCTGATGATTCCCTCATAACCCTAAGCCAAGCTCTCTTTGACCTGTCCAACGCCAAGAACAAGTCAGACGCAGCTAAGCTGTCTGCTTACCTGTCAGATCCCAACACAGTGGCTACAGTGTTTGCACCAATGGATGACGTAAGTGGGCTCAGTGGCAGACTGCTTTGCACAAACATTGAACAAGTACACATCACAGATTTTAAGCTGTGTTGTTTGCGGTCACGGCAAACGACTGATGCTGATCAGCTGTTCAGGCAGTCACTGAGTCAGACTAATTCCAAGAGATCACTGTAGCTTGGCACACCTCAGCGTGGTTGAGACTTTGCATGTTGGTTGCTGAGAAGCATGTTCAGTGCCGCGACCCATGAGACCATGCAGTCACTGCCAGATATTCTGGAGAGGGCTGGTAATTTCTCCCCATGCTGCATACAGGCAGATCCATGGCACACTCTACAGGCACCAATGCAACATGCCATTCAGCAAGTGTTGTGCTTCATGCAGGCTTGGTCTACAATCAATCAGATGTCAGCTTACTACACTGGCAATGACAGTGCTGTGATGGGCAACCAGTCCCAAGTTGTCAACCTGCTGAAGTACCACATTGTACCTGACAGAGCGCTCAGGGCAGGCCAGTTAAAGGACAACATGACCCTCAAAATGTACAACGGAGAGACGGCGCTGGTGCACGTGACAAAAAAGTGAGCCAAAGCACAGACAGCATCAACCGAGACTAAACAAGCTGCCACATGACTAATAGTCTATTCCTCTGACAGGCACCCTGCAGGAAACATCACGGTCATGCAACTTTTGACCCATTGCGGATCACAAGCCGAGGCACTGGCAGCAGCTTTCTCCTGGATGGCCGCGGCGTCCCAACCAGCTGATTATCATGATTCGGGCAGCTTGCGGTCTTTCTAAAATAACTCTCTGGCACCCATCTTCATGACAATGCAGAATTTGTGATGACTGACGAATCATCTGCTGCTCAATGCATTGCTGTCACTGCAGACCCGCCCGCAAGGTTGCAGAGCAGATAGTGCAGGAATCGGCAGTGGTTTCGGCCAAGATCAGTGGAGTGGACCCATCAATGCACATCATCATCACTCCAAACTCAGATGGTGATGAGGCCACCGTCACAAGCGCCGACGTCATTGCGGGGAAAAGCTATGTCCATAAAATTGATGCTGTGCTCATCCCCAAGTCAACACTTGCATACCTGGACAGCTTTACGGATGGTACAGGCAAGAAGAAGAACGGCACTGTTGCAGAGGCATTCGCCGGGAAGGCAGCCGCCAACGCCACACAGGCTGCCAATGGGACGCTTAAAGGAGCCGCCGCCAACAGCACAGCTAGGAATGCAACAGCTACAAGTGGATCAACTGGGCTGACTGCATCAGTATTGCTGGGGACCGTGACAGTGATTGCAGTGGTGCTGTTCTGGTAGATGTTGAATCTGACATCAGCACTAGCCTGAGCCAACTGGGTTTCGCTCTGATAAGTCCTGGGATCAGCATAATGTATGAGCAAGGCAACATTACAGACACATATGCAAATGCAGGTGCTGTCACAGGACAGGACATGTGCATATATGCATAATATACACTGCATATCCACATTAAATGTTCTGGAATCACCGACTGTTGTGATCTGCCCTGCTTTGTATGCTGATGCTGCAAGTGCTTACTAACTTAACCTATTTCGTAACAATTACTGTCGTACAGCCATGACTCATCAGTGAAGCCTGCGGGTTGTCGCTGTGCACAGAGTACAGTCTTCTGTACATCGGCACAGAATAGTTTGAATGATTCAGCGCACCATCCATATGCATAAGCCTTATACCTCATTGGCCAACTGAACACCACACACTGGTATATACCAGTACATGTGTAATGTGCATCCTGTCAGGGTGCCCGTGTTGTCGAAGACTGCTAATATGCCCTGGGCTCTTTGTTTTTTTCAAAATGGATGGAGTCCATCTTGCATGAGCAGAGGTGCCAGCATATTGTGATTACACCTCAGTGAGGTCGACATGGGACAGCAAGGGGTTGTGGCTGGGCTTAAGCCAGAGAAGCTTCATCTGCAGCATGTTATCCCAAATGATCAGCTGGCACAGTCACTGTGTAGTGCTTGGCACTGCCAGCAGCATTGATTGGAGCTGGTGAACAGCAGTAGCAATATTTTTGCAATTTTGAAGGGTTAAGACCATTTTGTGCCAGTTCTAGATCATGATAGTGATCATGCGTCTGTTGACGGTTGTGCACTGCTGATATATTGTAAGGTTGCCACATCATGATTGCCAATGACGGCCCTTATCACGCCTTCGGACAGATGTGTCGACGTGCGTCTAGAAGCGGAGCGGCTGCAGCAAGCTGCCAGTGGTGCTGCTATCTATGCCACTAATTAGTTTAGTTTATGAACCCGACTGCCCACTGCTCTGTCAGCAGGCTGCATACCGTACAAGAAGGTCATGCCATGCAGGGCCTGCCAGCGGTTGGATTACTCATGATGCAGAGATGGCCCATCGGCTGTGTGGCCGACACGTGGCATGTGGCAAGTCCCGCTTCTGAGGCAGCATGCCATGCTGTGCAGATGAGTTTTGTAAGAATAAATCCGTCAGGATTGCCAGTGGCGTTTAAGCTTCTCATGGGTCAATCAATGGCTAAGGACATTTTGACTGGAGCCCAACATGTATGGGGGAATCCCCCACTGAGAAGTATTCAGATCCGTGTACGACACGGCCCAAGTATGCGGGAGACCAGTAGTGCACTGAAAGCTTGAAACTGTCTGTGCTTGCATCCGGCGTGATCACTGGCTCCATGAGTCTCTAGCTATAGTCTATAGATTAGGAACTCCCCTTGCTGCAATGAATATTGTCCAAGTTGCCACCAATACCCAGTAAATGACACCTGCAGCTGCTGAATGTGTCAGAACATGGACACAACCGTTGTGAGCAACACGTTGTTGCTCACCACCCCCCAGCATCAGCCTTGCAAGGCTGCAATTGCGAATGGACTGGTTGGCTGTAGGTGACCATGGGACAGGTTGACTGCAGTCTTCCATAACCATTCATAAGTCACTCCGTGAGCAAATGTCCCTTCCTAACAAGTGTTCAGTGACACCATTGACCACACAAAGCTCAGTTTACAGCCAAGGCATCCACCAGATGTACATCTTTCCCAGGTTTTCATGATCACTCGCTTCCTGTATGAGTCTTGCTGCCTGGCCTTCACAGCTCAAAGGCAGTGTGGGTGTGGCCAACACACCCAGCAACGTGCCTGATAGCCGACCCTCCATGACAAATAGGGCATCCTTCGCCTGCAAGGGTGTCACAACAGCCCAGGTTTTAGGACTCCAGATGTACCCCGTATGAAAGTAGAGCACATAAGTAACGCGCTTGCTAGCCTAGCTGGAAGCTTGACAATTAAGATGCCTCCTGATAACAAACGCAACGGCGCTACATGCTGCCACAACAAGCTTCAGAGGTCTCATGCAGGGCACTGCAAGTTGTTGGGAAGGGCGTTGCCACGCTGACTTCGTCTCACTTGTGGGTTCTCCTGGTCTTGCATAGCTGTGGCACTGCTGGTGCTACTGCTCCTGCTGCCCTTGGTCCAGTCCACCAAGGGATCATGAAGAAATGTCTCAGCACACGTCATCAGCATGGCTTTGTTGTCACGCAGCACCTGGACAAACAGAGCAGTTGCATGGTACTTGAGACATTGGCCCTTGTCAAGGTTGCTGCCATGATGCATAAGAAGATCTGGCGAGTCACTCACCATCGGATGGCACCTGCGATTCTGAGACGGCTAAGGCTTTGCTGCAGAGCCATTGCTGTGTCACCTCTGAGAAGCAAGCCCAGCTGCCGAGCACTCCAGCATGTTTCACACATATAGGAAAATTCACACATGTAAACGAACGACTCACCTGCAGTGTCATCTCTGCAGCACGTCTGAATGTTCCCTCCACTCCGCTGACCCCAAAGCTGTCCACCACATTCTGTGTGAGCCTGAAGGGCACCATCTCAGGCACCTCAAGCGTCAGACCATGGTCAAACAGACAGCCAAAGTCCACGTGCATGGTTTCGCCTGCAGACAGCATCAATCAATATAAACTTTTCTGTCCTCAGATACTTGTCAGTGTTTCAAGTGGGCTTGGCAAGAGAAGTATGATGCCAAAATCGTCATCGGTAGGCAGACTGCTAGGAGGACTGCTGCAACATCAACCGTTTCACTGTCATGTGCTGCGCCTCCCACCACCAAGCAGTTGCAAAGTACAAAACAGCGTCACAACCAGAGCGACTCCAGGTGGCGCCCCTTATCAAGTGCATTGCTAGTAGCAACCATGATCTGCGCCTGTGACAGCCCAACACTGTTGCATGAGTTGAGCCTCCTGTGCCATGGCTGGCCCCTCACCTGTGAGGGCGTTGATCATGATGTTCTCCCCATGCCTGTCCCCCAGCCCTAGCACATGGCCCACCATGGCCCACGCAGCGTTTGTGCGAGTGAAGGCGAGTCTTGCCGCCAGCCATGTGCCTGGGTCCGGGAACCTGCTGAGAAACCACTTACTCATCCGGGGTGGCAGAAGGGACAGAACCTTGTCCATCAGCTCACGACGGGTACCTGACACAGAAGCAGACAGCAGGATACACGCTTGCAAGTCAGCGCAACACGTGTGTGTGTCATGTGATGATCCTGCAAGCGGATGACCTGGATCACACATGCAAGAATGATTGCTGGAGAAGCTATGCTGAATGCCGGGCGTGATCGTGCTGTGGCATCTGCTGCAGAGTGGTTCTTCCTCGCACATGCTCTGTTTTCAGAATGCAAAGAACTGCCGAGAATCTGAAGACCCCCCTGACCTGAGTGACTGTCATACATCTTCTTGATCTGCATGGGTGTGCTGTGGCGCTTGTAGATCTTTTCCTTCACATAGACCTGCAGCCCACCACCAGTTAGCTGCAGCTTGTCGATACCGTGTGCTGTACATTGCTGTTGACTGCATATGCAACCTGTTGTGGTTTGTTAAAGCAACACAGCCGTTGGCGTATGATTGCTCCTGACAACTGCACACATGGCAGTGACCCACTAATCATAACACCAGCACTGTTGGGTGCATGTTCCAGCCGCTGTTGACCAGTCTCACCTCCTCACAGGCATGTTTGAACGGCACCAGGTTGTTTACCCACTGAAGAATGCCACAGTCATTGGTCAGCGGTAGCACAGCATACGTCCGAAGTGACAGACCACGTCTGTGTGCCTGGGGTTGTCGGGCAAAGAGTGCATTCAGCGTTCCTGCAAAGTCCATGAGCCTATAGTCCTTGCGGAGGTCATCCTTGGGCTTGGCTAGGAAGGGGTATTCAACTCCATCACTGCAGCAGACACACCGCATGCCACAACACACGACCAACATGCAGGGTGTGGCTTCCAGGGTTGCTAAGCAAGCCGGCAGAACTCCCACAATTGCACTGAAGCCGCACACAGCTATGCAGTAGCACTCACCAATTGCAATGGTCAGAACACATGCAAATGCCAAGCACACTGAAGCCCATGTAAGCCACCAGTTGCGGCTGTTGTGCCTATCTGTCCAGTCACAATTGAAATGTGAAAGAAGCAACCAACTTAACAACACCAGTTCCTGCAGCACATACTTTTCTGCAGCCAAAAATCCTGCCAAATTCAGGTCCCAGCCGTTTGTGTACCTGCCAATGAACGTGATCTTCTTGGGTTTCATCAAGCTCTGCATTATGACCACCTCATCCTTCATGCCAGCAATAGTTGCCTGCATACTCACAGGCCGGTGACCTGGTGGTAACTTGCCGCCTGGTGGCAGGTCTACAGTGAACAGAGTTTGTATCGGCACTTGCACCTCCAGGGGCAGCAGGGAGATGAGGCCCTTGAACTCCTTCTGAGCACTGGCCCTGCTGATGCGCTTGTCTGCTGCAGGTTGCCACATGCAGGTGCGGATGAGCTGGTCCATAAGTTTGGTGAAGGAGTCAAACAAGCGCTTGCCAGACTCGCTGCAGCGCCGCCGGGCAGCAGCGATCACAGCGCTGGCAACCTCCTGCAGGGCCAAAGGACGGCATAACACTGTATCAGACTTCAGCCTCAACAGCTGTGACTGACAGCTTCACATATGTGCTCTTTGACAAGCATCCACGTACGATTGCAGCTCAAGCACCTGAGACTGGCAGACTAAATGTACACTGCAGGAGGGCACGAGGAACTGCAGAGAACCTGACAGCAGCTGTTGACTGCGACCTGTGCTGCAGTCAGCATTTGCTGGACAAGTAGGCGATCTGGACACACTGGCACAGAGCCCCTGTACCTGTCTAGCCCGAACAGTAGACTTAACCACCACTGTCATTGACCACAGTGCTTGCTGTGGGAAGTGGTCTACTATGCTGCCAAGCAGGGTCTGTATGAACTCCTGCACATCCTTCTCCTGGTGGCATAGTCTGCTGGTCAGCTGAGGCAGCACCAGGAGCCACTTGTAGGAGGGAATGCTGCGCACCAGACCCTTCATAACGCCGCTGATCTGCAGAGCAGCAGTGCAGCAAAGGGTGTGTCAGCTAGCACCACAGTCACTCAATGACAGACAGCAGTCATTGCAGCCGTGCGTTACCTGCAGGCATCTCTTGCCGTGCAGCAACAGAGGTTGCAGGACGATTGGACCTGATATTGTCTGATTCTGAGAATCCAGTGGTACAGGAGTCACAAAGCAGATCTGCATGATCCACACTACTGACAGCCTACCGCTTGTGTGATGGGACCAAGGATAAGTGTTACCTGAGTCTGTGCATTCCGCATCTTCTGGTTTATGGCCTTGCTAGCTGCCAGTCTGCTGCCAAACTCAAAGTACAGTGTCAGCAGGCGGGGCAAGCTTTGCAGGATGTGCTTGTGGCCTGCTCTAATGCTCTCGCCATAATGAGACAGTGCCTACAGAGACGGGGTCCCACAAATAGGCAGGTGGCAGTGACCATAGCAGAGGAGGCAGAAGAACCGGTCTCCTTCAAGCACTAACCACACAACAACGGCACAAGTGAGCAACACCACTGTTTTTGCCGATGGACGTAGGCACAATCAGCAAAGTCAGCGTGTAGGCAAACCACTGCACGCAGCAAAAACTGCAGTAGTGATATGGCTGCAGGGCTATGCTTGCCATATTACTTACTGCGGGCAGGTAGTCAAATGGACTCTCCTCCTCCCTGCGCACTCTGCAGCGGCCACCAAGCCTGTCCAAGCCGTTCTTGGGTCCTTTGCCCTGCAAACAGGGCAAGTGAATACTGAGCTGATGCAGTGCCACTAATGGTCTGGTGTTTTTTTTACAAGAGTAACGAAGATGCTGGAGCAACTGGCATGCGTCTGGAGGTGGTATATCCAGACATTCCTTGTAGTGCAATGTGGTTGTACGGTGAACAATGGCGGCTGGATTCCATGCAAGCTCTCAGGCAGTGGTACGTGCCTCTCGCTGTTTGGCATCCTTGTAGAGCTGATCAAGGTAGCAGGCATAGCTAAAGTGTGCCTTCTCCCAGTTATAGTCCAGCTGAATGGCGTCATCATAATTGGCACACTGCAGCATCAACAACATGGACAGCAGGCATTACTAACCCCTGCCACCATGTTCACAAATGCTCTTCACAACCACTCCTTATCAACAGCACTCTTATGCAGGGACAATGCCACCAGGGTGACACCAACCGGGAGTGACTGAGGAGGCCTGCTGCTAACCTGGCCGGCATATGCATATGTCACCAACACCGAGGTAACATGGCACTTACGACCTGGCATGCAGCACTCACCAGCACCTCCTTTCCGCCCTGCCCAACTGCAGACATCCATTCAGTCAGCTGCAGCAGCTCCTTGGCACGCTGGTGTTGCACATCGGGGTCATTGGGCTGGGCCTCTGGGAATGCAGCATGCAGCAATGTTCAGCAGATGGTATTTGTAAGTTTGTATTTCAAGTATTGTATTCTGCAGCAGCGGGTAGCTGCATACTAGACCCTGGAAGGCTGCATCTGCCAGGTTCAAGTGCCGAGGAGCAGGCAAGCATGCATGCCCACGTCATTCCAAAACCATAGGTAACCACGTGCTGCAAAATTACGAACAAAAGAGGGAACCAGTAGTTGCTGACCTTCCTCTAGCTGCTTCTGGACAACTAGTTGCAGTTCCATGACAGCCCTATGTCCCTTGTCACGTTCCCATAGGAGCCTGCAGCGTTCCAGGAGAGCACCAGGCACGTTGCGGGCCTGTGCCTCAAGAACTGCTGTCTCAGCAGCCTCCTGATGTCCTACAGGACATGATTGGGAAGTCAATCAGAGCAGAGCACAACACCATGATGACGTCAACGGCTCAGAGATGTATATGTACAAATCACAGATAAAAGTGCACAGTTGACTCAGCAGGCCACTGACCATTGAAATTTGAACGACAGCCAGAGTGCCTTGGGAGCGTTGCTGAGCTGATGACAATGGACAACCAACTCTGGGCTGCATCATACTGCCACGCTGTGTCCATACAGAAGCATCTGCCCCGGCTTTGGTCCTCTGCACGCAGCCCACCTGTAGATCGACAGAGCTTTGCATGTTGCAGCCAGGCCTTGCCCATGCCCTCATTGTCCCTCAGCAGCCCGGCTAACTGCCGCCTCAGGGCCAGAAGGGGTGCTCGGCTGCTCAGGAGGGGGGCAGTCAAGCTCAGCCGCTCAGGCCACCTGAGCAACCTGCTGCGCTGCAGTGGCCCAACAGCAACAGGCTGCAAGCATGCCATGGCCAAAAGCAGAATGCTTGCAAACCCTTATACCAGCATCAGCAATAAGATCAACAGCGCATGCAAGGTGTGAGATCTGGTGCATGGTTTGTGAAGGTGTGCAATCAGTATGGGAGTCATACCCACCTGTTGCTGCAACCCCCAGGAATCCTCTATCTCCTGCAGCATGTGCAGCTTCATGAGGTCTGGGTAAGCCCGAGTGTAGCTTTCTCCTGCAGGAGCACAGTCAATCTACTGAATCGGTTGTGTTGTTGACTGACATGGTGCTCGCTGATGCTACAGCTGTTTGCCCTTCATGCCAACTGCGTTGCTTGCGTAGACACACTGTGAGATAGGGCTGCATGATACACTCCAGTAACAGGATAAAAGGTCATGGCAGCTTCCTGATGGCTGACCAGGCCAGCAGACAAATGACGTTGGTGTGGACAGCACAGAAAACCTGAAACACAGCAGCATATGACACTGCTTACCAGCTATGGAAGGCAGCAGGCCCAAGATGCCTTGCCTGGCAGCCTTGATCATAGTCACAACATCACTGTGGGAGCCTCGGTGTGCTGCCTCAAGTATGTAACCCACACACACCTTCACAGGCAGCGACACCGGCAGGAAGTTGAGTGAATATTAGGTGCGGTAAAGCTTAGAAGCATTCATCATAAAGCATTCCAATGTCTTGCCCCCGTACTTATGAGCTACTAACACAGGGACCATCAGTGTGGGTTTTGGTCTCTTGGTTGGACGGCTAGTTTGCTGGTGGCAGCTGATTGATCACTCTCAGTACATGGACAGCAATCTGAGCACGGCATGTGTTGCTGCTGGTCCCAGCTGTCAAGAGTGCATAGGCCTCACTTCCCAATCATCCTCTGAAGCACCCCTGAGTAGCCCAGCTCCAGAAGCAGCCTCAACAATGCCCAAGTAGCCCCTCAGTAACTGATAAGACCCCAGTCGCCAAGCAGCAGCCACACCCAGAGCAGCAAGCTGAACCATGCACCACTGGGCGCTTTGAACACCAGGCGCTGCAGTTGCCGGGTTGGCATTCAAGGACCCCAGTGTCGCAATGATTTCATCAGGGTTCACAGTGGCGCCCTCAGCTCCAAAACCCAGCCCAGAGCCCAAGCAGCGGGCCATTAGGCCGTCAACCTGGTGCAACAATGTTTGGTAATGGCCCATCTGCAGCAGACATCGCAGCTGCCCTGTCTGCAAGCTGCTGATGCCATGAAGCACCTCCTGGACTGCCATGGATACCCCATCCATCACTACAGATGCTTTATCAGCAGGACCTGCCCCTGACGGGCCTGTATCAATGCGCAGCAACGCCGGGTTCGTCATGCCTGACTGCTGCTTGAAGACACCTAGCCGGTGTATCTGACCAGCGTTGGCATCAGTAACCGAGCCAGCAGCTACTGCCCGTGCTGCTAGTGTCAACGCATCAGCTGCTACAACACCAGCTGCATGGGTGGTGTAGGCCTCCGGCCCCTTGGCTGCTGGTGAAGCTGCTGCTGCCAGTGCTTCCTGTGCTAGTGCCTGCTCATAAAGGGCCAAAGCCTCAGACCAATCTCCGGCTTTTTCTGCCACAAGGATCTGGTCAGCGGCAGTCAAACCCCCTTGGCGCAGCTGTACCAAGCCTGCAAACACACAGCATCAAGAATGAAAAGTATGCAGATCCCAATGCATGCCTAGCACGCTGCCAGTGTACAGCACACGTGGACTACAGCCACCATGGATGGCCTGATTGAACACCGGCCCAATTCCAAGTCCCACTGATAGACTGATGATTAATGTGCATGTATACTCTGCTCATGAGCAATGGAACACAGCAATATCTCCTTTAGTGCAAGTGCAGCAGAACAGATGACATTTCTCACAAACACTCACCAGCTAAGCCGTCAGGTTCCTCCAAATGCCCATACACCTCCAACAGGAAGGATACATCATCATAGTTGTAACTGCTGCAGCCACCATTGTATGCTGAAGGGTTTAGCCCACCACCATGCTTGACACGCACATGGACCTCAAAGTACTGCAAAGCACGGGCATATGAACCACACCTACAGAAGCAGTGACGCAAACCTTCAGTGAGAACCTATGACACCAGACGATAGGATGTGTGGTAATCATGGACAGGGTACATTTCACAGTGAGTCCCTGTGGCCCTGTGCAAACCACAGGCTTCCTCTCTTCAAGCTGTGGGAGAGAGGAGCATTGTGGCCTGCATGGTTGGCAGCTAACCTAACAAACAACTCAGCTTGTACCTGCAGTATAGTGCACTGACACAACCCAAATGGCATGAGGCCACTTGCAGCATAAGACCTGCCATTACCTTAATGCAGCTTCTGCCATTGTCTGTATTGGCACTGCCTTCACCAGAGTTTCCACATTGGCAACAAAAGGCGGCAGCTGAGGCTCAGGAGTCTTAGGAACGGCTCTGCCGTTGCCTATGGCAGAGTGACAGTTCAAAGGCCTATGAGTACACTGCTAGTGGAACGATGATGACAAAGGACATCTCACCCTTGTCCAAGCAAGCACAGCAACAGAGGCATGGCGGTTGAAGGCTAACTTTTTTTACCATCCAACAGCGTAACGTCATGTACAGCAACCTGCATGCAATTTCCAGCCCTGGCTTGTTCTTGTGCACAGCCAGGACTCACCAGCAGCTGCCGCTTGTTGAGCTGCTGCGTGTGCTGCTCTTTCGGCTGCTTTCTCAATCGCCTCTTGCTGTCCTATGACCCATCGCTGCAGCAGGTCCAGCTGAGTAAAAATGCAGTGCACGTACAGCTCGATGTTCTCCACATGGGACTCAGGGCCACCAGCAGCACACTGAAAAGAATCAACCCGCACAGCAGTGATAACGGATTGGGTTAAGCCCACAGCCATACAGCACTGTGTTTCAGAATGGACGCTTCACCAATAGTGAAGTACAGCGGTAGGTCACGAAAAATTGAAGACAATGGCTAGGCCTGGTACCCAGGCACTGAGAAAGATAGATCCATGAGAGTTCAATGAAGATGTGATGCTGTTGCTGACCTGCATGACCGCTGTCAGCTCTTGGATGATCAGCTGTAAGCCCTCACCACCCTGCCCTGCTACTTCCACCAGCATGTATGGCAGCAGATACATCATCAGAGGCTGGTCCCAGAAGGCAACACCCCTGCAGGTGGCAACATCAATCTGGTGTGGAAACACAACTGGGCGACGCCGCTGCTGGGCTGTCTGCCTGCATTGCTTGGCGACACACTCACTGAGGCCTTGGACCATTGAGTGACTGGTGTGACGTCCCAGGTTGGTGGCAGTCACATGCACTGCTGTGCAGTACAATGATGAACCTGATTGTGACAGAGAGCCTGCACTGGGCTCTTGGCTGCAGGCATCAAGTTACGCACCTGCAAGCCTCAAAGGCGAATGCCAAGGGACCTTTTGTCTGACTGCTCAGAACCTTGAGCCAAGCATGAAGCCAGCGCCGGAAGTTAAGGGTGCTGCCAAATACGACCCCTACCAGTTGAACAGTTTAACACTCTCTCACTTATTACCTGGAGTTGATGCATTCGTGCCCGCACTTGAGCACAGGTGGTACAAGCAATGCAACACATCAGAACTCAAGTATCCCCAGCACTACAACCCGCATACCATCCCAGGGAGAGACAGTGTCTTCTGCAGCAGGGCTGACTAGTTCACCAATCCCATACTTAGGGCAGGCCCAGCACCAGCATGGCCTGTGGTACCACTGTACCTGGTGCAGAAGATGGTCTAGATGTAACAATGAATTTGGTTGTGAGGAAGGGCTTCACGATCGACTTGCTGGTATCGTCTAACAAGTCGTACAAGCTGCCAGGCTCATCAGGGCTGCTGGGGGCCGCATCCACGTCCATGCCATTAGTAGAAACGGTGCTCAAGGTCTGCAAGCACAAAATCTGGTAATAATGCACAGAGTGACGGGTGCAGCAGCAGCCCGCTTCAATCAGTGAGGCAGGAGTCAGCACATTCACTTCCTGACAGACGCCATAGGTACAGAGGACAGTCGTACAGGCATGCATGTGAGACACCTCAAATGTACACTATGGTCACCTGCATATTTCTCACTGCTGTGGCCAGCTGTTTCCTTGTGAAGTGCTGCAGGATCTGCTGAATGGCATAACTGGTCACCTCCAGTTGCCCAATATCACACGCTGTCTGCAGCACCCGTACTAGGTGCTGCTCCACCAGTGCAACCAAGCAGCACAGCGCGTCATATGCAAATGGCGCTGGCCGTGGAAGCTCTGGGCCCACATGAGCCGGGTCAATAGCGCCTAACAAGCCCAGACACTGGGCACATCTGTATGGAGGCAGTAGCAGCGACATGTCCTGCTCAGAGGTGCACCCACTTACAGCAACATGTGGCATGTGCTCAGTGCTTCGCCAGTGCCAGCAGGGTAACATGCCTTGAATATGATTGAGTTTAATGGAGCCTAGATAAGCCCTTGGTCAACTGATACTCACAGCAGTCAGCTGTGTGTACGTCTCGCTCCTCACCCACCTTTGTTTCATCGACTCCACAAGCTGTGTGGTGCTGCGGGGAAGATTGTCGCAGCTGGCTAGAAGAGCAGAGAGCAGATCAGAGTACAGCTCTCTGCACTGCTGGGGCTGGAGCTTGACACCATTGCTGACCTTGGCTGCTCTTGCCCCTGCAGCAGTGCTGCTTGTGTCTGCAGCAGATCCAACAATACATAGCAAGGCTTCTGCGTCAAATCATACTCAGAGTAATTTGTTGTCGTCCCAACTTCTAGCTGACGTGGTTGCGATGATATTTCCCCCAGGGGCCTTCTATACTACCCGTCATTTTCTGTGACAACAAACAATGCTGCAGCCTTTGCTTCAGCACAACAACAGGACGTTACCATACACCAACCTGGCAGTGCTGCAGGCCCCGAGCAGCCAAGAAGTCCAGCCATGGCATCACCCATGAACGTCTTGTATTGCAGCAGGAAACTGCGTACTTCACCCAGCCCAACATGCCTCACAGCAACTGACTCATGGCGCAGCGCAGCAATCAGCAACTGCAGGTGCTGTAGAGGGCCTTGACAATTTTGCTCCTGCAAGTGGTTGCAGGAGACCAGCACTGCATCTGATGCCCCACTGCCAGCCAGTGGGTGTGTATCAAACGCCTTGATACGGTGCAACCCAACAGCAGTTGGTGAGCTACCACAAGTAAACCTTTGACATCCCTGCCAGCAGCCATGCTTGGATGGTGTCAGATCAACCAGCTGCTGCACAAATGTACACAATACTCTGCCAAAGACACATTACACTCACAGCTGCTGGTGCACATCATTGTCAAATACTGCGGGATTGACTCACCTGTGCCAGGACTGCGTTGACCTCCTTCAGCATGTCCAGCGATGGGAGGGGAGGCATCCTCCTCAAGGCAGGCCTCACATTCACCCGCTGCTTCACCACAACCTCATGCAACACTGCAGCAGCCAGCTGCACAGCAGCGGCATCCACAGCAGATACTGCTGCAGGGCCTTCTGCATTGACCACTGAACCAGCACCGGGCTGATTGGTGAGCTCAAGCACAGGCAGAAGCACTACTGCTGCTTGTGCTGCTACTCGCTGCAGTACCTCTGGAGCATGTGCTGCTAGCAGCTGAGTGAAGCTGAGCCAGCCTGCGAGGGCTTGCACGAGCAGGTCGCCACCGGTGCAGTAGAGTAGTGCTTCAGACAGCACCGCCATCAGCTGCAGAAGGGTAAAGTGCGTGCAAAGGAGGCAAGGGATGCTTACTAAGTGTCAGCAAAAACAAGCGCTGAACCCAAAAGTATACTTTGTTCGCTTGACGGAGACTTTGGGGTGTTTCAGCCTGAAAAGCTGAGCAATGCTCAACTGTCAGTCAGTACTGCCCAACAGATGGTATAAGCTCACCACATGACAGCTGTGCAGCAACCCACCTGGAAAGCATGGCTCCCAATGTGCTTCGCCAGCAGATGCATCAGAACCACCAGGCACCTCAGGCTCTGCAGCTTCTCAGCCCAAAGACTGCCTCCTCCTGAACCAGCAGCACCTGCAGCATTTGGCCCTTGCTGTTGTGCATCTCCAGCTCCAGAACCTGAAGGCAAATGGTCCTGGTGTGGCTGCTTCGCTAGGGTTTTGCCGATCTTCTTGAGCACTGTGGCAATGGTCTCGCCCTGCAGGAGGTCTATCACCCCCTGAATGCCTTCATCCTTCATCACATCTGCCAGTGTGGCAACATACTCTGAGGCCCGTTCGAGCACGCTCTTTGGGAGATAATACTCAGTGCCCCAGAAGCATGCAAGGCCTGCTTTCTCTATGACACATCTGGCCATCCTGCGGCCCATGACCTGGCCGACATTCAGACAGTAACAAACACATGAGGCTTCAGATCTGGTAACATGTTGCGGTGCCATAAAGTTTCCAAGCAGTGCTAGATCAACTTCTGTACATGAGGAAGCAGCAAGAGTAGACTCGCACCCAGCCATGCACTACTGCTGGCATATACAAGCGATTGTTGAAATCTGCTTACCCTGACGACGGTGAAAAATGTGCTGTCTGGGGCCATGATCTCATCCACCCATTCAATGAGACTGGCCAGACCATCAGGATTAAACCACAACTGCTCCGCCAAGACCTCATCGCTCTTGCTGAGGAACAGGCTGCTCATTGATTGGCCAAGTTTGCTTGCCAGCAGCTGTGGTGAAATACAAGGTCAAACCAACTCAATGTCATTTTGCCACAATGCTGTTGGACATTACAGCCAGGTACACCTTAAGCACATACCAACAAGACTCCCTAGTCTTGCAGCAGTGTGACTTGCTTGAACTGGCAGCCTGTGCTGTCAGACAATGGCCAACATGCCCAAGTGTTGATTTCTGCTGCCAGAAGCAGCACGCACAAAACACAGGTCCCAGCAGCCCCCTCATGGCCATCCAACTGACCTGCAGGGGTTCTGTAAGCTTCTGCTGACACAGCCAATGCACCACATGAGGAGCTACTGCTTCTGCCAGCTGGGACTCATCCACCTACAACACAGCAGGTGCCCACAAGGATGCATTAGATACCAGCTGAAGATTATTGTTGTTGTGGTTGCGGCCGCTGCTGCAGATTCATGCCGACTTTGCTAAGAAATGAGCCACTGCTCAGCAGGCACAGGATTAAAACTCATAGTTGCTGAATTTGCCACAGCTTTGCACTGAGCAAGCCTGAGCAATCCTGTTGCCCAGTGATGAGGTGCCAAACCAGATGGTCCTCACCTTGGCAGCTGAAGCCAGCTGGGCAAACAGCTGCGGCTGGTGAGCGAGGGCCTTTCCCACATACGTCAGCAGGGCAGAAGCTGCTTGGCTGTCCAGCAGCAGCTGGCCTGGTGCTCTGCTGGTGGTGTGCATGTTGGCCAAGTACTGCATCAGGTCCAAAGCTGCAGCTTGAACCTGGGAATTAGGACAGAACAGTCGGCAACTATGTCAACCATGATCTGACATGCCCTGCTATGCCATAACAGGCTCTGTTTCTGCAGGCCATGTATGTTTGGGGATTATGGCTCTGCATTATAAAGTATTCCCACTTATTGCACAATCACAGTTGTAATGGCATTTGCTGTCAATAGATTCCACCAACAGGTGCATCCCGTAACAGCGGCCGGCAACACTGTGCCACACAAACGCAATTCTAGCAGTGTTCCTTGCGTCTCATTGCAGGCTGCCCAATTCTGAATGCAATGGGAAGCAGAAAGCCCTCCACACAGCAGGGCCTCACCCGGTCATCAGGACATATTGCAGGGCATTGCTGCTCTAGCAGGCACAGTAGTGGCAACTCCTCGCAGTCGCTGCCGATCAGGCCCTCATACAGCCCTGCAATGGCCCTCAGCAGAGATGTTTTGGCTGCTACAACACTCTCTGGTGCCCTGGTACCACGTTCCTGCTGCTGCTGCTCACTGTCTCCTTGTTGCTTGCCAACCTGCTGCAACAGCTGCTGCAGATGTTGCAGCAGCCTCCTTTTACTGGAGGCTACTACATGTGTAGCCCCTGCCTGCACCTCACATGCTGCTTGATGTTTGCGCTTGCCTCGACTGGCTGGTCTCTGTGACTCTTGCTGCTCTGCGGCACCAAAGACCTCCTGCAGCACAGCAGGTTGCAGGTACAGCTGCAGCAACTCCAAAGCTGCATCCCTGACAATGCTGTGTGCAGACAACACCAAGTTCAATGCCTCCAGCAGTAGCTGGCGAGTACCAGCTAGCAGCTCGGGCTTACGCACTGCAGCCAGGTAGAAAGTGAGCAGCTGCAGTGCTGCAGCTTGGGCTCTGTGATGTCCAGTTGTGGTGTTGGCAGTGCTGGCGCTTGCGGGGCTACCGGCTAATGGGGGCTGCAAGACAGGTAGCAGCTCTTTGAGCGCAGGTAGCTGCTGCTGTTGGTGCTGCTGTTGCTGAGATGACTGTGTAACACCTGCCAAGTTGGGCGGCTGATAGCTGTTGAGCAATACTTGTAGTTTTGCGAGTGTGTCTGCTCTGCTGTCAAAGCTCTGAACCCTTAAGACTGCCTGTGCTGCGCTCTGCAGCCACCCTGCCACAACTGCAGCTGTGATGCATGTAGCAGAAGCCCCCAACATCTGTGACAAAGCCAGAACTGAACACTGTTGCAGGGCTGCAGCATCTTCAGAATTTAAAGCTGGCAGAGACTCAAAAAAGCTGCTGAAAGCCTGCTGGTGCCCATTTGAAAGCTGCAAGAACAAGTTTTGCTGTTGCACAGAGCCCACAGCATCATGTTGCCCTTTTTGCTGATCAAGCTGGAAGTGCCCGTGCTGCAGCAGGCACATGATTGGCAACAGCTGCATGGCCGCAACTACTCGCACAGGATCATGGCTTGTGCAATTGGCATGCATCTGCGCTGCTGCTGCTGAGACAGGGGCGGTGCCTGACCACTGAAGTAGTTTGCTAAGGGTAAACCATGCAACGGATATTGCTGCCAAGATGGGAGATGGCGGACCAGCGACACCACTGCAGTAAATGCTGCCGGCACCCTGCAGTTGTAAGCATAGCAGGGATGAACCGGGCTGCATCTAACGCCTGACAAGGACAGCTTTGAAGCACATGGACACATCATGGCCGAAAATGCTGCACAACAGTTCAGAGATATTCCGCTGGTATCAGCTTCACCCGAGGCAAGCGGCTTGTCTTAAGCATGCAGCATTACTGATTGTGATCACACAACAGAAGATGTTGATGGAACAGCCACTCACCTGCATCCAGTCTACTGCCCCTTGCCAGGCCTTTCTGTGGATATCAGCATTAGCTGGATGTGTTGCTGTGCTGCTGACACTTGCAACTAGCGCCAGCAGCAGTGCAGGCAGCAGATGAGCCATCAGCAGGGGATCAGTTGCTAAACGTGGCAGCCAGGCAACCACTTGCTGGGATGCATACGCCACAACGGCGGCTGGTATGTGAGAATCAGCCAGCAGGCCTTTCAGGACAAGCAGCAAAAGTTTGAGCTTGTGCGCTGCAATCCCTTCCACATCATCCTGCTCTACGGCTGCACTGTCTGGCCCTCTTGCTGCAGCAAGTGAGACACTTGACAAGCCAACAGCTGCAGCAAAGGCTGCAGGTACTGGGCTGTCAGGGGCCAGGCAAGCAATCAAGCCCCCGATGCGCGCTGCTGCAGCTACAACCAGGTCTGGGTGCTGCAAAGCCAACTGCTGCTGCATTGATTCAGCTGCCAGGGCAGCTGCTGCAGGAGGGGAGCAACCAGCCGAAGGTGTTGTGTCTGATGGCTGCTGCGAGCTGGATTTCCCAGGCCGCTGACTGCAGAGGAAACCCCCTTCTGTTACTGTGGTGTGGCATGCAGCAGCAGGAACAGCAACAGCACAGCAGCAGTGGAACCCACAAGGTGCAAGCAGAAGCAGCCCATGCCACGGCCTTATCTGCACCAGCGACAGGATCAACACCTTTGGCAAAAACTGGGCCAAATAACCTGAATGAAGGCACACGCTGGCGTGCCAGATCATGTTTGATTTCAGGCCCTGCTGCGTCCGTTCCGCACCTGTCAATTGGGCTTGCTTAAGCTTCCTGCGCTTCTTTTTTAATGGCGAGCTGGCACCTTCCTCAGATGGTTCTCCAGATGTCAAAGGAGCTGATGAAATCATGGATGATACCAGCAGCACCTGCCTGTCAACAACGCCTGCGTGTATTCACACAGCTCATAAATTTGTCAGCTTTGCATGATATATCATGCATCTGATGCTATGTACCCTATGACTTGACACATTTGCAATGAACATTTGCTGCATGGCACTGCTTTCCTGGCTTGAATGCTGAGGCCTACCATATTTATCTGCAGCAACATGCGCCGAACACAACAAGTCACAGCAAACCCAAACAAAAATGCAATTTCACCTGAAACACCCTCCGATGCTGCCCAAGTACCAACAGCTTTCCAAACTTGCAGCAGAGCATCTTGTGTGGCTGCAAAACCTCCATCAGTGCCAAGCTGTTTGCCAGCTGGCACTACTGTCAGTGGCAGGGCCAGTGCGACATAAGCAGCATGAGCTGGGCATGCCACCAGCACATTCCGCAGGAGCGACAACCACAATGCCTGCTGCTGCTGCATAGCTCTTGCAGAAACCGCTAAAGACAGGCAACGAACCAACCTACACATGCACACAACCTTCAATCAAAAGCATATCCACCTGAACACTTGACATCTGCCATTTCATATGTTGCGGTCTTCCGCCAAGCTGATTACTGTCAGCAGACAACTGGCAGGAGGAAGTCTAACGTGCCTTGTAGATCAGGGATACATTGTTGGGCTGGTGGTATGCCACCAACCTGTTCCCTGCGACCTCCAGAAGTCCTGAGCTGCCAAGCGCTGCTGTACAAGCAGACACACAGCCAGCAGCTGCAACCTGCCAGGAGGAGCTGCATAGGTCTGCAGGGATGTGCCCCTCAGCTGCACACTCTATCAACCAGATCACATGCTGCAGCACACTGCTGACCATTGTTCCTTGCTGCTGTTGAACGACCATCACTCCCATGACAGTCAGGCAGAGCTCCTGCAGGTTTGCATGTGCAAGAAGCAATGAGGGAGGCAACTGTCAGGCAGCCCGGCTGCACACACTTCACTGGAGAGTGTGTGAGAACTGGACACAATACGTCATCTGCTTGCAGCTTGCATAACATCATGGTACAGCACTGCTGATGAATGGCAACGGAAGGAGTACATCAATCGGACCAGCAGCTGTCGGGATGTGTGCACTATGAGTAATCCAACTGCGATTCACAATAAGATAGCTTTCTGGTGTGAAGCACCATGTAATTGGGGAAATAAATCTCTTTCCCACCTGAATCTCAGAACTTGGATAGCTCAGCATCTGTCCGAGCACTGGCACCAAGGCACTGGGCGTCACAGACCCTAACAAAACTGGGTACTCTTTTAGCTGATGCAGCAGAAAGTGTAGCCCAAGGGTAAGACAAGCCTGCGAGCCAGACACACAGAACAAGTGTACCACCATATGCCAAAGGTCTGCGGTTGCACAAGTCAAGACCTTGGATAACCAGAGTACTCATATATATATATATATATATATATATATACAGTGTTTGCAACATGAAGCTAGCGACAGTCTGGACCTTGACTGCATTCGTTGTTATGTCAGCAGCCGATTGCACACTGGCTGAGGACACCAAGCACAGTGCCATACCTGCCACGTTGCTGCATCCCTCACTGGCATCATTGGAGGCTCAGCCACAGTCAGCTGCTGGACTCGTTGCTGGGAACCACTTGTCTGCTCCTGCTGCATGTAGCTGCTTTTGCCGATGAGCCGCTGCTGTGCTGCAACAAGCAACCCCTGAAATAGTGGCAGCTGCAGATTTGCTGTTTTGCTGCTTGGCAGTGACATTTCAAACATCAAGTGCTCTAGATCTGCAGTGCAGCAGACATCAGGCCAACAGGCATGACACAGAGGCAGGGCAGTGGCTCAGGCCAAGCCGCTGGGTGGGGCAGCAATGATGCAGAGCTGAACACTGCCAACTGCATTCTTGCAAAAGGCAAACTGAAGTTGAAGCGAGGAGCAGCAAGTGCCTGCTTGGCACCCCTGGATGTTCTAGCTGTTGATGCACTAATTCTCAACTGCTCCAACCCTATCCAGCACACTTCAGAGAGAAGCACTCACCCAAAAGCAGGTCCACAGTGCTTGCATGTAGCTCTGCCAGCAGTTGATGGTCCTGTTGCTCTAGTAGGTTGGCTAGGCGACAGAGAAGGGGTAGTTGCTGTTCCTCTACAGCACTACAGGGCAACACTCAAGGAACAGGATGAATTATTACCTGCAACAAGGATTGTACAGCATCCTCCGCCATCCAGAGCGAGGGTTGACGCACAGCTACATGCTGGACCAGATGCATGCCACGTGTCTGCTCCACTTGCAAACAGCACACAGATGCTAGCAAAGCAACTGACCCTACCCTTTGCTGAGATCCAGTCGCCCAAGCAACTGCACTATGCTGATGATCAGCATGTACTTTTGCACAGGGGTCGCAAATGTAGTTGGCAACTTGTCCATGACAATCTGCAGGACCTTCATCAATGCGAGCAGTTGCTTGCTGCTGCCTGCAGGTAGGTAAAGGATGGCTGTCAGCTGGCTCAGCTCTGCTGTACTGCAGTGGAAACATCGTGCTTGTACAGCATTACCCTTGTCGCTGGTGATCGTTCCAATGACATCCAGCAGAACGCTCCGAATCTTGTCAACGACAGTGGAGTTCTGAGATTCTGTACCACTCCCAGCACAGCACTCCAAGGCCATAGGCAGCAAGGCAGCAAGTTGCTGCAGGGCCTCGGTGAGCGCCGGCTTCTCCATGGCACTCATTGAAACGTTGTTCGTGATTCAAGCATCGATGCGGCCGCAAAGCAGGAACAATAAGGGACGAGAAGTTCAAATTGCCCGAGATGAAGATCACAGCAGGTCACAACGCTGTAATGCTTGCTGCAATTGACAATGAAGTTGATGTAATATAGCGATCGCGGCGTGCCTGACAAGCTTCCGTGAAGACCTTCATGCCAAGCACGATTCTTACACCCTGCTGTGTGTGTGATGTCTACCAAAGACAGGCTAGCCTGCGACTGCTGGTTGATAATGTGGGCACGATTCAATCGTTTAGCGACACATGAAGCAAGCAGTGGTGATTAAGTGAACTGCGCGCGATACTGTACGTAATGGCATGCCTGATCGGGGGCATGTCTGCGCCGTTTAAATGCTTTCGGTAATAGAATGGCTGAAGATCACGAACAAGTGAAGCAGCTGCAAGTACAACTTGAAGAAGTGAAGGCCAGGCTTGCCAAGACTGAAGCATCAAAGCAGAGGCTCAGAGAACATTGGGTAAGTGCTAAACACTGGTAGACAATGATCTGCTGCGCTGCGAGCGTCGGCAGGCTGTGTGTGACACATTCCCTGTGCGACTGCGCAGGCCTTGCTCAAGGAGAAAGTCATAAATGCACATACACTGTGCGACGAGCGGGATGCCCTTGCCAAACAGCTGAATGCCGAGTCTGCCGCAAGGGCTGCAGCACAGCAGGAGTTGATTGCAGCAATGCAGCAGAAGGCAGTTGCAGACAGGACATGTACAGCTCTGTCCAAGCAGAAGGAACGATTGAATCAGTTGCTTGATGCTGCAGCAGCTGAAAAGCAGCAACTAGAGCAACGGATTGCGCAAGCAGTGCAGGTGAGGCTGTAGCCTTGCAGGTACTCATGCTGGTGCTGTAACAAGTATCGACTGGCTCTGGCTTGCATTTGGAGTAGGACAGAGACAGGCTGTCCTGTCGCGCACACACACTGTGTGAGTCTTCTTCATTAACTGTATCAAAGTAGTTTATGTGTGCTACTTTCTGTCTGCATGCAGGCTGCCAACAAAGCAAAGCAACAGCACCAGACAGCAATGAAGCAGTGTAATGAAGCACAAGCAGCTATAGAAATCATGCAGAAGCAGTTCAACAAGCTGCAGCACACGGTTGATCAGCTCCAAAAGCAACAGGTCATCAGCACGCTCGGCAGCCTCGAGCAGCAGTGGAGGCAGCTGTTAGACAGAGAACATATCTTAACAGTTGACCAGCAAGAGCTTGCAAGAGCAGTACGACCTCCTCTGCAGCATCTTCTGCAGCAGCAAGTAGAGCCAAGGTTGTCCAGTGTCGAGCAGGACATAGTGAAGCTGCAGCAGCAGCTGCATCAGGGAGTGGCAACTGCGGCATTACGCAGTCCTGAAGGACCGCAGCAGCTGCCACCACCAGCAGGCGACACTAACAGATGTGAACTGCAGATCTCCCTCAATGCTCTGGTACAGGAACAGCAGCAGCTGCGAGTGGCTATGAGCAGTATTCAGCAGCAGTTGGCCACTCTGCAGGATGAGGTTGGCACCCACCTGAGGGAACATGCAGCTCATCAACAGCCTGCTGGACTTATCAGTGCCGTGGTTGCATCAGCAGGACCTAGCCGGGAGATGTCTCCTGCTGCTGCTGCAGCCCCAACACAGTCAACTGCAGCAGCAAGATTTCCTGCAGCTGCTGGAGTAAGGCAAGCTGCTGAGCGTCTGAGAGCAATCCAGTGTTCTGGCACATCCCCAGCAGCAGCAGTAGCAGCAGCTGTTGTAAGTGGTATTAGCAGTGGCGAACAGTCCCCCCGGGGTTCCAGTATGTTTGGGACCACCATGTTACATGTCAGTGGATTGAGCAGCAGTCACAGCTATGGGGATCAGGCTGGGTCGCCCTTCCAAATTTCAGTGCAGCAGCAGAGTCAGCAGCAGCGCTCTATCAGCCACAAGCGCACCTGGCAGCAGCAGCAGCAGCACCACCTTACTGCTCCATCACTGCCCCCACATGCAGGCAGTGACCCAGCCTCAGCTGCTGGAAGAGGGTCATGGCAGCCAGGCCATACTGCTGAGCAGCAGCGCCATGAGAAGCGACAGCTGCGTATTGACACAACTGTGAGCTGTGACATGTCTTCAGCTGTGTCATCATCAAATGATCAACCTAATGACAGGTGTCAGCAGGGCACAAAACGGCATAAGACCACGCAGCAGCAGCAGGGGCAACAGCAGGTTTGCAAAGTTCCTCAGCAGCAGCAGCAGCAGGGCAAGGGGTTGGTGTCGTCGTTACAGACACCCCGGCAACAGACATCCCAGCAACAGAACTTGATGGAGCGTCTGCAGGCAATTAAAGGTCAGCAAGCAGATGCAGTGGCATTGGCAAAGGAGGTGGCGCAGCTTGTGGTAGCTGGCAAGCTGCAGCTTGGTGATATTATCGAGGCATCTTGCAGCAGTTTTGTCAGTGCTTCTGCTGCAGAGTACGATTTTGGTGAGTTGCAGCAGATATACTTCAAGGCCATGACACAGCAGGGGCAGCGGCAACTGCAGGCAGTTGAATATCTGGGTGATGTTGGTTGGGTTTCCTGTCAGCATGCGGCAGCAAAGGTCGCTGTGTATCAGCACCGTTTGGCAACATATGTGAAGCAGCTTTCTGACCTGCTGCAGCAGCAGCAGCAGCAAGCTACACAAAAGAGTAACAGTCATGGTATTGTACAGCATCGTTCCTGGGACTGGCCTGCTGCTGCACCCTGTTGGCACCAGCTGCTGTCAGACTTGCCACACGGCAGCTGGTCAAACCAGGCAGCAGATGCAGCTTCACATGGTGGCATCAATCCGGCACTAGAATCCCAGCAACAGCAGGCCAGAGCAGAACAAAGTCTACTTCAACAGGTTGCAGACAAGCTCATGCAGCCTATCTACCAGGTGCGCCCGGCAGCTGCAATAACAGCCTCAGGACAGCAGCAGCATGCACAAACGAGAGACCAGCAGGAGCTTTTGCTGGCGCGGGCATGTGGAGCTGCTGCAGCTACTGCCAGGCTATGTAGGGTGGCGGATGACAAGCAGGCGCTTCATTGTATCCTGGTCAGGCTGCTACTTGCAGGAAGTCAGGGCCTCTGCCACCACAGCAGCAGCGGCAGCAACAGCGACTTCCAGATGTCAAGCGGGAATGTTGGCGCTGGCCAGGACAGGTTGTTGCAGTGCTTGGCATGTATTATGGCAGTAATTGGGGCATGGCCAGAGGCTTTGAAGCTTGAGGGTTTGCAGGCAGCTGCTCAGGAGCTGATCTATGGCGCCGCTGGTGGATCCTCTGCTGCAAGGCAGTGTGACATCAGTCTGGAGGAGCACATGTGGCAGTTGATTGTACTGGATCCTGTGTTGGTAGCCCTCTGGAGCTGCATGCTCAGCTTGGCCCAGGCAGCAGCAGCAGCAGCTGAGGATGCTGCAGATGTACCCTTGGTCAGCACCCATGATGGCAGTGCTGCTGCAGCAGCAGGTACAATTCCCCACGTTGCTGTGCTTGGACGGGCGTTGCATACTGTCTTGCATACTGTGCTCAGCAGCGCCTTCAACAGCATATTTGACTCATGTGGCTCATGTGCTGCTGCTGAAGCTGTGGGCGTGGTTGCCAGGCTGGAAGTAGGGACTCCTCGTCGGATAAGCCAGTCATATGATAATGAAGGCAAAAACCTGAGTTCAGACCTCAACATCAATCTTAAACCTGCAAGGGTGCTGGGGAAAGTTTTGGGTGTGCTGAGAGCGTTGCTGCAAAAGCAACATGCTGCATTACCTGATGGTCGCTCAGGTGTCTCTGATGATGGAGTATTGGCGTACGCTCATGCAGTGCAGGTTGCTGTACAGCTGCTAGCTCCAGTGATTGAGCAGCAACAGCTGGTGGGCTTGATGGTAGAGTTTGAAGCTGTTCTGCTGGTTGCTGCTGAAGAATCTGCTGTTGTGCACCAGTGCGTGCATGCGATAAGATCTGTGCTTGCAGCCCAAAGGAGTTGACTTTGGTTGCAACCCTGGCTGTCAACCTGGCTATGTGACCGATACTTCATGAGAGTTCTTAACTGTAACAATGCTATCCAGCTCGATATGCTGCAGGTAATACTGGAAACTCATAGATGATCGAAGAGCGTACAAGCACGATCACAGGTCTGTTGTTTTGTGTCTATCAGATTGAATCTTATATTGGAGTGGCAGCTGCATATTGGACAGTAGGGGACCCTGCATACAGGCAAGCTGTATGTATCCACCATCATACTGCGTGCAGATGTTTCTGTTGTTTTGTGTCTATCAGATTGAATCTTTATCTCTGTCCTTGCAAGGACAAGCTTTGTCGCCTGCTTAAGCTTGGAGGCGATGTTGGAGATGACATTGAAGCTTCCTTTGACACCGGCCCCTATTCTCTCATCAGTGGCGTCATTCCGACTCTTCTTCGTGACGGAAACCTCGTGTCTACGCTTCGTTTCAATAAAGAAGTGGTCCAACCAGCAAGTTGGTCCAAGCGTCAATAGCGCTGCTGACTGGCAAGGCTGCTCTGCTGATGTACGCCCCTGTTGCATGCCAAAAATCTGGCTTAAAAAAATTACAGCATGATTTATGACCCGTAATCAGCAAGCGGATCTACCCGAAGATGTCACTGTCGCACAACCGCGCCTGGCAGTACATTCGGCGAAAGTCATTGAGCCCAGCAGCACCTATATCACTGACTATGCAGTACCTGACGTCTCGTCTGAAAATTTTTGACTAGCTTGCAGCAATTTTCAGTCACTCACAGGCTTACATCTCTGAACGCTACGAGGCAGTAGCAGGGGCTTGTGATCGCTAGGCGCCGATAGCACAAGCCAGTGCTCCAATGGCTAAAAGCAGTGTATATTTGCTGGCAATGCTGGTAGCTGGCGCAGTATGCTTAAGCTACGCAAGTGAGCACGGCAGTCAACCGCCCCGTATAGACTGCTCATATAAATATGGAGGCAATAATGCGCATATTGCTTGACAAATAGCTTCAAAGCTAATGTATAAAGCGATTAAGCGCCTGCATTTGTGTCTCTCTGCCGTTTCATGACGATAGCGCCATTATGCTGGCACCATCCTCGAGTGTGCATTCAAGCAGTCCTCAACATCGCCATCTCTGCATAGGAATCGAAACGGTATGCGTGATCTCAGCAACTTTGGGTTCACTGCAATGCAGTCACAGACCCTACTATCTCTATGGATGATGCCAAAGACCAGGTCCTGCAAGTAGCCAGCACAGCAATCTCAAAGTCAAGGTTCCCAGTAGGTCGCTCCCTCCTGCAAGACACTGCAGACATGGATGATGCCAAGGATAAGGTTCTGCAGCAGGCAGCAACAGCAACCTCCAAATCAAGGTTCCCAGCTGGTCGCTCTCTCCTGCAAGACACTGCAGACATGGATGATGCCAAAGACAAGGTCCTGCAGCAGGCAGCAACAGCAACCTCCAAATCAAGGTTCCCAGCTGGCCGTTCCCTCCTGCAAGACACTGCAGACATGGATGATGCCAAAGACAAGGTCCTGCAGCAGGCAGCAACAGCAACCTCCAAATCAAGATTCCCAGCTGGCCGTTCCCTCCTGCAAGACACCGCAGACATGGATGATGCCAAAGACAAGGTCCTGCAGCAGGCAGCAACAGCAACCTCCAAGTCAAGGTTCCCAGCTGGCCGTTCCCTGCTTGGTGAGATCAAGAACAATGTTGACCGCGCAGCACTAAACACCATTAAGATCAGCGAGGGTACATCCAAGGTTGCTGATGCCGCCCAGCGGATCATATCAAGCAACACCAGGCGAAACTGGGTGAACCGTCGTCTGCTTGGTGAGGGCCATACAGATCTTGACCCCATGCAGCTGACAGCCATCAAGGTAGACAATGCAATGTCTGATGTAGAAAACGCATTTGCTGACATTGATAGCAAAACACAGTTGGCCATGGATCACCAAGGCCGCCAGCTGCTGACCAAGGAAAAGAAGGTACAGCTTCCAGACATGAATGCAGCAGCCTCACAAGTGGCACAGAAGGAATACGACATTGGCTTCAACACCCAGCAAACCGTTGCATCATCAGGAAGCAGTCGTCACCTTCTGAAAAACAGTGACAAGGTGGCCATTCCAGACACTGACACCATGGCATCAAAGATTGCACAGGCAGTTTATGATATGGGTTTTGATGCCAACAGGGATGTTGCAGCCAAGGGTCGTCAACTGTTGCAGGCCCCAGCACCTGCTGCAGCCCCTGTTCCAGCCCCTAAGATCACTTATTCCACTGGTCAGACTGTCACTCCCATGAACAGAAACTCTGCTAAGATTGACACAGGCTCCAGCAAGGTCAGCAGCTTGTTTGACCAGATTGCATCTCGTGCACGCTTTGGCAACAATCCAAGCTTTGGACTCTAAAATACTCTAACAGCTCAAGCTAGCAGCAAAAAGCATTAATAGTGTAGTGCCCTGCCTGTAGTATCAGGGGCCCTCAACTTATTTCTGTCTGCCAGTTAGCCAGACAGCAGCATGTCACAAGCAGCATATTAGCAGGCCATCTTCAGTGTATTGCCCATCTGTACATCTGGAATGGTGTTACTAATATGGTGTGCACAGACAAGTGCCATGTTGCTACATGACCATAAAGGCTGTCAGAACACCTTATGCTGATTTTACATGGGTCAAAAGGGGGAACATACCAGCTAACTGTTTGCATGAGTATTCGCAGTAAGCCTGGGTGAGGCCTCATCTTGGCCGCACTTGACCAGCTGCATGACCTGCCTCAACTGACAGCAATGTCAGTTGCCAGCGTGTTGATCTGTATTATTCATGAACTTGTGCAACTGAATTTCTGATTGATGTCATTACTGCATCCTCAGCCAAGCTCCCTCTGAGCCTTTTATGACCTGCACAGGGTGCCTTCCAGATGTAACACGACCACTTCCAACAGTTCTAGAACAGATCTGACATATACATTGATGTATGTGTGTGTAGACTCTATACATGGCATTTAGATAATCTGAATACCAACCAGATATCATGATTCGACATAGTATTTTCTGTCAGAAAACACCTTACGCAGTATGATAACTGACATGATGTCACATGCCCACGCAACAATTCCTATATCAAGTTGGCCGCCAGTGGTATACCCGGTGCCACTCTAGCCGGTGCCTCGCTTGTTGAGGAGGGGGGAAGGGAGGGGACTGCGCTGTAGTCGCCTCATCCAGGTGCAGTGCATCAATACATCGGACTATTCTGCCACTGCAACCTTGCCAGGTGGCAGGTGGCTGCCAGCTGGCAGGTGTCGGCTTTTATACCATGAAATGTTCTAGCTAGTCAACACAAATTACTTGAATACAACGTGATTTGTGTGCCCAAACAAGAACTTTCCGAAGGACATGTGGAAGCAGCCGAAGCACAGAAGTCCTGCAGTGATGTACAATGTTTGTACTGCCAAAGAGTAAGGAGCCTGATTGCTCAAGCAAGCTACATGCCCATATGTATTATGTCAGAGCGGTCCTGGTATTTTCGTGTTACGAGGGCCTGAAGCCCTCTGTGGCCAATTCCTAAATTCCAACCCTGCAATAGAGCTCCGGGACCGCCTCCGCTGTGCAAGCGACAGATCGCGAGTCTAGGCCACTGATGCTGATGTCATTGCACCGACTTCAATTTTTTTGTTTGTCACTGCTTTTTCTAGGTCGTTGCAAAGCTTGCGTGAGTTGCCCCACCCCCCCTTTTCGAGGAGTCTGCCAGGTATCTATCTAATATAGTGCTTGTTTAATTCTCAAGTGCTCTCAGCTGGGATTGCAGTGCTAGTTTCCCCATGCTGCCATGGAATGTGGGTAACCAATCCTCTGAAGTGGTTTGTCGGGACTGGCAGAACTGGCAGCCCTCTGCCGGGTTCAGCTTACCAAAATGGTAACTACTACTGTCCTAGACCTTGATGTCGAGGAGGAGGCTCCGCTTAAGGGAAGCTGTGATGGAGGTGTCCTGAAATTTGAGCTGGACACCGATGCACATATCACCCGGGACAAGGCAAATCAGCTATACGCAGATACAGTAGCAAGGACTACAGTGCGATGTGGATTGCTGATATTAGTATGGTACGCTGCTTAGCAGAACAGCATGGCGCAGTGGCTGGCCGCTGGGAAATACCACCCACCCCTATTCAACTGAACAAGCGGCAGCACCGGCATTGTGTGCACATAGCCAGGTGCCTTATCTACATGTCATATAGCATATTACAGTGGTGAATATACTACTATGCAAGCAGCTCATGGCACCAATGAACAGTAGCATCCCCTCTAACCTCCTGCGGTCCATTTGCTATTGTGGCAGGTATGTACTGAGCACAGTGCTTGGCATGTACAACAAGATTCTAGTCGGGAAGAAGCACGGACTCTTCGGCAATGGTGCTTTCCCAGGTCAGCACCTTGATGAGTTCAGCAGCAGTAGCAAGTGGCAATTCCTCCTGTGCATTGCACAGCTAAAGAACCCTGATGGTCTGCACTGCTGTAGTATAAGAGACAGAGCCATGCAAAAGTGTAATCTGATGCTGTGTCCGTCAGAATCAGCCTTCACAGGTGATTTACATGCCCAGATAGCACCCGGTTGCAAAATACTTCATACTTGTTCCTCAGAAAGTCGAAGCACTAAGAACTTACCACTCATGCTGTATCCCTCTGCCCATAATCAGCAGCTGCTGCTGTCTTGCTTTCTTTTGCTGCTTTTGTGATTGCAGCACCTCTGCTGCTTACAGGGCTGCAGTTCGCTTTCCAGCACATGCTTGCACGTGTAGTGTTTGCCACCCGGCTGATGCAGCGGACAGCGCCTCCTCTGAGTTGGACAGACTGGAGCAAGCTTGGTGAGCAGCATCAGGCAGTGCTATAATACAACTGCGACCCTGCTGAATTTCGCTGATTACAGCAAGTTATGAGTTGGTTATGGCAAGGGCAGTCGACTGATTGACCTTCTGCCTGTGCATATGGCAATGTTGTCAACTGTCCCCTGGCAGCTGCAGCTCCAGGCATTTATCTCATGGGGCTGTATAGAGCAAGCACAGGCAAACACGCCAGCAAGGCTGCCAGGGGGATTGCCTTAAGGGAACTGCAGGAACACTCAGGATGTCTGGTTCCAAACACTATCATGCTGTTGCTGTTTGTGTGTGTGCAGTGTTGCCAAATGGCACAGTGACTGGCCTGGACATTGGCTTCAGTAATGCCAGCCTGGTGCACATCACCATGAGCTTTTACACCATGTGCAAAAGCACGACCCCCATCTTCTTGCTGGGCTTTGCCTTCCTCTGGGGCCTGGAAAGGTTAGTGTAACAACAGAGCCCAGTGACTTTTGGGAAGGGAGAGTGGGGAGACAGCAGAAGCCACAGGAAGCTGACTTTGGCGAGTGTCTGTAATGGAGAATGAGCAGAATCTACAATGGCAGAGGTTTCAAGGGCCGCTTTGGCGCAATTACTGTTATATCCTCAGCTACAGTGGCACCATGTCTTGCACAGCTCATCAGTGCTTGGCAAGTAGGGCAAAGAAGTAGCTGAAGGCTTTGCTAATCCGCCATTCTGCTGCAGCAGTATCAATGTTTGTACTCTCAAACGACGGAATCTTCCATGCTGCTTGTCTATCTGTCTGCCTCTGCAACAGTCCTAGCTGGAGCTTGGCGGGTGTCGTTGCTGTGATAGTGTCAGGCTTGCTGCTGCTGGTTCAAGGGGAGGCAGACTTTGATGCCACAGGCTTTGTGTTGGTGATGTCAGCCAGCTGCATGAGCGGATTACGTTTCACACTCACTCAGCTGCTGCTGCATGGGAAAGCTGGGCATGAACATGGTGAGTCTCTGAGATCAAGGCAATGACATTGCCACCCGCTTCAGTAGACCCAATGCTCTGCAGCGCTGAGGAGAAGGTACAACAACAATCCTTGTATTTATGAGCCAGAGTGCTTGCTTGTTGTATTGTTGAAACACTCGAGCAATTTATCCTATCAGGCTGTTGGTTGTGCTGACTTGGCTTCTTGCAGGTCCTATGCCGTTTGGAGGTCCGTTGGAGATTCTTGAAGTGCTGACCCCTGTTATGTCAGCAACCACGCTGCTGCTCTCCCTAGCAACCGAGCAGCTGTGGCAAACGCTGCCGGTATCGCCCTATTTCGGCAGTGTAGAGCATGTTCTGCTTACACTTTTACTGATATTCTGCGGAGCTGTGCTTGCCTTCTTAATGGTGTGGACGGAGTATCAGGTGAACATGAGATTAATTACCAAATTCAGGCCTGCACTGGATTAGCACTGGATCGGCACGCTGCCAGTGTACTGCTGTACAGCGCTTGCACCCTGCTCGTCCAGGGTCCACCATTGCAGTCATGGCCAGAAAACACTGCCTGCAATTAGCCAGCACAATTGTTCCTTCATGCCTGCAGGTCATCAAGGAGACATCCGCATTGACATTCATGATAGCCGGAACAGTCAAGGAGGTTGTCACAGTGATTACAGCTGTCATTGTCTTTGGAGACAAGTTCGGGCTTGTCAATGGAATTGGACTGATAATAGTAATTGCTGGAGTACTGCTATTCAATTGGTACAAGTTGCACAAACTCAAACAGGCTATGCGGCAGCGGATAACAAATGGGGATGGATGCATAGAACTAGCAGATGGGGCACCAGGTCATGTTGCCGAAGAGGCAGCTGGCAGCCCCAAGACCATTGAGGCAAGGTTTAGTACTGGTGCAGGATCGGTGCTGGCTCCTGCAGGTTTGCTAGGCGCAGTTGGCAGCCCTAGGACATCCAGCATGGGACATGTGACTCTGCATGATCGGCTTCATCTCAGCAAGCGCAGAAGCAGCATAGAAGAGGCTGAGGTTGAACAAGTCATGAGGGCGTTAGAGTTTGAGCCTTTGTTACCCCTCAGAGTTTGATGATGCTGTGGCCAGCTCATCACACCCATTACCATGTTTCTGGTTTTGGACGCCTGGCACCAGGCTGCAAGCATTAGTGCTGTTACTGTAACCTGATGCTGACTAGGTTTGAATTCCCTTGCATTGCTGGAGTTGGTAATGTCCACCAAAGAACCCCCAGAACAATCTTATCTTGTGTCTGCCTTGCTGTGTGCATGGTTTTAGTATTTGAGGGATGCAAGGAAAGCAGTGCATCCATCCCGGCACCCCAACAAAGTATCCTGACGTTGGTCACCTACAGTGGATGCAGTTAGCACCCAACGAGGCAGCTTAATGCTCTCGGCACTCGCAGCGCACCAATGCTGCTTGTTGCGGTCTGGGACAGGCCTCCGAACGAGCGCACCAGGACGTTTCCTTGCCTCATGAAGCACAGAACAAATCAGTATATCAAAAATAACCGTCAACAAATCCAGCGAGGGTTGAGGCCAGCCAGGTACGGTCGATTACGGCTGTCAAGAACCACAGCAAGGTCCTTATATGACATCCAGCAATACTCTCCAACAATATTGTAGCTGCAAGTGAACTGCTTTTATGCGTGCCGGTGTATTGAGTCGTCACTCAGCGACGCGCACTCCACCACTTCAAACTTACGGAGCACGGTCGCAGCATCTTAGAAGTTCCGCCCATCCCAATTCAGGCATAACTGGTGATCAATAGGCAAGTAAATAAGACAATGAGAGGCTGTTGGCTGTACGGTGTGCTGTTGGAGATGTATACGGTGCTTTATACGCGTCTCACAAGGATGCCGCCGGTGTTTGCTAGCCAGTACACTCAATTACTAGCTACAATGTGCTTAGATTGGGCCAATGCGTTTATATGAGGCAGCAGGGCCAACTGGCTCACTTGTCACCCGCCCCCTTCTCCAGAGCCACACGCATTTATGCTCAGCGCGCTCAGCGATAAACTTCAGCAGTAGCCTAGCTTACAATTGCCAGATATATCAGCTATGGTTTTTGGCTGGCCTTGAGGCAATAAGCGATCTAAATTACCAGGCAATTGTGGTCAACCTGCTGCTGCTGCTGTTGCTGCAGCAACTCAATTGCCTTAGATTTGTGCTGCGAAGCAACCATGACGACTCGCAACCCTTCGCTCAATATAGTACCCAGCTTGAAGAAGAAGGCAGCGGTCACTGCAGAAGCTGAGGATGAGCTGAAGGGTCCCAGGGGGGACTGGTGGTGGACTGGTGTGAAGCCAACAGCATGCCCAGGTTTTGATGAAGACGCAGGGGTGCTCAGGTTTGTTAAATGGCAGTGGTTTAACTTACAACACAACAGCCCGGCGGTCATACAACAAGCTACAAGAGCTTGTAGTACGGTTGAAGGATCTTGGGAATATTCCATCATCCTGCAAGCGACAGGTGCACATGCTGGCATATCCTTCTGCAGCTGGTGACACTTGTCACTGACGACAGCCATACACCTAACCTTGTTTGCAACAGCAAGGATTGCTTCAATGTCATCAGCTGAGACCTGATCATCTGGGTGCATTTACCGTGTTCAGCTGTTACCAGCAGCAACAGTCAGGCAGGCCGCTGTTGTCGAATGCTTGCAGGTCACTGCCCTTGCCAAACACATCCACGGCAACGCGCCAGGACGCCATTGACTACTTTAATAACTGCTGGACACAGACTGAGGTGCTGTTTGCATGCCTGCAAGGCACCGAAGCCTTCCTGCGGCAGCCCTACCATCAGCTGAGGCACCCCATGGTGTTTTACTATGTGCACCCTGCTGTGCTGTACGTAAACAAATTCAGGGTGGCAGGCCTGCTGGATGAGGGGCTCGACCAGTTCATTGAGCAGGTATGGGGTCTGAAGCAGGTGCTTGTGTTGTGTGCTCTGAGGGACACAGGGCAACGAGGCACTGTCCGTTGACAGCAGGTGGCAGGGCTTGCCTCAGCAGCAGCAGAGTACTACATGAGTCCCTGTTAATTGCAGGAAAGGGCGCTTGGGGTTGCAGAGGACTGCTCAGTTGTGCATTCACAGGTGCCAGCAGTAACCTGCTCTGACAGGTGACTCATTGCTCATATGTGACCCGGCCGCTTGCTGTTCAACCCTGTTTGCTCTCTGCCGCTATGTCACACAGCTGTTTGAGACTGGTGTTGATGAGATGTCCTGGGATGACTTGTCCCAGTCACGTGATGACTGGCCATCCATCCGGGACTGCCATGCCTATCGCAAGGCATCATATAATCTCATCATGTCAGTGTTGAAGTCTCACCCCTGCCTGGATGGGCCCAGCAACTGGGGAACTGTGGGCTGGGCTGTCTTCATGGGCTTTGAGCATGAGAGGATTCACCTTGAGACAAGCTCTGTACTGATCAGGGAGGTGAGAGCAAGGCAAATTTCACACATAACTCGCCCAGTCAGTGGCACCAGCAGGATGCTGCTACAAGCATGCGGGTGTCTTCATTGTTATGCCTAACTGACCTTTTGGATGGGGCTAGCAGCGCTGCAGACTACAGCAACCTAGTCGTTCGTTGCTAGAGCTTGACATTCTGCTGCTGTTGTGCCTGACACCTGCAGCTGCCTCTGGAGTTTGTACGCAAGCCAGAGTTCTGGCCAGACTACCACCCTAGCGTGCTTGAGCGAAGCTCCGCTGTTCCCAAGCAGGGTACAGACTTCCCGGTCAACTCACTGCTTGAAGTGCCCGGAGGCAAGGTAGTGCTGGGCAAGCCTGATGATTACCCCAGCTTTGGATTTGACAATGAATACGGCACAAAGGAGATTCAGGTGCGCAGCAGGCCTGCCTTGAGGCCATCCAGATCATATTGTCAGCGATTGAGCTGCAAACACAGCTTGCAGTCATATGCTCAGTGACATACACTTGCAGGGCATGCCTTTGTATCAAGTATGCTAATACATACAAGACTGGGGGCTTGGCTATTGTGCCCAGTCTCTTTTAGCTGCTGCCATGCCTGCATGTGCGATAGGGGCTGCACACTCCTTTGTGACACACTGGCAGCATCTGAGCCGGGTGCCTGTTGTGCTGTGCAGGTCCCTGCATTCCGTGCCAGCAAGTACAAAGTGACAAACGGCGAGTTTGCTGCTTTTGTGCGTGCTGGTGGGTACAGCAACAAGAAGTGGTGGAGTGAGGAGGGTTGGAGCTGGAGGACATTCAGAAATGTCAAATGGCCGACCTTCTGGGTGCTAGGTGAGCGCCTCTGGTTGTGCTTGTCTGTGATAGGCTGCAACACTCTTCCATGTGTGGTAAGTGAGTGAGGCTTCAGGGCATGTCTGCTGCAGCAGGTTCTCTCAGCATGCCATGCACTGAGTGAGGCTGCTTATGGGTTCAAGCCTGATACACTGCAGGACCGAATATAGCCAGTCTGGTATCAATGCCAAGGTCATGACTGTGCTGCTGAGTTGCATGCAGATGGTCCATCTGGCCTGCACAGGTACAAGCTGAGGCTTCTGTTTGATGCGGTAGAGATGCGCTGGGACTGGCCTGTGGATGTAAACGTGCACGAGGCAACAGCGTACTGTGCCTGGAAGACAGCTCAGGACGGGCAGTTGGTCAAGTACAGGTTGATTACTGAAGCAGAGCACAACTGCATCAGGAACAAGCGCGACAGAGTGGATGCTGTTCCTCGCCCTGTATCTGGTGCCGCTGCAGCTGCAGTAGCAACTGCTGAGAAAGGGGTCAAGACAGTGATCACCATCGGTGTTGTTGCAGCTGGTGCTGCTGTTGGTGCGGGGGGGTCACCTGCTGCTAATCCTGCAGTCAATGTTGACATGGCTATGATGGTGTCTGGCAGGAATGCGGTCAAGGTGAGCCTGCCTGGTGCAGAGGTGATAGCGGCAACACAGAATGTGTTGCTGACGGGGAAGACGTTTTGGGACCTCTGACGCTTTTGATACCTGCTGCATGGGCCACGCTTGCCTAGCAGCAGCTCTGTGTTGTTCACTTCCAGCAACTGGTTAGACGGTTCCAATGTACTGCAGCCTCCCTGCCGTAGTGTGTGGCTGAGCCCTGTTTTGGCGTTTTGGTTGTCGCCTTCAGGTTGCAGGAGCCAACTTCCAGCTGGCCTATGGCAGCCAGTCGCCTGTCACTGCGCTGCCGTCCAGTGAAGCAGGATTCTATGATGTGTTTGGCAATGCGTGGGAGTGGGGAGAAGACCACTTTGCTGCTTACCCAGGCTTCAAGGTGCACCCTTATTACGAGGACTTCAGTGCACCCTGCTTTGCTGGTCTCCACCACCTGGTAAGATAACAGACGGTGTTGGCTGAAACTTGGCCACTGAGCCGACGTCCATCGTGTACACTGCTCGCTCAGCTGCTGGGAGGCAGTGCTAATCCTGAGTTGTTGTGGCTTATCTGCAGAGTTCATTGTTGCACATAGATACACAACATCGGCCAACCTGTGATCACCTAAGACCACATTTGACCATCACATGATATGCCCTCCGGTTGTGCTGCAGATTTTTGGTGGCAGCTTCATCAGCACAGGCCAGCTGGCTTCCAAGTTTGCTCGTTATCAGTTCAGACCACACTTCTTCCAGCATGCAACGTTCAGGCTGGTGCAGAGCAATGCAGACTTGAGCCTGTATGATACCAGCAAAGCCACGCCAGAGCAGCCCATCATACCGTTCTTTGAGACCAGCTGTATGGATGCTGCCGAGCCATACGTGGGAGATCACCCATGTTGCAGTAGAGTCTGTCGAGACAGGTAAGTTGGATTGGCAGAGTCGATCTGTCAGTCGATCAGATCGACTTGAGCCCGCTTGTCATAAGCATTCCAAGCGACTGTCAGTGGCTTGCGAGCAGACAGCTGTTCCTCATTGCAGCTGACAAGGACGTTGATTCAGTCCCATAGACGCTCTGTCTACGATTGTTAACAGAGTATTACCCTAATGAGCACTGCTTTGCTTTGCAAGAGGCTCTGTGCTGTTGTCAACTGCCCTCGTCCTTGCCGTTCTGCTGTCGTCATGGGTGCTCGGCAATCCAGGTTTACACCAACTAGAGCGGAAGAAATTGAGTACAATGCTGCCAAGCTTGCGGCCACAAAGAGCAGCTATGAGACTGATGCCCTGATGTCGCAGGTGACCTTCTGTTTGTTCCTGAGTTTCGACATAGGCTGTGCAGTTGTGCGCAGACACAGCGCGCACACCAGAGCTTGGACGTATGTATGCCCATATTACATCGCTAGTAGTCGTGGGCAGCAGGTCGGGGCTGTGACACAGCTGTGCATGAACAGCCGGAGTCTGCACTATCTGCTGTGACCTCTGTTGAGCCCTGCCTATGTGACATCTGTCTGCATGTACCCCTGTTTTCTGCTTGCAGTATCTGTCACTACACTTTGGCCCGCTGGAGATTGCCTTTGCTGATTTTCTGGCTGAAATTGGCATCCTGGCAGATGGCTTGGATTTCCCCAAAAAGTGTGGCGACCTTGTGCTTAAGTGGGCAGCAAACAAGAACGTCAGCAGGGGCAGGGCTCTTGATCTAGGCTGTGCAGTGGGCAGGTCATCATTCGAGATTGCCAGGGAATTCCAGCAAGTTGTGGCCATTGACCTCAGCCAAACGTTCATTGATATGGCCAACAAGATGAAGGAGCAGAAGGAGATCAAGTATGCCCTGAGGGTGGAGGGTGACATCAGTGAGACTGCAGTTGCCAGGATTGATGAGTCCATTGATACCAGCAGGTGCACTTTCCTGCAAGTGAGTAAATCGTCCTTAATCTGGTACTGGTTCTACGTTGTAGGGTATTGGATACCAGGGTGCTACTCTTCTTGGCAAGGTGCTGCAGTTTCTATTTCACCCTGCCAGTATCACAAAGGCAGATTTACAGCACTTGACACTTTGAGCGCAATCTTGTGAAGGCAGCACCAAGGTACACTCCCAGTTCAACCATCTGTCTGTGCCATCCTGCACTGCTTAACGGACTCATCCTGGCCCTGTTGTGTTTTGTGTTGCTGTTCACAGGGTGATGCTTGTGCCCTACCCTCAGACCTTGGCACTTTTGATGCCGTGCTCGCGGCCAACCTTCTGTGCCGAGTGCCAGATCCACAGGTGTGCCTGCAGGGCATTGCAGATGCTGTCAACCCAGGGGGTGTTCTTGTGTTGACCAGTCCCTTTACGTGGCTAGAGGAGTATACTGCCAAGGCTAAGTGGGTTGGGGGCAGCGTGGGAGAGGTTGGCAAGGTCCTGCGGTGTGCTGATGCATTGAAAGCAACCATGGCTGATATGGGCTTCACAGTGCTTGAGGAGGGCAAGGTGGGTTTGCACCAAACCTCTTGACATTTCTTTGGGCCTTCACCTACTCAGTGCCTTTCCCTTGTATGTAGAGAGGTTTATGAGCTCACCTGCATGCATACTGGCAGCGTGCACAACACCCTTGTCATCTTCTAAGATATGCAGTCGCATTAGCAGACAAGCGTTGTTTTCGGGCATGATTGTGCTGCCTATATGTACCTGAACTTGCAGTACAGCATCGTCCCATGCATGCACTGTGCGGTTGATATTTTCAGCTTACATTGGTATTGGTGCAGATACCCCTGGTGATCCGTGAGACATGTCGGAAGTATCAGCTCATTCTTGCGCACAAGCTGGTATTGCAGAAGGCCCAGTAAGGCAGCAGCAAGCAGCTGCCTGCAGCAGTCTTCACAGCTAAGCAAGGTTACTTTGGCCTGATGATTACCCGGGAGGCATCACAGTATTACCTCTGGTCAGTGATCACTCAGAGGTCCCATCCAGCATTGGCGTGCGAGTGGCAGAGATCGATGTTTTTCCAGGGGAATTGAGATTCTTTCAAGCAGGTAGTGATCCGCATGCCATATGGTGGTCATTGAGCCATAAAGGAACCTAATCTGTTTCAGCTCTGTAAAGATTGTACTACACTATTGCTTCCCAGTGCCACATCACATGCACAAAGAGCTGTCCTATCAGCACCTGGTCTCTAGTCAGCACCAGCTGCTTCATGGCATTGCTGCTGTCTGTGACCATGGTATGCTTGTCTGCTTTGTTGATGCTGGGGAGCTGGTCAAAAGCACTTCATGTGCTGCATCAGTACACACCCATACCAAATACTGGGATGGTGTCTGGATCACACATGTCACGCCCATACAGCAACTTGATGTCACACAAGGCCGTTGCCTTGTCACTCTGTCTGGCAGCAACTGCGCAGGAGTGCTAAGTTGGTTTGTGTTTTGCACACTTGTTCTTTATCTGATAATACATGACATATGGCCAATGGCATATTTGCACTGATGTTTGCTGCTGTCTGCAGCTGTATTTCAAATGCATGTTGGTGCTGCAGCGTCCGAGTGTTCATTCAGGGCATGATTTATGAGCATGTTCAGTTTACCTGACCAGCACGACAGTTCTCTTTGTGGGGGTTCCTACTAACTGGGTTATTGTTGTTGGTGTTGGCATTTGAGGCAGTTGGGCTACTTTGTCGTTTATCGAAAAAGCAGTGCGTTTTGGCAAAGCCGGTGCCTTGAAACTTGCGCTACCAGCTTAAGCTGTAACTAAGCGACGCCCCAGCTTAGTGAGACTGGGGGTGGCTGAAATTGAAAGGGCTTCTGGAATGGATTTGGCAGACAAGCCCGTCCGTGTCCGACGTGGCAGCAAGAGGAGGTCTGTTGTTTTGTGTCTATCAAATTGAATATTTAACAGGAGAAGAGTCAGTACGGGGGTACACTGATCACCTTGAATTGCATGCATGTGAGCCTTGGAGGATGGACACTAACTGGGCAGCATTCTGGAGGAGCTGGCGTCAGGAAGCGCTCAAGCAAACTCAAGTGAGGTTGTTTGATGTATCTTTCACGTCTGTCTGAAAACACCTTACATTGACACTCTAAGAAGAAGAACTTCTTATTGAGAAGAAGAAGGATACCCTTTGCAGCTGCAACGCGCTTGGGACTCTGTAGGTGTTAGCTCAGACACATTAACACTCCAGGATTAGGCCACATTGGAAGGGCCTTCAAGCCACAAGTTTCTCCCCTGTGGGTGGTCTAATCTTGGTGTGCCAGTGTGGCTGAGCCACCAAGTACATTATCCCAGGGGCGGCCGGAAAGGGTAACTTCCTTCCTTCCAAGCCACAAGAACCCATTCAGCACTGAGTGCTAGGCACTGGGGTGTAAAAACTGTTGTCGCCACTTCTGAGCTCCCTCGTTTGTGATCATTATGAGTGCTTTGATCAAAAACCGCTATAATACACTATGGCGATCTCACGGCCATTATACATGGCGCGCGAAAGGCCGATAAGATCTCATATGATATCATCATATTCTAGAGCCGTATCAATGGATACTGAGAGCTTCAGGGGATTTTTTGGAAGTTTGATCGAGTGAGACTGGAAATGATCGTCATGCAACTACTGATCACACACTCGGGCCCTCTGTAAGCTCGCACGACTAAGTTGCGTGTCTAGGTCCCGGCATGCCCGCTGCATTTGCCCGAAACACATATAGCGTTTACCTAAGCGCCGTACGCATTCGCTAGGGCTCGGATCGCTCGCTACCATCTGAGGGTCCTTATGCTGTTGTCAGTCCTGAGGTGTGTTGTGGCTTTGCCCACGTCCCTTACTCCATGCTTGCTTGCAGATACAACTCTCTCCACAGGCCTCGTGGCTGAAAGTGGGCCACGTTTTTTTCCAACAGCTCATGCATGTACAGGCAGCTGGCAGCAGACAGGTTGGCCTGCTGTCAGGCTGACATATACCACATGTTGTTCGCTTGCACAGCCGTTCGATCCGTTACGTACGTCCTTGGCTTTGTATCACACAGGCTACCTGCTGCTGCGTCCCGAACTCAGCCGCCAGCATCAAGAACATCCAACCGCGCTGCAGCTGTCTGCCGCGCTATGGCGACCAAGAAGGAAAATGTGTGGAAATACCCTAGACCTCCTCGCCTAGAACCCTCAAGCAAACATCTCGTTGTTAAGCTAGGAGACACTGTGGTTGCTGACACCAAAAATGCCTTCCGTGTGCTGGAGACCAGCCACCCACCTACCTACTACCTGCCGCCAGCTGACTGCAAGGAGGAGTATTTTAGCCCGTCAAGCAAGGGCCAGACATTCTGTGAATGGAAGGGCCGGGCAAGCTATCATGATGTTACAGCAGGTCAGCAGGTGTACGTTGGTGACCAGCAACTGATATCACCATGGCAACAGTTGCAGTCACTGCATCATGCAAACATCGCATTCATTGAATACTAGCAGCATACTGCATGAAGCGGCGTTTCTCACAGAGGGCTGGTACTGATGGCATTGTCGCCTGTTTAAACGAGAGTTCAGATCACCCTTGTGCAAGGCTCAGATCCTAGTAGCATGCTGACATATGCATGTCATCTATTGGTCAGCTAGTAATATGAAACCCAACCGTCAGCCTGACGGGTGGGGTGTCCAATTGTCAGCTAACATTAGCTGAGACCAAGGAATCTCATAGTGCATACAGTTCATGAGTGCCTTGGGTCCACAAGCAATGGACACTCGCTCCTGCGTCAGTCTTCCCAAAGCCAAAAGGTGGAGTGTTGCCTTGTGCACTTGCAGGTGGCGAGGTTGCCAAAGCCAGGGTCTGGTCTTATCAGGACCCAACACAACCCTTTGCCGCCATCAGGGGCTACTACAGCTTCTACGCCTCCCCCTTTACTTGTATTGTGGATGGTGAAAATGTACAGGCTCAGCCAGGAGACTTTTACGGTGGATGGATAACTAGCGATATTGAGGGACCATTCAAGGGACCACCGGGTACTATGGGGTGGTGAGGACCTCCGGTTTCAGCACGTCAAGAGCATAGTATAGCATGGTGTGATTGTGACCATCAGCCCATTGGCATGTGTGGTTTGTGGCTGACGCATGCCATGTGGGGTTCATGTGTGGCACTGTGGCAGAAAGCGTGTCTACAGACTACCTTCCTGGTGCTTCAGATGCACTGCATCAACTATCTAGTAGGTAGTTTTCCTGGCAATGCTCCATGTGGCTAGCCGTGGTTGATTATGTGGTCAGTCACAGCAATGTTGATTCGATATTGGGGTTTGGTTACTATTATTATTACCATATCATTATCCATCCTCGGAACAGTATGGTGTGGTATGGCATGGGCAAGAGTGGGAAGCCTCATGGTTGTGTGGTAGTAACAGTATTTAACGGCTATTTGGCAACTTGGTAACAGTCAAGCTCATTATGACAATGATGCAGGTGCCTAGATGCTCTTGAGTGTATGGAACTAGTACTAGCTGCGGTCATGACAGCTGATCAGTGGCCGCATACCAACCACAAGCCCTTTGATAATCAGCATGGCCCTGGCAACTTTGCAGACTGCCAGTGTATTGGTATGTAGAGGTTAAACTGCTGCAACACTGTGTTGACATGTACAGGCTGCCAGCCTGCAGGCACCAGCTGGCGGGCATAACATGTCAGAGAGTCTCTGGACGGCAGACTGATAATTAATTGTCCTTGATAGCCTATGATAATAATAATCATTACTTTGCAGCCATAGCATTTACTGCCATCGGCCCCGCGCCTCAAATCTACCCAGTGAATTCAATCCACTTTCGGACAAGGCGGAGTGCATGATTATTCAATCTCAGTTGTGAAGGGGGAAACCACCTGAGAACCCCTCCAATACAATGCCCAGATAGCCTATATATTGATAGCCTATATATAACTATAATAAATATAAATATTTGTGGCACAAAACAACACATGACTATGGCAGCTTTAGCAAGCCGGGCGTAGGCGTGTTCTTCATACGCTTTGTTCAAGACTTGTCAACATGTCACACCTGAGGTGGTGTCGAGCACCTAGTGTCAAGGCATGGTAATTACTTATAAGCTTATAAGCTTGGTCAGGATGACCTCTGGCGCTTGGCCACAGTTGATGCAGCAGAAACATCACCTCTAGGACTCTTAGGCACCTCTACCAACTGCACAGCAGCAACATACCAGGACTTCAACGTTGGCTCATTTCCATAGGCAGCCATCTTGTACTGGTACTTCCAATGCTCTTCAGTTGGCTGCTCCACCCACACAATGCTATCGGCACTCTTCACTCCACACACATTACGCAGCAACTCCTCCTCAGGTTCTTCACCGTAGTCACAACGCCAATCATACTCTTTAGTGTACCCCGCTGTACCCAACGGCTTCAATACTTCCCCAAACGAATCACCAATAAGCAAGCCCTCTTCATCATCGCTGCCAACCTGCGCCTCCATTGCAGGCACAATCCTGGCCTCAAGCCCCAACTGAGCCACTGTTCGGTACAGCAGCATGTCTGTGCCCTTCAGCATGTAAGGTTCAATGTTGGCGGAAGCCTCATACACCTCAGCATATAGGTGACTGAGGGCAAAGCCTAGTGTGGCTCCTTCAGGGTACCAGTCATCTTTCTGAAGCTTGGCAGCTAGCTGCTGACCAAATGTGGTAGTCAGGGGCACACCTGTGGTGCTGAGCAGGCTGCCAGCACCAGCAGCAGTGCTGCCTGCGGTTGCCTTGGGAATGCTGTAAAGATTGTAAGTGAGAGTGATCCTGCAGCATTTGCAAGCAGCCAGGCAGCAGTGTTACAGAGCTGAGCTGAAAAAGACAGGCCCTGTCGGACACATGCCGTATATGCCTCCAAGAGGCACTGCCATGGCTGGCACTATCGCTGTCCAGCCAGTGATCCTCTGAGCTACCAGCAAGGTGTGCTTAACAGTGACAGTACCACATGAATCAGCCATTGTTGTTAACAACCGTTGTGGCAACTTTGTTGTGCAGCAAACCACTCAAGTCAGGATCCTGCCATAACCAAAACCGTTGGTTGATAGCGCTGCTAATGCCCATTGATTGGACACAAGCTTCAAATCAGGTTGCATAAAGATTTCTGACCTGGCGTTATTTTTGCTAGTCCATGGTAAGCACATCAGATAGCTCAGCTGATATGTAGTACATACTATGGCAGGCTGATTGTCACAGAACGTACTCTATAAGTGACTTTTGGAGTGCACCCTATGCATGAACAAGCTGCAACCAGCAGCCCTGTTGCTCACGCAGCCGCCGTGGCTGTCACACAACCGCATCCAACCCTGTGTACAAGCAACTCCTACTGTAGAAGCTTAAGCCAGGCAGGGTCACTCATGGAGCCATTTGTAAGCTCACCTGTGACCTTCCGTCACTGGCAGAATCTCGTGCTCCACATCAGAGTAGAATGCTGCCCACTGCAGCGCATTGGCAGTATCTTGACCCTCTGTACTCCAGTCATGTGTGTGCTGCTGTTCAGCAGGGCCCCTCAGCAGCAGCCCGCCGCCAGTGAACACAGTAGGCAAGCAGATCACCAGTGATCCAAACATACCCGGACCTCTGGGGGTGTCCACATGGCTCTTGAAGAAGCCACCAGGGCTGTAGATGTTCAGCTTGTACAGCTGAGCATCAATGCATTGTGCTGCTGGCTGCAGCAGGTGCTGTATGTCACGCAGCATCTTGGAGGTGGGCAGGGTCATGTTGATGGCAAAGTCCTCGGGGGACAGGCACAAGGCCTGGCGGTAGTTGGGGTCCAGCACTTCAGTGGTGCCTTTGCCAAAGGTGGCTGGCTTGCAGGAGTCCAGCAAGGCTTGCAGACCGCAGTCACTACTGGTATTGCTACTGGCGCATGGAAACTTAAGATGGCCTGCTGTACCATCAGGTTTTGTGAAGAATAAGCTGATTGGATTGCTGACTGGTATGTTGCCACCCAGATGGAATGGTGCAAGGCTACTGAGATCGCCCAAAGACAGCTCTTCCTGACCAGCCATTGGGAACTGCTGAGATGGATTGCCTGCAATCAAAACAAGGATGATCAAACATCACAGTCATGCTGACAATCACTGTGCAGAGCACATGCATGTGGCAGCTGCCTGCAGGTTCGATTTTGCACAACGAGCCTAGGCGAGCTGACGCCATAAGGGCATCTGCTGTAGGGTACTCGTGCCGGAATCTTCCGCAAAGATTAATCCACAAAGTGACTGAAACTGCTTGTGAACGCAGGTAAGGCTCGCCACGACTATCTGTGCACAATGTGAATCCTTACCTCACCGTTTCCTGTCCGTAGGTAGAGCTGTGGCAAGTCTCAAGAGAGTTTTTCCTATGTTGGTTGCAAAAGGCGAAGGTCTGAGGAGGATCCGGAGGATCTGCTTTCTCTCTATATATATGCCCTGTTTATGACATGTGTGTGTACACAGATTTGTAAGCAAGTAAGCAGGTAACGTGCGATGCGGATGATGCTCCGCATATATATGTCAATCGCTGACGCCACCTTTGCTGACAATAGTGGCCCTACAGACTTCTCCACCTCCATGGGTTTGAGGTACACCGGTGCGATCGTTACTGCATGGATCGAGCGTCAATTGACACTGCGACATTTGTTGCCGGCAACATGCATGTGGCGCGCCATGTTGATCGCCATCACGACGGATGCAGCAGGATATATTGCAGGGGAATACCCCGTGCCAACCCTCGCGGCACAAGCTTGTGCATGCCCAGTGCTGTCTAGGGTCTGTACAGCATGTTTTCATGGATCTGGCCAGCACTCACGCACTGAGAGGTGTTTGTTGCACACAATAACCGGATTTCGAGAACTCCATCAAGTTAATCAAGGCCTCCAATTGAGACTTTGACCATGGCTTTGGTTGACCCATATGCCTCAGCCCACGCATCTGGAAAAGAGGTTGAGCCCATGCACATGTGAGTCTAGGTTGACAAACAATGTCACTCTTTTATGCAAGTGTAATGCCAGTTCATGGCTGTCACATTGTGCATTTATTCTACTACAATCACTGGTAGTAGTAATGACGACACACCAGGGCCTGCAGCTGCATAGTCTTGTAACATAATGGCACCTTGCAATGTACACATGTGCACTTTCTGGACTCCTGATGCAGTTTGCTTGTAGCACAAGAGTTGTAAGTCACAACCAACTCGGTGCAATAACCACAACACAAACGGTTGGCAAGGGCAGCAGACCCAGATTCAAATGCAGAAGTATGACAGAGTCCAGTGCCGGCTGGGTATGCCAGAAAGAATTCACCGGCACCTTTGTGCACCAGCATAGCAGGATCCAGCAACTCGCTGTTTCACAAAGGGGCCCCCACACACTGACTGTTATCAACACTGCTGAGCTCCCAAGGCTCAATGCCAGCTGTCCTCAGTGCTGCATGTATGCGGCCAGTGTATGCCTCAGGCCAGTGGCCATCTACTGTGCCCAGCACTGCTCCAGAGTAAGACAACCCAGCAGTTGCTGCCGCCCCAGAATAATAGAACAAGCAGTATGTCAGGTCATCTGCGCAGTCCAAGATCCTCCAGTACTCATTTGACGTGACGCCGTTGTCAAGTACGCTGTAATAAAAGGTGCCCGGGGTTGAACCTCGTCGCACACGGTAGCGCCGCCGCCGCCAGACCTCGTGACCGTCCAGGGTGATGGCTTTAAAGACAGGCTCATACCACATCTGGCCCTTGCCTTTGCCATAGGAGTAGAGTTGGTGCTACAGGAAAGTATATCCATACACACACATGAATAACAAGAGCATCAGCAGTGTTTGACATTCAGTCGCAGGCATCGCATTGGTAAGATGCTCCCAGTTGACAAATCCCATTGCAAGCGCACCATGGTTGTCAAACAGGGCACACAGCTTAAAGATGACTTCAAGATTCCCAACTTTCTGCTGGATTTGCAACAAGACAAGTGCCTGCCTTGAAACCGGAAGTGGCCTGTTGAACTTATGAACCAAAGCAATATAGAGTTCAAGTTTGGGCCACATCATGGGCACCAGCAATTGCAAGTACTGAGTTGGTCCATGGGCAATCGTTCACAGTAGGTGCAGGACAACCTGTGGTCCCGGCTGATATACTTGCATGTCGCAGCTGACGACATGCAGATGATCATCGGCGCTAGCTGAAAGATATTGACAGTGAACTACACCATGCACTTGTTGCAGCTGCGGCCTAGTTATGCTCCTGTTGTACCTCTTCTCACCTGGCAAGGGAAGTAGTCATATGCAGGGTTCTTGCCAGCTGCCACCAGCCAACTGTAGGGCTTTACAGCAGAGTCCTCTGGCATCTGAGGCCCCTGGTCCTTCCAACCAATAAACAATGACTCTCCCAGTTGATGGGTCATGGGCTGGCCTCTCCAGCTGGTCATGGGCGCGGGGTCAGGCACCATTGGTATCTGAGCATCAAGACCCCGGCAGTTGTGGAGCTGGAGGATGCACAGCGCAAACTGTTCAAATTTCGGGGTCTCATAACTGACGATGCATCGGTACTGACACACCTGCAGGATGAGTGATAGAAAAACATCCAGCACATTGTCGCAAGGCAAGGCATTGGTGGCTCAGTATGTTGCACTTTGTTTTTGGCAAGAGTTTGTGTTGATGATGCACAGGACTTGCCGCATGCTGCAGGGGCAACATAATGAGCGTACTAAGCATCCTTCAACCATGTGCTGTGTTGACTTTTGCTGCTGGTGATTGAGCAGCAGGTGTGTTTACTACGCACCCTCTGCTGGCTACCAGTGCTTTGTTTGATGAAACCGGATTCAGCTGGCCAAGGCCAGAAGGGATGCCAGCTATAGTTCTTTGCATTCAGACCTGTTTATCATAGAATGACTGATTTTGTGCAACAGCACGCAGCCACCACTCACCTGATCATTGAATGCACAGCCATTCAAGCAATCCAGTCCCTTCTTACAGGTCGGGTCTGTCACACAATCCACAATCTTCTGTCCACAGTTCTTCATCATGCAGTAGAGTGACTGCAGGTCCGTGCCCTTGGTGGTGTTGGCCACTGATGGCACAGGCGTCACATACTCGTTGAGCAGCACAAGCCAGATGAACAGCAGATCATCTGAACAACACACAACAGGCAGCCAGGGGCAGTTGAGCAGCACAAGCCAGATGAACAGCAGATCATCTGAACAACACACAACAGGCAGCCAGGAGCAGTTGAGCGCAGTGCACGTCCACCTGGCTTGCAAGCTCGGTGTATGCAGGTACTTGCATGTGTTTCAGGAGCTCCTTGCTGGACACTGTGCTGGATCCAGTCAGAAGTGTGCTCATGCCGCACAGGTCACATGCAAAACTTATGGCTCAGCATTATGCACATGCTCTGTGGTAACAGCTCACATATGAGGAAAAAAGCCTCCCCGCTCTCTCTGCTGGCCAGCCCCAACTACCACGGGCCACCCCCAGGAATCACCCCTAAGCATTTGTGCTTGGCCCATCCACACTGTGCAGGTGAAAATAAAATGCTTGGAAAGATTGTGCAGGTGGCACTCGCCTACCCCCACCTGAGGTGTATCTGGTCCACAAGCTGTCAATGGTCTTGAGCACGTTCGCTGCTCTCGCCTCACCGCTGAATCCAACATGTTTAGCCAACAGTTGAGCCACTGGGCCTGCAGTAGCAGGTGCATACCCATCAACCCTGCTGCTGCGGTTTAATTCTTCTGCACTGTCCCAGAACAATGCTGTTGGTAGGTTTGCTGTTACACTCTTCAGGTAGTCCACCACACGTGGGTCTGTGACTGCAATGCCCACAAACACTGGACTGGTCTTGCCACTGCTGCTGCTGAGGCTCTTAGACAGGCTGTCACGGACTGCCATGTCATCCTTCAACTGCTGCTGGGTCACAACATTCAGTATGAAGCGCTCATCAGACCACTGGAGCCTCTTGGAGATGTGGGAGATCACTTCACCCCATGTAGCCCCTTTGTACGGACTGGTGACACTGTCATCTACCACTGTATACATCTGAATAGCGCCTGCAACTGCTGCTGGGGTTTTACCTTCTGCATCAACAGCAGGGAACTTCGGCACTGGTGTAGCTGCTGCATCCCCACTGACCGCAGCAGGTGTGGCGATGCCACTATCACTGGGAACAGTGCTGCCACTGCTGTGGCCGCCAGAGTGCATCGATCGGGCACCACCCGGTGCCAAATGCATTCTGCTGAGGACACCTGAAATCTGTCGCCACTGACCAGCTGCCCATTGGTTATCCGGCATTGCTGATGCCCTGACAAGACTCCGGCTGCTGCTTCTGCTGCTACTGCTGAAGAGTCGCCAGCCACCTCGTTCTGATGCTGCCCATGCTGCACTATGTGCAGCACTCACGAGACCGCCCATTCTGATCCAGGCCTTGAAGCCTGTTGGCAGGTCATTGACAACAGCAGTGGCAGCCAGCATGCTGGAGCTGTCTCCGCGGCTGCTGCCGCTGTCCAGGCTTGTATGTGACGGACCACTGGCATGTGAGAGCAGAGCTAAGAGTGTGCTGTTGCTGCTTGCTACTGCGATCAGTACTAGCAGCATGGACAGAAGCGCGGATACGGTTAGGACCCTTCTACCCCTATGTGCCTTGGGAGAAACAGCTGCTGTGGCACTGGTGGAATCATATGCTCCTTGGGCCCTTGTGCTTTGCACCAGGGTTCCCTCACTGGTAGCTGCTGGTGGTGAGTCTGCACTCGTGGCTGAAGAATGGCGCGATTGTTTTCGCCTGTTGCCCTGGAAGGCGTTTATGAGCTTTGCTGATGCAGGGAGTGTGGGTGGCTGACAGGTGTCTGTATTTGTGTCTGATTCACTGCCCGAGAGATCAGACAACTCAATAGGGTGTGATGCGGGTGTTTCAACGGAGCTGGGAGTTGCTGCCGTCTTTCTTTTTGTCCTCCTTGCAGGGCCCCGCAGTGCACAGGACACAGGAGCAAAGATTTCTGGTGCTGCTGTTGGAGGACCCACCGCATTGCGAGGTCCGGCGCGGTCATTGAGTTGCAATGCAGACTCTGAGCGATTGCTGCGACTCAAATTGTGCGCTGCTGAGGAGTCCCTGGCCATTGCGCGTGCAACAGGTGCCGGAGAAACTGCATCTTTCCTCCGGGACTCACTAACAGGAGGCCTACGTCGGGCACAAGCAGACTGTAACGTGACGTTATGCATACACGCAATGATCAGATGATGAGTGAACGCAGCACGTCCTCAGGTGTTGTATGTACAGCTACAAGCTACAGCAGGTAAAGCAGCAGTGGTGACACGATCTGAAACAAGGTGGAGAGAAATGTATCCATCATCTGCTAGGTGATGTACTGCAGGTGTCTGAATCATGCTAACGGCACGTTTGGGGGTTGTATGTGGTTGCGACACTCCAAGCCCGTACATCTTCATGTTCACAGCTGGACGATACCCGTCACGAAGCCGACTTGTGTCCTGGATCTGCGCCACAATGGCCTGAGCCGCCGGGTGAAGCAGATATGGCACATCATGACTCAATACGCCTGTTACGAGCTGTTGCTGGGAGGGGGGGAGAGGTGTTTGTTTTGCTGTTCCTGGAACCTACCAGAATATGCTAGTTACAGCACCATCTGCCTACAGATCAGATTGCTCATTAGAATTTAACTCACGTTTCCTTGATCCGATTGTCCCAGTGGCTCTGAACAGTCAGATTGTCTAACATCACCCTCTGGGTATGATGCAGCAACAGCACTAACTGTTTTTGTTGAAGAGGTCCAGGATGGCAGATCCTTGCAGCAGTAACTCATACATGCTGTGTCACAATCATGATCAGATATTTGGGTGACCAACCAGAACATGCTTACTTGGCAGCCTGCCAGTGACTGTCTGCCTCGAAACACATGTTTCAGCCTGGGTAGTTAAAGTGATGCCCATTGTTTCAACCTGCTAGGCCTTGGCAAGGGCTTGCAAGCCCTTGGTAGGCCCCATAAACCACTACCAAGGGTCAGACTTAGTCTACCAAGAGGGTTTGCCAGTGGTGACAGACACAGGCACAGGTGATCACAGGGGATCCTCATGTGGCAACCTTTCAGCATGAGACAGATCTCTGCTCCACACACCAGCACAACTGACACACACACATGTGTTCCGCTATACAACAGACACCAGCGAAGGATCATATGAGAGGATCATGTCCGAGACGTATTTAGACCAACAACGTGTGAGCATGTGACGACTCATGCAATCATTGCGGGGCTCAGTCAGTCAGCCAGCATCGTCTGTATGCTGCAGGGCCAGTATGAAGGGTGCAGGCTGAGCACAATCAGTTCAACAAGTTGGGCACAACACAGGGTGCACCATGGATGATGAGACACCGGCTGCACCATGAATGATGATGCCACCCCAAACTCTGTCATCCGCAACACTGCTCAACTGTCGGCCGAGTGGGACAACACAAAGGTAGCAGTCACATACAGTGCACCAACTGCACGGCAACAACAGATAGCGCTCAATAATACCACTCACATGCAACAGCCTGCTGCATTGCTGCAGCTGCAAAGTAACAAACAGACACTGTGCTCATGTGGCTGGGCACATACCACCCTGCCGGCTGCAGCAGTAGAATGGCGTTGACAGACCATGGATTTATGAAGGCGGCTGCACCTGCGGCATGTGAACACCATCTCCTGAAGAACAACATCATGGCAAACTCGAATAACAACCAAATGGCCACTGGGCAGAGCATGCGGCAGCGAGGGCAGCAACATCAGTGGAACTTGAGAGGCTTCGCATGATACTGTTGTACAGCTGCATGCATTGTGTGCACCGGCACAACAAGAAACTGATTGGCTCCAAGCTCCTAGCCGGCCCTACAGATTATCTGGTTTGAGTTGTTGATCCATGGCCTTCAAAACCCTGTCAACAGTCTGAAGCTGATCTTGCACAACTACTACACAACTGGGAACTATTGCAGGGACACTGCCACAAAACCAAGCCACACGACAGCATCATAGCAACAAACAACAAGTAGTGTACAGCTCTACATGTATAACATTGGATGACCTGGAACCAGAGGGTGGTAAACAAACAGCTAAATGGACACCACGATGCACAAGCACCGACACAGCAGCAGGAGGCACTGCTAATGCCGCTGCAGAAGGAGCAGAGCTGCATCCCTTGTGTTGGCCTGTGTGCAGGATGACTGTGGAGTCATCATCAGCAGTCCACTTCAGCTCAATGTCTTGCATCAACAGCTGAGCAACTCAATGAAACATTTCATAACACAATCTGACACTGTTAACACTCCCACTGAAAGTCAACAGCAATGCTTCATCACGATGACCCTCAGACGACATAAGGCTTCACCAACACCTCTCACACCTGCGCTTGACTCTCACTCAACTGCAATGGGTTGCAGCGCCTGTGACACCTCATGTTTGCAGACAGTTGCAGTCAACACCCACAAAACCCTCATCAGCACCTCACCATAAAGACGGTTGCCCACAGCACATGGGAAGCCTACCAAGAACCCATTTGTCAAACTGACACAGAGCATATCAGCCCTAGAACGCTGAATTCTACAGCATCCGTACCCCCGGCAAACCATTATATCAAAACAAGTTGATGTACTATCAACACGCCACCATCAACGACCCTCATCTAAGCACACTCACACCACTGCCACGGCCATGGCCGACTCAGCCAGTACTTCCTGCAGCACTTGCCCCAGTCTCTTGCGCTCAGATGTCCTGGCAAGACGAGCAACCTCCTGGCCGTCCTTGTACACAACATATGTGGGCAGCCGCTGCAGATCCAGCTCCGTTGCCAGGTCATTATGCTCACTGCTTGAGCTGATGTCCATCACAGCAAATGAAACACCAGCATCACACTGGGTGCAAGCATGTTCACGAGCAGCTTGGTAGAGGACCCCGTAGGTCTTGACGCAGGGTGGTGCAGCGTGCATGTGGAAAGCCACGACTGCTACTTCAGATGATGACCTGTGAGGCACCACAGCGTGTGGAGGAGCAGGTCAGACCAATAGCACAGCACCTGAGCCAATGCAGATGGTTGCAACCACCAGCAGACCTGTGCACAAGCATGCAACATGCAGAATGAACCACATCACACAGAATATGTGGGGGCCTACAGCCAGGTGTGGCCAGCTGCATAGGTGCTTTGAGTGCAAAGTGCTATGTGGCTGTACCTGATGTCGTTCAGCTCTGTTCTGGTGCTGATTGGCTTCAGCAGGTCGGTTGGGTGCTGGCCATCTGGGTCAACATCAGCATAATACAGCAGACCTACAGGGACAAGGGTGCAGCTTTATGTCATGCAGTGAACACATGAAAACTCCACAACAGCAATGTTTGGAATCATTGAAGCTGTTGGTGGATGATGACTGTGCTGCCCCTGTAGCTGCCTTACTCAGCAGCAGGCCACAATTCTCTATCACAGCTGGTGAAGACAGACCCACCAGGATCCAATGCACTAGTTGACACAGCTCTAATGTCCCGTGCGCTCAAGGTGCTCCTGAAAAATACAGCCAGACCGCCGCAACTCAACTCACCAGAGGGAAGTTCCTGCTCAATCTTTGTGCCGCAGACCTCCATAAACTTCTTGCCTGTGCTAGGGTCAACCACCAACACACTCAAGCACTCAGACACGCCAAGCTTACGGCACAGCGCCTTGGCCCTGGGGGTATCACTCTGCAGGCTCAGGAACCTCAGAGGGCTGTGTGCTAAGCCCTTGCTGCTGCTACCATTGGCGTATTGCCCTGCAATGTCCAAATACCACTGGTGTACAGGGCTGTCCAACCTGCTGCTGCTGGCCATTGCAGCATTTAAGCTGCTGCTGCCTATGTTGCTGGGTGAGATGCCGGCAGAGAGCCCATATAACCCAAGTGAAGTGAAGCCGTCCAAACCAGCAGTTGTTGGTAGGACTGAGCGAGTGAATGAAGCATCAAGTGCGCTCAGTGATGATCCAGCTGCTGCTAAGATTCCGCCTGGGCCTTGTGAGGTGCTGGTGGGGCCTAGGTTGATACCCAGTGAGCTCAGAGCCCTACTGGAAGCAACACTGTTGAAGCTGCTGTCACCTTGTGGCAGGTAAGTGTTGAGGGGTGTGGGGAGGACACTGTGGGTTTGGAAGCGCAGGGTGGGATCAGCTGCTGGCCGCATCTGAAGTGCAGTGCAAGGAATCAGCAGAAGGGTGAGTATGAACACAGTGCTGGTATTTTGATGGCATTGATGGCATGACTGCCGAAGCTACCACCATGTATCCCAACTAACTACAAATCCATTCTGATCTCGCTTGGTCTCGCTTGACATGCCATAGAAAAATGAAAAGAAACTTCATGCAAAGCACTTTTATTCCCAATCAAGATAGGCGGGTTGGTTTTTCCAGGGCAACATGTACCCAGATTAGTCACAGATGTCAAGTTGCTGGTGATAATGAGCACTGGGGCATGGAGGCTGTGCAGGGACAGCCAATGCAGGGAAGCTCACTGCAGTGTAGACTGCACTTATGTATAATGCTCACCAGCTGATTTCGTCCACTCTCCACCTTGACCACAAGTAGTTGCTCATGAGCAGCAGCTGCTGCCACCTCACGTGCCCAATCCACTTCACACTGAATGCTCACAACAGCAGGCGCTGCCGCAGCCGCTGCGTTGTGCACCTTTTTGCTTTTCCTGCTGCTGCTGCTGGACTTGCTGGAGCTGCCACTGCTGCTGCTGGAGGAACTGCTGCTTGCGCCAGCATGTGTTGTGGTTGTGGTAGCCACAATCAGCCCATCAAGGATGCTGTCAAGTGCTGCTCTTGGTGGCAGGACTGGATATTTTTCCACAGCAACTCCAGCAGCAGGTGACTTGACCTCCGCAACTGCTTCGTGTGGCTGCATTGCTGCCGCCGGCACTTCGACTGGTTGAGCTGCTGGCTGGCTGCCTCGGCAGGGTTCACCAAGGGAGATGGCTGCAGCTGCTTCTGGAGGTATTGCTACTGGTGCTGCTGCATCGGGATGAGGTACTACAGGCACAGGCACAGGTACTGCTATGGCTGGAACTGCAGCTGCGAGTGGCTGAGGACCCCAGCCTGCAGGGAATATGATGCTTGCTGATGGGACTGGAATCAGCGGAGGAAACCCTGAGCTCTTGAGAAAAGACGTCCTGATGTCTGCAGGCAGCAACAAACCGTTCAAACTGGTTGGCTACCGCTCGTGTACCTGCGGATGCTGATACGTTAGCAGCTGTTGTACGTGTGGAGAAGGGCTTCATTGGTGGTATAAGGTAGTTGTAACCTTCCTACACCATGGTGCCACGCTTGGCACAGTAGGAAGGTTTATTTGGGCATACATGTAGCAGATGGGAAACGTGAGTCGGCCATGAGCGACAGCTGGCTGGTCAGGACAGCAAGGCTATGCGTGGGCGCGAGGCCTGCCCGCCCACGACCATGCAATCCACAGACGCTGGCAAAGCGGCCAACGGCCTGCTTCAAGCAAAGGTGTAGTTATTTGAGGTGATTGAAGCTTGCTAAATCGTGATTGAGTGTACATGCAATGGGTGGTTCGCACCTGCGCAGAACTCAGTATCCAACCTTGTATGGCAAGCGCTTATCATTGTCACTCGACACTAAAATCATTCTCAGAATGTTTATACAGCAGCACATGGGCTTACCTCGCTTCTTGACTCGCCGTTTGATGTGAGAGGTCCTGCTACGGTGAACGTGCTTTGCTGCCACAACAACAGCCCTTTGCCTTGTCGCAACCCGCCAACTAGCACAGCTGTGCGCTTTTAAACTTTGCATGGTGAAAACCCGGAAGATCTCTTGTCAGACAACCCCACTGCCAGCCTTGACGCACTCAAAGTACCAGGTGGGTCTGTGATCGACAAAACGCAGCTGCTGCGCTGCGATAAACCTTATTATGTTGTGCTTCACAGCACTCTTGAGTTCCCTGGCCTCCAGGCATCGAAGATTAGGATGACAATGAGTTCCCTAAATGGCAAACTTCTTTTCAAAAGGCCAGACAGCGATCGCGAGCAAAACCCACAAGCTCTGATTGCACTTGTCGCTGATCTTCTGGCTATTCTAGCCGCCAGGAAGCCAGGAAGCCGAACACAGCACTACAGCTACACTCCCCGTCCCCGCAAGTCGACTCAGCTGGATAAAGTTCACAGCAGCTATCAACTGAATATCTTTTCATTATTTGCTATACTCGCCTTATCAATGCCCTCCCCATGCTCCCTGCGGAAGAGTCCCTGATGCACCAGCAGTGACTGAATCAGTGGTTGCTGCCCATGTTCGGCCTGTACTCGAAGCCCATGCAAGCGCATTCAGAACACAAAATCTGTGCACGACATTATGAGACCTGCAGCCAGAGGACATATCGCACCGTACGTAGCGCTCCAGGAAGGAGATGCAATCTGTGCAGCAGCACTAGGCAACACAAACAGCAGTTATGTGGCGCAGCAAGCAGGGAGGCGCTTCTATATGATTTTCATGATCAACTAATACCTTACGAACTGGTGAGCAGTTAAGAAAGAGCTCTCCTGCCGCTAGTGTGCCCTCCTGGTGTTTTGGAGTGCACGAGGGCGTCAAGGGTCTGCTTGCTGATATCATCATCTGGCCGCTGGATCAATTCTAGTCATGTCAAGGTCAGAAATTACCTCTTATTGGCAGCATCGGGAGCCGGTGTTGGCGACCTTTGAAACCGCTGTGTGTCATGTCCCAACGCAGCTGCTTCTGGCTGTGTTTTTGCTGCTTGTGATATCTTGTGCAGGCATGGTCCTGGCAGAAGCAGCGTGTGTCAGAGCTGTGTTCAGCAGACACCAGTGACAAGCGCGATACAGTGTTTCTGTTGCAGGTGTGAAGCCAATAGGTGTGGACAAGGGGTCACTGTCGTGCAGCACTGGATGCACTTGTCAGCACCAACAGAGCTAGACCTCATCGGAGAGTGCAGGCCACATGCACTGTGTTGAGAGCTTGGGTGATTTGCAGCTGCAGAACAGATGGCGCGCATGCCGTGCAGAGCCCACAGTAGAGATGGCAACTGCAATTGTAGTTAGTGAACCCTCAGCCAGCTCCCTGGAGGACATCCATTATCTGTCATGCTGGCTGATGATGAACTCAGGTCGTTTCATGTTCGGGGCTACTGCTGCTTCTGCTTCTGCTTCTGCTGCTCCTGCTGCTGCAGCACCCCCCTGTGTACACACTAGGTGCTGGCAGCAGTGAGTCTCATGTGAACTTTGACCTGGAGCGTCCCCCTCACCCCTTGTACAGAACAGAGAGGGGAGGGGAAGTCACATACCACGGCCCAGGACAGGTGAGACCAGGGACATCATCAGCAGCCCTCAGGGCTGAAATCACTTGACAGCAACCTGTCCCTCAACACCATCCCTCAACTGAAACCATGTTGCCATGTGTGAGTTCTGACAACAATGTTCTGCACAGCAGTGACGTCATATCAGTGCCTGTTGATGTTGTTTGCTGTCCTGCTTCTCAGAGCTTGATGATCTGAGGCTTGCACCTGGTTGCCTGGTTTCCTGTCGCTGCTGCTGCTGTCGCTCCCTGATGCAGCTGGTGATGTATCCCATTTTAAACCTTACACAGCACACGCAGGACCTGCACTGGTACCTCAGGGGCTTAGAGGAGGTCATTATCAGGGCTTTAGCAGACACGTCAGGTCTGGAGGCGACACGGATACCAGGCTTAACCGGCGTCTGGGTTGATGGGCACAAACTGGCAGCAATAGGAGTGCGTGCAAGGAAATGGGTGACCTACCATGGGCTGGCGTTGAATGTGAGCACTGTGTTGGAGCCCTTCAGGATGATCACACCTTGTGGAATTGCTGATAGGCCTGTTGGGAGCGTGAAGAGTGCTCTGGAGGCGACAGCAAGGCAGGAGGAGCAGCTGCTGCAACAACAGCAGCAGCAGGACAACACAGCAGCTGCAAGTACAGGAGCTGCTGAGGCAGGTGTGCGAGAGCAAGGGAGCAACAGCAGCATTGGCTGCGTAAGTCACCCCAATGCAACTAATAGTGCACATAGAGCTGCTGGGGATAGCAGCCAGTCTGTAAGCAGTGCGGGCCAGGCGCAGCAGCAGGATCTGTTCAGTGTGAGTCATGACCCTTTGATTGTGGAGTACAGGTATGCTCTGTTAGAAGCCTTGCAGGATGTGTTTGGGCTGCAGATGGTGGCAGCCAGTCATCACCAAGTTGAAGACCTGATGAGCAGGAGTCTCGTCCAGCAGTAGCCAGTTCACTAAGCACCTAGTAGGTGCTGATGCCATGATTTGGGCGATGATGATTCTGTCATCAGCTGTGCAACCTGCCACCTTGTCTCTGGTAATCACCTGACGCTGCTTTGATCTAGGCCCTAGTAGTGCCACTTGCACGATCTACTTGTGATCTGGTCACCCAGAGCGTTGCAAGTTGCAACCACAGTTGTCCACTGGCAGTTGCCACTGTTAACAGAGTCATGTGTCCCAACTGAATGGTTGATGCCTTTCGGCATAGCAGCAAATCATCAAAGCCTGTGACTTGATGAGATGTTGTCAGCAGTGACGGCAGCTCACTGAGCCTGACAGGTTGCAGCTCAGCTGGTACACCAGTCATGGAGCACTGCTGGTAGCAGATGAAGAAAGCAGAGTGACCGTCACTCTTAAGTTTACCCTTGACGTACGCACGGTCCTGTACTTGGCAATCGGGACATAACAGTACTCAGTGCGGTACTGCAGTGCCACCAGATGGCCACCCGTCTTGCCAACCTGCCAGTACATCAATTTTGAGAAAGCCAGCAAGAGCTTTGAGTGGCTTTGGGTGCTGATTATTTCTGCCGTCGTACCAACATCAACAGCAGTGGGCTGCCCCTCTTGCCAAGGTGACCTGCATGTGTTGCTGCCCCCACTTGCTTGCTCCTCCTGGCGGTCCGCTGCCTTGCCGCCTGCCATGGGGATAGCATGCCACTGTCAGTACAGTGTTCAGATTCCCCAACATCTGCTGCTGACTTATCAAGAGTCTCCTTCATTGCCTGGTTGACGCTCGTCCTGACTACTTTCTGACACCGCTGTTGATGTCGTGCTCCTGCTTCTGCTTCTTGGACATGAAGTTTTGTGCTTTGCAGTGCAGACAATCATGTCACACGAAGTTTGGCGTCTGGCCTTGCCATGAACAGCAACTGCCCATCCCTGGCAGTAATAAAAACACCAGCAGTGAACACCATCAAGAGCTAGATGCTGCTGCCCTTAGTCCCTGCTGAATTTCAGCCCTGTCTAGACCACATTCCTACTAGTGGCCACAATTTGTACTGTGAGTACGTGCACCAGCATGTGCCTCACTCCTGTTAATTCTGACAAGCCTTACTCCTGCACTCTCTGCAGCAGTGTGACAGACCCGAAGCTTCCTTTGAGCAGCTGGTACTCTGGTATCATGAGCAGATGGTCCAGCCAGGCCTCAGGGGGGTGCTGGGGCATATCAACAGTCAGCAAACCAGTCTGGGGGTCCTGCAGCAGCAGAAGATGGAGACCGGGGTGGGGAAGGGTCGAAGAGTTACTGAGCAGGGGGGGGGGGGGCGGTCCAGAGCAGCTGGGCAAACCTCATGCACCTTGTGATTGCTAGCTAGATGTTTTGACCACGGGTCTATGTGTATGTAAGGACGTAAGGTTGCCTCATGGCACTGCACCGTGAGCAGATCTGATCTGAGTGAGGTGGCAATCAGGTTGTGAGGCGCTGGTGGTGTCTCACCATGTCAGGGTTGTGTGGCAGTAGAGTGTCCAGCCAGCGCTGCATGTGCTCAGGGGACTTGTCTCCAGGCTCCAGCTGGAGTTCTGCAGCAGCAGCACAGCAGCAGCGGCGGCAGCAGCAACAAGAGTCCCCACATCAGTGGTGATAACAGCCTGCATGACTCCATCAGCGCGCATCACATGCACACTGCCACTCACTTACTATGCATTTTAAGTAACTATTGACGTTGGCAGTCAGGTGATGATGTGTCCTGCAAAAACAGCAGCCTTTCTTCTTGTGAGGGCACCCCTCACTGGCTGTTACACTACCTCAGCTTGCCTCCCCCCTCCCCGCCACACACGCAGATTCCCCCAGCAATGCACGTCCATCCCCTGCACTTCTATCAACTCACTGTTGAACTGGATGGTAAGCCTCTGAGGGTTGTCAGCAACTGTGTGGTACTCTGCTATGGCGTTGTGACGGCCCTGAGGAGGAGCAAAGCAGCACCAACACCAGACGGGCAATCAAAGCTGTTCAGAGCTGTTCATGTGTGTACAGAGGTGACTTGGGTTAGATGGCAAGCTACATGGTACGTTAGAGTCAGCTCATATGTCGTCCACTTGCTTTTTTCTTTGTATTTTTTGCCAAGTGAGCAGTGTCAGCTGCATACCTTGGAGTGCATAGGGCAGCTTGCGCCAGAAACACTGCTGTGTCATGCCTATGCGCTGAGGAGCTGCTGCCAGTGCGATTTGGCTGTCTGCAATCCCAGAGATCATTGACATTCTGAACTTCTCAGAATACCAGTAGGTGCTGAACAGTACCACTGCAGCTAAGGTGTCCTTGTCGCCGCTGCTGGCTCTCCGGCTGCTACTGGCACTCAGGGCTGTGAACCACGGCCTTGAAAGTGAGCTGTATGCTGCGCTACAGGTCAAGCACAGTGGAAGAAACACGCCGCTGGCCCTGCCCACCTTGAGCCCTGTGGGCACTGCCTCTTTATCTTCTCCTTCCTGCTGAACAAAGTCAAAGTATGCCACCACAGTGTACGCCTGTTCAACTCCCCCTTTGAGCCCCTTGAACACACCACCAGAGTCATTGCCGGCAGACATCTTCACCTGGTGACGTGGCGGAATCGCAACAGGGGAGGGGGGCAACAAGCAGATAGACAGAGGTGCAGTCAAGACAAGGATTGACAGGACAGATGCAATCATAGATGCTCAGAAGCTTCATCTGCATCATTGAGAATATGAGGCTTCATGTTCTGCTGTGGTGAGACCTCTTCAGGCTTTAGTGCAAAATATCACATGTTGGGGGATCCATTGGCTGAGTAGATGTCTCTATGTCGACCTGTGCTGGGGTACGGATAGAAAATGCATGCACACACAAAGTGTGGCTCTTACCAGGACGCCAGAATTATCTGCCAACAGAATATGATTGCTGCAGCTGGCTTGCATGCCATGCCATGCCATACAGCCTTGCCTCTGGGGGCCACCCACTAGGAGCCAACAGGGTTGCTCATGAGAACTTCCCACTAGAACAGAATGTGCATGCACCCAGATGCCTGGTGGTCAAGGGTTGCTCAGGGTGGGCCCCGTGCCGCACCTTGATGTTTTGTGGCTGGTACTTGTTGAAGCTGAGAACTCCCAGACTGATGACGGTGCTGAACCGCTGAGCAGTTTGACCCTGTGACAGCAGGTGACACAGCAGCAAGGGACAGCAAGAGACAGGCAGACCAAGATGTTGACAGCAACAGCCAAGACATGAGCTTTCAGCCGGTGAGGCCTCGGGTGGCCAGCCCTATCTGATTTCTTCCTGTGGTGTGGAATCATCATGTACTAGCTTATATTCCTGATGCAATATCACGAACCAGTACATGATCCCACAGACACTCATGTATTACCGGAAGAATTCAGACCAATTGACTAGTACAGAGGAGGTCAACAGCTGATGTTTCACAGCCTCCTGGTTTCCTGAGAGGTCAGCCTTCTTGGATGATCGCCATTGTGCTCACCGTGAGTGTGTATGCCCTGAAGAACCCATTGTTGAGCTCCGGCACGATCTTATCTGTGCCTGCTGCTGCTGACAGCTGAGTGATGTGCTGGATCTGCTGCTCAATCTGTTCCTGGTCCGCCCCGGCCTCCTTGAGCTGGATCAGCTTCTCACACTCTGTGACCAGGCCAGCGTGTGAGGAGGTGGCGGTCTGCAAGGCAGCTGGGAGGACCATGTCACGAGCTGCAACTGGTTACAAGCACTGAAGGTCGCAATGCATTTGCTGCACTGCAGCAACTTGCTGTTGTAGCTGTGTACAAGGCTAAGCATTGTGGTAAAGTCTGCCTGCTGGCTGCGCTGTCCCATTGGTTTTGAAGTTGAGTTTCACAGGTGTTCACCGTCGATAGGGTGTAGAGCAAAGAATGCATCAGTTCCAATGCTGCTGCTGCCATGGATGCTCAGCAGCACTGTCACCATGAAGCAGTAGCACTGGTAACGCGGTGCAGCTGCTTCATGTTGGGCATATATTATCACCATCTCATACGTTATTTCAACAAGCTGCTGCAGTGCGCCACGACCACGACGGGTGTGCTGCAACCGCTCTGTAAGCGGAAGTGGTGGTTCATACCTGCACGTCAGCTGCTGATATTTTTCTGCCTCTGGACAGCTGCTTCCTTACACACACATGTGGTTGATTACGAGCTCTGACATGGCGCGTCAATGCTCCACGGTGCAGCATCCTGTGACTGACTGGCCAACGCCAAGAACGTCCAGCACGTGCTCGCTCAACACTCAAACTGTGGTACGTGAACGCGAGAGGACGTTGTCAATGGGTGCACGCTGTTGAATAAAGGTCTACTGATTGCAGTGGGTTCTCCACGTTCGGTGAGATGCCACCGGTCGTGCATTCCTGTCACCAGAGAGTGTTCAGCAGACAAGGCACAACGTCTTGAGGCTGGAGTCTAGAACAGATGTTGACGACTTATCCATGCCCAGGCGCTTTAGGTGGACACCTCAGCTGCTGTTGGTGTATTGCTCCTCTTGTTGTACTGCTCTCACTGCACTACTGCACTGAATTGATTGGCTCGCAATATTGACTGACCGTGTGCGACAGGAAGGGCCATGGGCCACCGAGTCCAGCATTGCTCCTCGCACAATGGCATCAGTGATGCAGGGCATGAAAAGTCCGAGGATTATGTTCACGTTTTATGCTTCACTGGTTGCCAATACCTCTGCGTCAGCCTGAGCAACACCACAATCGCCATCGCCATTGGCAGTGACAACACCATTGCCACCATCAGCAGCAGATGAGGGAGGAGTTAAGTCAAAGTACTTCTGCAGCACATCCATCCTCTCTTCTTCTGACTGCAACACGATGACTTTGGTTGGCTGACCAGCACGACGAATCTGCACAGGCGCAAATAGCACACCGTGTTTAATTTGCAAGTGATGACTCATACTCTACAGCAATAAACATACTATCATGCAGAGGCTCTTCATGCAATCAGTCCAGGTGAACACTTTCCTCTGGTTTCCATGCGTTGCCATGTAGCAGCACAGAAGAATACTATGATAGTACCATGTGAAGCAAAAGGCACAGTCGTCATCACTGGGTGGCTCCACATGTCGTTCCCTTGCCAGCTTTGCAATGTTTCATGGCTCTATCTATTCTGCACCTATCTACTGACACTGCAGAATTCTGCACAAGTTACTGCTTGCTATGTCTGCTGAAAGTGCGTTGAAACCGCAACACATTTGAAGTCAGTCACGAAGTCATGGCACCTACCAGGGCGAGAGTGGCACCCACCCAGCGCCCCTCCTCCTGGCGACCACATACCTTGAGTGTCATGTCGGTCAGTGTTATCCTGCCGTCCTGTGTTGGCTTCGTGGCGATGAGGGTTTTGCTGAGCAGTGGGTGTCTCTGCCGGCTCCAGAAGCAGAAGGCAGTGAACTCCATGGGGTGACGCGCCTCAAGGGTGAAGTAGTACACATCACTCCAGGCCCCCTTCAGAAACACCTGTCATGTGAACGAGTTCAGATGAAGCTCACACACCTGCTGCACTCGTTGCTGTCATACTGTTCAGCACTGCTCATGCGCCTGCTTCAGAGCAAAGAGCTGCCAGTGCAGAATTGTCAGCAAGCCCTGGTATTGAATATGCAAGTAGCTGATAGTTGAGTGTTACATGCAGGGCAACATCAGCTGCAGTGTCTTGCAGTAATCTGACCTGTAGGTAGTAGCCAACATGTGACCTTGCTTCCGGGTGACTTTCTGCCTGTGCTGCAGTCAGGTGCTCAGCACTGCCCATCACTCCACAGCGGATCCTGCAGCACACAGCAACAGCAGTTCAGGGGCTGTAGACGGTCCCACGTGCAGTTCAAATGTCATCGCATTCCTCCTTTGCGAGCAGGATACAGTGCTGCAACATCTGGCGTTTTTATGCTTGTTGGTGAAGATTCTAGCTCCAGGTGACATCAACAAGGAAGACCCTGACTTGCCAGACACAGACTCGTCAACCGGCAGAGTTCCTGCAAATAGGGAACTGGTCACCAGCAAATTGCACTGGCCGCTCTCTGCGGCTGCCCCGCCTCCTCACTCTTGAAGCTGGCCAAGCACCAGCACATCATCAACACTTACTCCAGACCTCATGTGACTGTCAAGGGATGGTTATGTGGCAAATTGGAGCATACACCTGCACCCTACTAGGGTGCTAATAGCAGATGGAGGATGATTGTTTGGTCATCTCCCTACCTGTACTTTGTACCAGCCTGGTGTGACTCCTGAGCCCCACGTGTGTCATCATCCCAGGGAATAACAGGCAGCGGTTCAAGCAAACCCTGACCACCAAACCCTGTGTCACACAGCCACAGATCATCTGGCCCATCATCAAAGCGCACAAATACAATCTGCCAGCACAAGGAAACAACAGGCTGGATGAGCAGGGGTACCAGATGGACTGCGATTTTGGGTTAGAGGTGTAACAAGTAGGAGCCCAGTTGGTCGGTCAGCTATGCACAGCTGGTGGAGCCAAGCTGCCGTGACAGTATGCACAGAAGAGCATTTTGAAGGTGGCGCAATTGGGTTGCAAGCTTCAAGCGCAAGAGGTTCAGAGCTATTTACAGCATGGCCAGACCTTCTGCTGCAATGTGACTAGATCGAGTAAATGCTGGTGAATTGCGCCTGTCCTCACTGACCTTATGTAGTCCAGGTATCTGCAATGTGCTTCCAGGGTTCTTGGACGTTGGCCCACCCTGCAGTGGCTTATCAGCGGGTTGCAGGCTACCAGGACTGACAATGTGGCCCATGCCCAGGTAGCAGTCATAGCCTAACAGCGTCAGTACCTGGCTGAACAACTCATTGTGGTCATAACAACCACCACCTGCAGGGTACAAAAGCTTGAAGTGGAGCATGATTTCATGTTGTCACGGTTGCTGGATCTGCTGGGGTGATATTAGCTGTGCTGTGACTTCAACCCCTGATGTGATGACAGTGTGATGCAGACACGCGAGGTCACTCCGTCATGATATGTCAGCCATTGATTGTCCCTGCTGCCTGTCTGGTGCTGGGTGTGGATAGGGCGATGGATCACTTCTGATGCACCTTGAGCAGCCGCGGTGCTCACCACGCTGCTGCAGCACCAACTTCCTGTGTGCTGTGACAAGATCTGGGTTTACAAAAGCCTCCTCTGTCTTCCAAAGTGGGTGTACCACGCTTAGGTTTTCCCATGGGATTGTAAGGCAGTGGCAGCGATGCAGCGATTGCAGGTTGTCGCGTGTTGGAACTGGTAAGCCTGAGCTGCTACTGTAGTTGCTGTTTGCCCCTACTACGTAGCCTATGCGCTGGAAGTATTGACGGAGAAGCACAGCATGTTCTTCACTAACTTGGCCGCTGAGGCCTCGTTCGTAGGCAGCACTCATGCACTCAATGCGAAACTCATCGGATGCTATGTGATTGCGGAGAACGACAACAGCGCATGCTGATGTTGCTGCTACATCAAATATCGATAGTGTCCTAGCACAATTTTATCCTCTCAGCTCTTGGCTCAGGCAGTCATAACATCTTCGGCATCTCAGCAGCTAGTCTGCCTGACAAGCACTGTGTCAAAATTTGCCAACAACAACAGCCAACGCCTGTTGGATCAAGTAGCCTCAGGTGCGGCAGTATTTGATCACATCATCACAGTTCAAGTAGGTCCAACATAGCAGCAAGTTGCTACAGCTGTGTCAGCCTGACAATGCTGAACACTCACCAGGAAGTACCAAGTAGTACAGCAACGACAGCAGCAATAGTGCGCCATCAACATGCATTGATTTATCATGCCATAAAGTCTGCGCAGTCGTGGCCAATGATCTACCCCTCCAGATAGTTGTAACTGCTGTAGCACCCTCTTGACACCTCTGATACTAGTACCAAAAAATCCTGATAGCAACTCTATGCAGCAAACACAGGGTTCTCTTGGCAGGTGCCAAGCCCTGTCGGTTATCCCACAGTTTATAGACAATTCACATGTAGCAATCTCCCAGAAGATACAACAAGCAGGAGCTGGAAGGCAACCCCAAGCAACAAGTCAAACAATCCATTGTTACCAACTTTAAAGGTATCCAACCTACAAGCTGAGGCTTCCAGCTGATCAAGTGCTGTTGACTATCACAGCAAGCAGTGCAGTCCATTGTAAACAGTGACTGCACCTGACTTGAGCAGTCCTCTATCATACTGAACCGCACAGCACAGATACCTCAACAGCAGCACAGAAAGAACAACGCACTAGGCAGTACTACCACAGCAACTTCAAGCCCTAAGCGTGTAGCACAAAGTGAGTACAGAAATCCCCCTTGGACACAAACTGCAAGACCCATAGCGCTGCTAACTGTCTCGCATCAGTACACACACACTGGGCCAACGACTCAGCAGGAATATGATGCTGAGATACGCTACTGAGTGGGTACTTCACACGTCATCTGAGTCAGTCAGGAGTGCACAGGGACTGCCAGTGCTGGAAGGACTCTTCTGACATGTGTGTGCTTGCATGGCTGTCAACTTGACAGCATCAGGGCACATGAACATTGTCAATCGAGGAGGCACCCATTGTGCAATGGGTGTTGCACAACACAGCAGAAGAAAAACCACAGCAGCTTGATGCTTGGACCGTAACATGCTGTGTCAGCAGTATGACAACCAGGCAGTGTTGGCGAACGGAAAACTACATCTGAAGGTATTCTACTGGTGGGAATAAACGCACCACTCTGTTCCTTACGCTGCAATAGTACTGCTGCTTTCAATGTAGAACAACGGACTGCTGTGCTTATCAGCGAGAGCCCACAACACAACCCCCTTGCTGCTGACAAGCTCCTACAGTTCCAAAATAGCAACAACATATTTCATCTGTTCTCAAATGATCAGTTGGTTGCGCACAATGTGATTTGAACATGCATTTGTCTGGGATTATTCTGCACTTGCATCAACCCCTGGAGCCCTGAGACGTTCACTGAAGGCACACATGGCACCTTCAGCCAACGGCCCCACTTAAGACCCTTGGACAGGTGACCCTAGGGTTGCAGGAGCACCACACAAATTGACTGTTACCGATCTGCGTCTGCAGTCTTTGACACGGCACGCTACGCCCATCAAACACAATCAATGTTGACAACAAGCTACCGGCTGTAAACAGACACCACTACAGGTGGACACACATCACACAGAGAGTGTCTACTGAGCTGTGGGGTGACACTGCAGGAGCAATAAGAATCTGAAAAAGGTGATGATAAACACTCAAAAAAACCTGCCAATAGACATGCAACACAATCCTATCAACCATTGATGCACCCGGGAGAGACCACATCCTGATTGTCCACATACAAGCACCACAATCTGTCAGATAGCTGAAGTAGCCTACCGCGCACAGAGTAGCATTGTGCCTCAAACCAACATGCTGCTCAAAAGGTGAGTTGCTAACAATCGTTGTGGCTGGCATGATCCTTAGCACAGCCCACACAGGCGCATTCACCCAACAATAACGGTGCTCTATCCTCCAAGGGGAAGATGCAGCAAAATACCTGAAATCATCCAACCTCCACACTGCTGGCCTTGCTGCTAGGAATCTGAAAGTCTGATGTACTGTGCACTGTTGGATATGCATAAGGTACACCAGTGCAGCCATACAATGCAGCAGATGTCCGTGCCGTGCAGTGTGGCAGGATCACAAATGACCCAGTGATGTGCCACCATGGCAGAGGCTGCCTGCTCCCTATTGTTGCATCCTGCACCTGCTCTATACAAAGCAAACATACCCCAAGTTGTTATCCTACTCAATGACAATCAAGTATAATCCAATCAGCTGTACAGCACATTTCAACACGTACTTTCTGGAAGCAGCAAACTTGACTGCTACTGAGCCAATGTGTGAGTAGGAGCAGGGTCCACTGCAGGGAAGGCAGCACCCAGCAGGCCAGCAGCAGCAGCATGACCAGCTGAAAGGTCCGGCTTTCTATCAGTACGCTGACAAGTGCTGCAAGCAGCAGCAGCAGCAGCACCTTCTGCTGTTATAGCACCTGCTGCTGCTGCCGCACCCTTTGGCTTCTTGAGTCTTGGTCCATCCGCTGCCACCGTTGCTGCTGCTGCCAAATGAGGCTGGTGTTTTGAGCTCTGCTGTGCTGATGCAGTGCCAGGTTGCCGAGAGTTGGTTGAGTGCAGCTGCTGCTGCTGCACAGGACGAGCCCTGACTTGCTTGCTACCAGTTGCTTTGGATTTGCTGCTAGACTGCCCCGCTGCTGCTGCTGCTGCTGCTGCTGCTGGAACGCAACTCTCAAGGTTGACAGGAGCCTCATTGCCGGGCCTGACAAATTCGGCAGCAGCCTGACCACCAGGCCTGGCTGGGCTGTGGCCAGCCTGGCTGCCAGGTACACCATCATCAGGGCTGGCAGCCTGACTGTCAGGCTCATCAGGGAACATGAGGTTGAGCACTGGGCCGTACTGCTGCCGCATGCGCTGCTGCCGTGCTGCCAGGTGGTGGTTATGGCTGATGAACGCTGCTGTGCACTCATCCACGTGCTGCTGGATGTCACCTGCACACAGCACAGCATAATGGGGTGATGACAGGCAATGGTCCCGCCTCCCAGATGCTCTTACACCTGGCTTCAGTACAACAGGATCAAGGCCGTGATGGACCGCTTGACATTGATATCATACTCTAAGCAGAGTGGTTGACCAATGCAGCAATAAACACCATTATTCATCAATGCAGCAGTGAACACCTGAGGGCATTCAGGTATTGGCCCAGGAGTGATGAGAAACCCTAGTAGGGTCACAAGAATGAGAATACCAGCTAGTCCTCAACAACACTCCAGTCACCAGGATTGAGTCAGCGGCCTCACCAGAATGGTTTACTGGAGGTGCCAGCATCCACTTGTCATCAGATCTTGATCCTGACAGTTTATGATCCTGATCATGATCTGAAGCGCTGATCCCAAACTGATCATCATCACTGCTGCCATCATTTGTCCGAGTAACATCAGCAGCAGCAGCAGCCACAAACCCGTTTCTGACTCTCATAAACAGTGGCTGTCTGCTGCACTTGCACTCAATGCTGCTGCTAGCAGCTAGGTCGAGTACCTTGCCAACTGCAGCAGTTGCTGCAGGTGATGCATGCGTCTGCTGTTCCTGCTGCAGCACACATAACACTTCATCCTCTGCTGCTGCTGAGTTTGGACCGCTAAAGCTGTCCAACATCTTCAATACTCCATCTTCACTGCAGGTATTGCCAGGCACAATATCCACTGCTGCTGCTGCCGGCCCTTCGGCAATTGCTGGCATGCTGAGCAGCAGCTGCTTCATTAGGCTATCAGTGTCTGGCAGCAGCAAGCAGCTGGGATGCTTCTGACCTGCTGCTGCACCTCCTGCTGCTGCTGCCAGCCTGGCCCTCAGGTCCCTGCAGGCTGCCACCAGCTGCTGAGCTGTCAGTGCAGGCTGACCTGCCAGCAGGAAAGCTGTCAGCAGCACATGCATGCGCCGCTTGTGGGGTAAACACACAACACAGCACTGCTGCTGCTGTTGTGCTGCTGCCAAGGCTGGCATTGTAGCAGCTGCAGCAAGTGGTGGTGATGGGGACCAAGTGATGTCCTTGATGTCTGGTTGTGCTGCTGCTGCTGCTGCTGCTGCTGTGTTGCTTGTGTTGTCTGTTTCTGTTGTGACAGTGCTGCTGGAGTGTCTGGTGCTGCTGCCACTGGTGTCAGGGTCATCAGTCTCTGAACAGCAGATGGCAGCAGCAGCAGATGGCAGCAGCAGATGGCAGCAGCAACTGAAAAGTCAGTACAGCAGATACAAGTCCTCCTAGATGCACACAAGATTTGCTCTACCACCATATGGAGGTGACAGAACCATTACTGCCAGTCCAAGGCACACGAGACATACACTGCTGCTGCATAAACTTGTGCATGCTGAAGGATGTCTACATCTAGCAGCAGATGGGCATGATTGGATTCAAAAGCAGTATACTGTTCATGTCATGTCATGTCATATGATGTCGTATCATGTTTTAACATGTTGTTTTACATTGCGTTATGTTCGTGCACTCCATGACTATATGCAGCAGCAGCAGCAGCAGGCCTGCAGGCCCACAGTTATTCAGCAGCAGACCGGGTGTTGCCTCACCTGACTCCAAGCCACATGCGATCTCAAGACACTTGACAAGAGGATCCTTGACAACAGCAGCAGCAGTGGTAGAGGCAGTAACCTTGGGAGCTTGCTGCTGCTGCAGCTCCTGCTGCCTCTTGAGGGTGGCTGAGCGCTGAGGTGCTGCTGCTGCTGCTGCTGCTGCTTGTGTCGGACTGTTGAACCCGGCAGCAGCAGCGGCAGCAGTCCTGGGAAGTCCAGAGCCGGTCTTCTTCAGCCTGATGATGCACCGGTTTTCACTGCTGCCAGCAGCAGCAGCAGCAGCAGCAGCGACGCGAGGGCTCTGAACTCTGGCAGCAGCAGCAGCAGCAGCAGGAGGAGGAGGAGGAGGCATAACCTGGCCGAGAATTGTCAGCGCCTGCTGCCTCTTCCTGGGTCTGACTACCTTTACCTTGTTAGCACCTGCCGGGCCAGCAGCAGCAGCTGCAGCTGCAATGCCAGGTGTTGCTGCTGCTGTTGGTGATCTTGAGCCACTCCTGTACTGCAGTTGATGCTGCATGTCCACTGGTATGTGCTCTGCTTGACTCATAGACCGGGGGCTGCTGAGTCCCTCAGTACCTCTCACAACATGCAGCTGTTCAGCTGTCTCAGTGTCATCATCATCATCATCACTGCTGCTGCTGCCGCTACTAGGCTGTGCTGCCATGACTGCTGCTGCAACACTGGCAGCAGCAGCAGCACGGGACGAGCTGCGCCTGATCTTCAGGCAAGACTCCTCCAATGCAGCTGCACTGTCAGCTAATGGCCGCTTCTGCATGCGCTGCTGCTGCTGTGAAGATGGCACTGCTGCTGCTGCTGCTCTAGATGTAGGACTGCCAACAACAGCGGCATCTGCTGTTTTTGAGATTTCACATCCTCTTGTGATGCTGATGGGAGGTAAACGTCCTTCAAGAGCACTAGTGCTGTTGTGTTTCTTTTTGCTAGTGCCACCATGACAGCCACCTATCTCTTCAACTGGTTGGCTGCCTGCTGCTGCCTTGAAGCGGTTATTACCTTCTTGGACACTGGATGACTCGATACCTTGGACAACAGGAGTCACACTGCCCAGGATTGCAGTGCTTGCAGGAATAATATTTGAGGTTGCATTGCTTGCAGGAACACTGCCCAAGGTTGCATTGCTTGCAGGAACAGCATCCAAGGTTGGTGAGGGAGGTGCATTTGCTGTTGCTGCTGCTGTCACTGCTGCATTGCTGCCACACTCGTCCTGCTGCTGCTGTTGCTGCTGTGCTTTGGTGTGGCATTGCTGCTTCCTGCCCTTGGCCCTGCCTTTGCAACCGTTTACCTTCCCCTTCTTAACCACAGCTGACTTGGCCACTGGTGACTGCTGCTGCTGCTGCTGTTTCTCCTGGTTCAGCTTCTGTATGTTCCCCGCTTGCAGCTGTTGCCTGTTTTCCTTTGTGTAGACTGATCCAAAGATGTCAGCAGCTGAATTGGCCGTCCTGGGCCCTGTCCTGGTGCTCTGCCCAGGCTCAGCCCGACTGTCAGGACCCCGGACCCCTGCTGCTGGTTGTTTCCTGGGTGTTGGCAGCAGTTCTCTCACTGTGTCATCATCCTGCAGTAGAGTTGTGAGTCCCATGTCCTCTGTGGACCAGGCAGTGTGCATTGCCTTGGCCAGATCAGCCGTTGACATCTGATCTGGGGCAGCAGCAGCAGCACTGGCAGCAGCAGCAGTGGCAGCAGCAGCAGCACCACTACTGCCACCTGAGGACCTCACTGTTGTGCAAGACTTCCTCTTCATTCCTGCTGCTGCTGCTGCTGCTGCTCCACCACTTGCTGTCTGCCGATCCAGCTGTCTGCCAGTGCGTGCCCTTGCTGTTGATTTGGGAGCTGGCTTATGCACTGCCTTGGCCAGCAGCTGCCGCTCAAGCTGCTGCTGCTGCTGCTGCTTCTGCTGCACGCCCTTGAGATGCTGAATGGCAGCAGCAGCACCAGCGCTAGGGGATCTGCGTTGAACAGGCTGCACTTGTTGCCCAGTTGACCGCGCTGCTGCTGCTGTTACTACTGGTGGTGCCATTACTGGTGGTGCTGCTGCTGGTAGCACTGCTGCTGCAGATGGTGGTGGCATGATCTCACTCAAGTTGACCATGCCAGTGGAAACTTTCCTTACTACACCCTGACCGCTACCACAACCACCACCAGCAGCAGCAGCAGCATTAGCGCACGGACCAACACCAAAAGCAGCACTGCTGATCATCCTGGGGTCATGCTGCTGCCGCTGCTGCTGCTGCTGGTGGTGATGGTGGTGGTGGTGATATTGGCCAATGCCTTCTACACCTTGCTGACTTTTTGACCTGTAGCCATTAGGCGTCTCATGTGATGGATTGCATAATTCCATTGGTCCTGACGTCACCCTTACATAATCTGTGGCCACTTTCCCAGCTGGCGCATGAGATGACCAGGCCTGATGATTCTGCCAGCCTGACAGTGGTGGGGGGACAACAGGTTGTGTGGGGTACACCTGTTGCTGTTGAGGCACGGCCAGGCTGCTGCTGGGTGGTGACAGCAGTGCTGCAGCTGAATTAGCTTGTGGGTTTGCTAGAGGCTCAGATGCAAAAGCTGCAAACGGTGAAGCATTGGCAGCAGCAGCAGCAGCAGCAGGGGATGCCCCGCAGTTCACAGGGGCTTCTTTGTTGCCAGGATACATCTGCTGCTGCTGCTGGGGCTGATTACCTGTGGCATTGCTGCCAGCAGCAGCAGGGATGGCTGCCACTGTTGTGAGGCCTACTGTTGCTGATCCCCTGAGATCAATCTGATCAGATCCATCAGGCCTGATGAGATCTGATTCCAGCCTGGCATCTGATCCCAACTGATCCAGCCTCAGGGTTGATCTTGATTGAAACATGATCGGGGACCAGGCTCGATCTGGATGATCCTGATGGATCACAGGGTTTAGGCCTGTAAGATCATCTTCAGGGTTTAAGAGACCAACAGGACTCATGTCATCATGCGGCACAAGCTCTAAACCATCATCACTGTAACCTGGTGCAGGGGGAAAGCCCGGCTGATGATGATCAGGGGCCAGCTGATGTGGTGTTAAACCCTGGGGAACCACTGCTGCTGCTGGAGTTAAACCCTGGTGGATGCTGTTGCCAGTAGGCCCAGATAAGCCAGTGGGAGTACTTGAAACCGGTGGCACTGCAAAAAGATTGCTTTGCTGCTGCCGGCGCTGCTGTTGAATCACCCTTCTTTGCTGCTGCTGCTGCTGCTGCTTCCGCAGTAGGCTACCACTGCTGCTGCCACTGTTTCTGGTAGTAACACCACCACCAGCACCAGCACCAGCACCAGCACCGCCAGCTGCTCCAGCTGCCCCCTCTGCTGCTGGCCCACTTCTTGAGGTCAGATTTCTGACAACCTTGTCTGCAGGCACCCGCAGCAGCCTGAGTGCATTGCCCATGATCTCAGCAGACTCCTGGCGCTCAACAGCAGCAGCAGAGGGCCGCTCACCAGGAGCATTCGGCAGCAGCGAGTGTGTGAGCAGCTCCCGCCTGTGCTGCTGCTGCAGCAGCTCACGGCTGTCTGGATCCAGAAATTGCGCCAACTCATCCGCAATCTGCTGCTGCTTGCGAGCCATAGCTTGCGCCTGCTGATGCTTTGTGAGCCGCCGCTGCTGCTGCTGCTGTCTTTGGGCTGGACTGCTGCTGCTGCCGCCAGCCAGTGGTTGTGCAGTAGATCCTGAGCTCCTGGACCTTGGAAGACCCTGGGGCCCAGAGGCCAAAACCCCAAGATCATATCTGTTGTTACTCCCACTAGGCCCTGCTAAACCCTGAAGACATCTGTTATAAAGACCAGGGTCTAAGTCGCCAGGCCCTAAAGCACTCGGCCCAAGCCCTGACAATGCTGCTGAGCTCAACCCTGGACTAGACAAGCCAGCTACACCCAGCCCTAAACCCTCCAGCCCTCCCAGATGAGGTCCTGCTAAACCCAGGCCTGGACCAAACCCGGCAACAGGGCTTAAGTTGCCTCCACCAGCAGGGTTTAGGGCATAGCTGAGCTGCAGATCTGAGTTTATACCAGGAGTGGTTGGGCTCAGGGGCCCTAGATGGCTGAGACCTGCTGCAGCAGGACCTAACAGATCCCTGGCAAGCGGACTGCTGAGGCCAAAGTTCTGCTGCTGGAGCTCCATAAGCTGCTGCTGCTGCTGCAGCCGCTGCTGTAGCAGCAGCTTTTGCAGCATTCTGAGCTTCTGCTGCTGCTGAAGCGTCTGCTGCTGCTGAACCATCTGCTGCTGCTGAAGTAGTCTGACTGGTGAACCTGCTGCTGCTGCTGTTGCTGGCAATGGCAGTCTGTGAAATTCCCATGAGCCAGTATCAGCTGGATTTGTCCTCCCAGGGGTCAGAACGCCACCACCAGCTGCTGCCCGAGGTGAATGTAGTACAGCATCAACCTGACTGGCACCTTGGGCTGCTGCTGCTGCTGCTGCTGTCAGTTCAGCATGCTGCTGCTGCTGCTGTAGTGCTGCCAGCTGCTGTACATGGGGTTCCTCTCGTCTGTAAGCTGCTGCTGCTGCGTTGTTGGCAACAGTGCCACCAGGGACAGGCTCTGACAGCATTGATTTTGCTGCTGCTGCATCTGCTGCTAATTGACCCAGTCTACTGCACTTGGTGAATCCCATAGGGCTGCCCAGCACACTAGGATGGCCGCCAGCAAATGCATCTGCATCGCTGACACCAGCTGCTGCTGCTGCTGCTGCCAGATGGGCCCCGTTGCTGCTGCTGCGTTTGCGCTTGAAGCCGGCAGCCTGTATTGCTCTGGGAGATGTAGGGAGTGACCCACTGCCTGAAATTGTGAGGTCAATGACACCAGGAACATCAGTAACACTCCAACCACCACCACCACCAGCAGCACCACCACCACCACCACCACCACCAGCAGCGCTTGTTGTTGCTGGGTGGTGCTGCTGCAGCAGTGCTGTCTGTTGCAGGGCAGAGGATCCCAACATCGCTGCCACCCCTGGTGCTGCTGCTCGGCTGCCAGCAGGTGGTGTTGTGGGAGGTTCCTGCTGCAGCCGCATGATGCTGGTCACTGCTGGTGCTGGATTTCTGGACCCCTGTACATCAGCTGACTGGCTCATATGCTGCTGCTGCTGCTGCTGCTGCAGGAACGACTGCTGAGGAGGTTGCGTGGCTGCCGCTGCCGCTGTTGCTGCTGCTGCCGGTGTCAGAGGTATCATGCCATCAGCCTGATGGTCCTGAACCTGCTGTTGCTGTGAATGACTGAGAAGATTCACTGCACAGCCGGTCACTGTGCCTGCTTCGACTGCTGCAGCACCAGCAGACAGAGGGTTGTTGCTGAGGGCCTGCTTTGGCGCAGCTGCTGCAGGTAGGGGTGGTGAAGCAAGCACATGCTCAGATGACAGATCAAGCACTTTCATGCCCAGTACTGGTGCTGTATGGGGTCGGGCATGCATTGCTGCAGGGGCTGGCTGGATAGAGCCCCCGGGCTCTGCTGCTGCTGCTGGGTGAGCATACTGGGCGCTAGTGAGCTGGCGTGGCTTTTCCTGCAGTCCACCACTGAGCACAGGCCACGACTCTGATCTGTGCACTCGTGATAAAGGACGACTGCTGCCAGCAGCAGCAGCGGCAGCGGCAGCGGCAGCAGAAGCCGCTGCCGCAGCTGCAGTGCCCGGCAGAACAGCACTGCACGTCCTGAGCAGCCCATTCTTGGGCTGTTCAGCTGCTAGATCACTCAAAAGCTTGTTAAATCTGACAACCAGGCTGGACAGCTGGGCCCTCTGTGGATGCATTCCCGACAGGCCAGGCTGGACCTGAGCTGCACCAGGACTAGCTGCCAGGCCTGACAGGCTGTTTGTGGCAGGCTGTGATGCTGCGTCACCACCAAGCTGATTGTCCTGGCACACTGCAGCCTGGGAGTCCTGACATGGCTGCTGACCAGGCTGGACATGAAGACCAGGCTGGACCAGGTCCTGACAGCCAGGCTGAGCCTGATCTAGGGGGCTGATAGGCCTGAGCAAGGCCGGAGGTGTGTGATGCTCTGATGGCAGAGGGGTTGCAACCCCTGCAGCTACTGCTACTGCTGCTGGAACCCCTTGTAATGGATCAGCTGCAGTGGGAGCAGCTGACGGATGCACATAACCCACACCAGCAGGCCTGTGTGCTGCCGGTGACCTCAAAGCTCCTGTCTGCTGATGGTGCCGCTGCATTGTGTGACCGTACGTTGCCGCTGATGCTGATGCTGATGATGGTCTGGGTACTTGAGGTGCATTGCCTGCAGCAGGGACAGGGACATGATATCGGCATGGCTCATGCAGCAGCAGCAGATGTGAGTGTCACTGAGACAATAATTTCGCTCTGGCCTCCCCCCCCTCTGAGCTCTTCTGCCTCACATACGCAACTTTGCTGTTATGCAATCCACCACAGGTGACATAGCGGAACATGATCCGGCCAACACATGACAAACATGTCAGGAGTAATCCTCATCACAGTTGCCCCTGCAGGATACTGCTAGACTCACCTTGCACTCCTGAACCTGTCTGTGCTGCACCTGGCCTACCAGCAGCAGTAGCTGCTGCTGCTGCTGCCAGCACCCAGTCCATCAAGCACTGCCGCTGATGTTCTGCTCTTGACCGCAAGTTGTTCAGGCTGTCCATTCGCTGACATAAGGCTTGATGCTGCTCGAGCAGTACTTCCACCTCCTGCTGCTGCTGTGGCTGCTGCTGGGGTACCCAACCCCACTGCTGCTGCTGCTGCCTCACTGCTGCCAGCTTGGTTTCAATGTTTGCAGCGATGCTTGCTGTCCGCTGAAGTTCTGTGTGAACCCGTATGAGGTGGTGGTCAATGAATTTGAATCTTTCTTCTGCCAGCTGAGGCGTGAGGTCAGACCCTGTGCGCTGTGCTATAGGACTTGCAGCCTGCAGAGATTCACGGCGGATCAACACCTGCTGCTGCTGCTGCTGCCAAGGCACGCTGTTAACAGGAGAGCCCGCGGCAGGATGATGATCATGCAGACACTGGTCCCCACTCACTGGCTGGGTGTTGCCCTGCTGTGCTAGCAGCTGCAACTGCTGAAGATGCCGGTGCTGCTGCTGTACAGCCTTCTGCAAAGGTCTCTGCTGCTGCTGCTGCTGCTGTGCCAGTGTCTCTGCCTGCTGCTGGATGGCTGGCCGAGCAAATGGGGAAGCCAGTGTTGCTGCAAGGTCAGCTGCTGCTATCGCTGGGGTGTGGTGTCTGGATTCAAGAGCGACTTGCGGTGCTGCTGCTGCACCATTTGCTGTTGACAGGTGTTCGCCCACCTGTCTCACAGCTGCAGATGGCTGCATTGCTTCTCCTTCCAGTGCAGCGGCTCCAGTTGCTGCTGCCATGCCTATGCCAGCAGGACCTGGTTCCACAGCAGTAGCAGTGGCCAGTGGCTGTCTTTCACCAGATGCATCAGGATGGTTCAGCAATTTATTTCTACTGGCCTTGTGCAGGTGCTGCTGCCACCGCTCCAGAGGAGCATTGTTTGGGCAACTGCGCAGCACTGCCGGCTGGGCAAGTGCACAGGATACTTCATGGGCAGCACCCCAGCCCTGGGCTGTCACGCACTGGTTATGCTCAAGCACAGGAGTTGGATCCTCGTGCTGCCGGTGCTGCTGCAGCTGTTGAAGCCCTTCAGCCACAGGGGACATCAGCTGATGCCTAAGCTCAGTCTAGCTGACCAGCCTGGGCCTGATGTCTCTGTGTCTGTGGGTGAGGCTGCTCCTGCGAGGTACAGCGGCCAAGTGGCAGTGCAGCACTCAGGGCCCTGGCTGCACCTCTGCTGTATGCACTGGGCTGCTATGACTCAGAGAGAAGGGGGGTGCTACAGCGAGCAACACTGCAGTGCTGTCAACAAGGCTTCTGGGTAGGCTATTGCTTGCTCACTGCCTGCCTGCCTGCGCGGGTGTCTGCAATACAAGAGTAAAGCATTGAAAATGGCAAGTTCAGCGAGGCATCAGCCGAGACTCCAATCGATGAGGTCAAGCTGCGTGAGCGGTTGCAGTCTTGCCTTGTGTGCAGGGAAGTGCGAGAAAAGAGCCCTGATCAATGCAGCGCAACATCTAAGCCATTTTTATACAGCCACTCAAGTGCTTTATGCGCTGCCACGGTCATATGGTATTCACTTTGCACCAGTTCCTAGTGCACCTGAGCGAAGGCCAAGCCTGCCTGCTGAGTGGTCGATGGTCAATGCCCTGGCAGATCTGGCCCGTTGACCTGATTAAGTACGTTTTCAACACCGCAGTATTCCAAAAGGCCGCACTGTGCGTCAATGATACCGACACATCAATTGGAGGTTCGAGCGACCACAACTGGTAGGAGAGGGCCAAAAAGGTTTTTCATTTGAAAAAAGACGTGGTGGGTACTTGAAGGCCGAACGTAGTCGGCAGGTGCGTTCTTTGTGATTTTCCTTGGACTTGTATATTGTACTCAAGGAGCCCGCATGGCATCTGTAGGCAATTCATTATCATACAAACAGGTCGAACTGTCGCCTGCTGACAGGTTGAGTGTTTGAGCAACTGGTGTTACGTCGTGGGAAGCCTTTCAGGGTTGCCGCTGAAGGAGCGAAGGTTGCACAGAGGCTGACATAAAGTGCTCGATCAACTCAATATCTGTATATTAGAGTACTATGTATCTTAAGCCACCATTCATAGGCCTGTGGAGGATGTGTACGCATGCAGGCGCAACGCACGTCCGCAACAGCTCCTTAAACAGCATTTTATACCGCAGTAGACGTTGTGAGCAGTTTGGCGGTGTTAACACTCCCAAACTCTCGCCAGCAGGCTGTCTGCTCACTGCTTACCAATCCTGCAGAACAAATTGGCGTCAACGTGCGCATTGCACGTCTTTGTCAGTTTATTGACACTGATGTATCTTACGTCCTGCCGTGCTTATTGTTTTGCACCTTGGTAAGCGGCAGGGCGCAGCACTGATGGGGATGATGCATTGCAGCAGCAGCAACTGAGTGCCCAGTGATTGAGGGTGAGGGCGGCAACAACTGGACAGGATCCCGATTCACGCAGTTGCCTGCTATTGCTGTTAAATATACTTATATATATACTCATGCCATGCAACTAATGTCCTCCCTTGGGCCTGGGCTTGATGTTTGGCAAACACATCAACAGTAAGCTAGGCATCTTCCAATGGTCGCCAATGATCAGGACACAGAAGGTCATTAATTGACTAATCCTATGCTTCACAGCCCAGTCCCAAAACACAAGCGTACTGCACGGATCCTCGTCGTCCACGTTGCGTACATCTGATCCCATCAAGCAAGCTGCTCTTGTCGAGGTCAAAGATGAAAATGACCTGAACTAGTGGTGGTCACGTAACAATGTACGGTTCTAGCGCCAGCTAGCAAGACGCACGGTGAGGACTGTGGAGTAACTGAAACAGCGAATAATGTCTGCCTTCTGGTGGTTCGACGACCTTATCACCGTAAAGTTTACCGGTGGCTATCATATTCGAGCCCTCAAAGCGCGTTGCCAGGAGTACCCCTCCATTGACTGTTGCGAGGGCAGTAGTCTTCAACCCTCTCTTATATGCATCACATACTACCTTACAAGCAGTATAAAACTTCAAAGTCGGTACCACACAGCTTGCGGGCTTGCTCTGGGGGTCCATCAATGGCACAGATGCTGTGGTGCCCGCGTTCAGGGAATGCCTTGGCGTTGACAGGTCCAGCAGCGTAGCATGTATGATGGCACCTTTTAGAGGATATGTTCACTTAGATGCCGCCACATCGGCCTCCGGACGATGAATCAATACCAGTAAGTGGGAGATAAGTACAGCGATGCTGCAGACTGAGCACAACCAACTGTGACTCTTGGCCAAAGTGCAACCTTGGCGTACCCCTGCGATTGAGCACCTACATTGAACAACTGCTGCAGCATTTACGAGAAGATCGGCAAGGGTAAACACTCTGTTGTATACAAAGGCAGAAAGAAGAAGACTATACAGTACCATGCCATCAAGAGTGTTGACAAAAGCCAAAAGGCCAGGGTGCTGCAGGAGGTGTGAACCAATTGCGGATGCCCGCCTTATTCTGCATAGCCATTGATTGCAAGATCTTGGATCATTGTGATCAAAGCACCTAAATATGCTGGCTGCATAGCAGAAGTCCTGCAGCAATCAGCAGCAGGTGACAGAGCAGGCAGAGCCTATCAGCGCAGCATGAGCAACCGCCAACCAGCCTTGAGACATGTACGCATGCCAGCAGTCCTATGCTGCTATTATGCATTTGGCTCCCAAGGTTGTGTTTCGCTGTCATTGTTGCAGGTCCGCACCATGCATGCACTGGACCATAAGAACATCCTGAAGTTCTATGCTTGGTAAGGAGCAGCCGTTTGCTGGACAGCTGACAGGATCTCCTATGCAGCATGCTTTTGCAGTGCCAATCAGACAATGACAACAGCTGTACTGCAAATCACCAGTATACAGGCCATGAAGGCCTGAAGCTGCTCAGCAGTGTGTGATCGACCAAGCACCACCTGCTTCTGTCGAGTCCTTCTGCGCTTTCCTCATGGAGAGGGGTATCTCTGCACCTCACAGCGCTGTTGATGAGCAAGCTATAGTCAGCAGCTGCAGGAACAAGTGCATGACAGTGTAACTTCCAGATGATGCAGCCGAGTGGTGCTGAAGTGCAACATCACATGTTTCCTTGCACGCAGCAGCTTGGCAGCTGTGGCCCCAGGTCACGATACAGCTGGCAGCTGATGCCGTGCCAAGAATACAGTAGACTATGACTTGGTGCAATATGTTTCTTTGCTGTGTGGTTGTCAGGTACGAGACGACCAACCACCTATGGCTCATCCTGGAGTACTGTGTTGGAGGCGACCTCATGTCCCTGCTGCGCCAGGATGTGCGCCTGCCAGAGAACAGCATACACGACTTTGCACGAGACATGGTCATTGCGCTGCAGTTTCTGCACGCCAACAGCATCATCTACTGTGACATCAAGCCCTCAAACATTCTGCTGGATGAGAATGGCCGCTTGAAGCTGGGAGGCTTTGGTCTCAGCAGGCGCTTGTCAGACATAAACAAGAACCCAGTCACAAACTTGCCACCAGTAAGTGGTACAACAGCATGTGTTACGGCCCACTTGATGACGCCACCACGCAGCCGTCTGCTGTCTGCAAGCTGTACCTAGGCATTTGCTGTGCCTCCCCTGCAGCACTGCTTCCTCTGGTAATCAACTGAGAAAGTTCTTACACTGAGCACATTGATCTGCCCTCGTTTGCAATCCTGCTGCTGCCGAGAAGTCTAATACAGAGCATTTGCATCAATGCTTTTGCCATGTGATACTTGTTTGGTATTACATCTGACTGTTTAACTCCTGCAGGCTAAGCGGGGCACGCCCTGCTACATGGCCCCTGAGCTGTTCTCTGAGGGGGCCACACACTCCACTGCCAGTGACCTCTGGTCCCTTGGCTGTGTGCTGCACGAGTGTGCGACCGGCCGGCCGCCATTCATGGACTCTTCTTTTAACCAGCTGGCACATGACATTCTGAACAAGGACCCTCCGTGTATTGAAGGTTGGTGTGCGCAGAAAACAGCAGCAGAACACAGCTAGCAGCATTCTCATAGTACCTGTAGTCCAGGGCAGGGTCTCAAAGATGGCTTGCTCTGGAACTCATTGCGTAGAAGATAATAAGAGTCTCCATAGTCCTTGTGCCCTCTATAACATCCATCTACAGCAGCCTCTAGGTGCCTATGATTGCATTCAAGGGCACCAAAGATGTCGGCAACAACGTTCTAGTGCTGCATATCCTTCGTCAGATGGCAATCAGCAGATATGCTATGCCAACTAGTCTTGCTGAGGTGCCGTTGTGCTGTGTGTTGTATCGCACGCCAGCCTGCCGCGGATGTAAAATGTCCGATCAGTGTTTGGCTGTGTAATGCACCGCAGGCACCTCATCAGAGTTTAGCCATCTGCTGTGCAGGCTGCTGGACAAGAACCCTGCAACACGCATCAAGTGGCCGGTAAGTGAGACAGAGGATCCAAGGCATGGCCCGTGGGCAATAGACGCCTCGCTGCTGGTACCTGCAGCTCCTGTGGGGATTGGCAAACAACATGTGCCAAAGTCTGCAAGGCAGTAGCAACTGTCAGCTGCTGGCCAGAGGATCCCGAGTGCTCACTGTTCCACCTTCAGGATGTGAGGTTGTTGCATTTGGCAGAGCTTGTCCTCAACAGCTCAACAAGAAGAGCTGCAATGTGTTTCTTGCTGCTATTCAGGAGCTTGTTCAACACAAGTTCTGGCAGAACAAGCTGCCGCTGCTGGAGCTGCCCCCTGAGCCGGCCCTGGAGGAGTTTATCAGGATTCACAAGCTGGCACCCTCAAGTGCAGTACCACCTAGCCAGGTCGGTGTGTGTGCGGGAACAGAGTGCATCACACGTGATCACATATTATGTGATGCTGCTAGAGTCGCACATGTTGCACAGTCTTGAATGAACATCTCTTGTTGCTTTCTGCCGCTTTGGGCACATCTCAAGATGGCCCCTAAAGATATGCACATCTGCTGAATGGCTGCTGCACTCTGCTTGTGATGTTGCTGGGCCATTGCAGGCGGTTCGTTGTCTGCGTGAGTCTGTTGATGTCACACGCCTGTCCCGCATTGCCCTCAGCAACCTGGAGAAGGACGACGGCGTCACAGACTACACAGCAGCACAGCCAGCAGCACAGGGCGGCGACATCACCATTGACTGCGCTGATGCAGAGCTGGACTTTGAGGAGGCTCACGAAGAAGGTAACAGGGGTGGAGGTGATCATTCAAATAATGTTACATTGAATGGACACGCCTTGTCTGCACATTGCCCATCTGCAACAGCAGCTGCAGGTATCTACTGTGGGCTGCTCTGACGGCAGGTGCCAGCTCTGGACACAGCTGGCAGATACCATCTTTGGAGTCCCAGCAGCCAGTTTGCTGAGCCACACTGCTGGGCGCGGTATGTGCCATTGGCAAATGGATTCATTCTGCATGCCCTGCTCTCTGTGCAGGGACCACAGCAGAAGATACCAACCTGCCAGCTGCTGTAGACGATGAAAACCTCATAGACCAGTCAGCCAGGGGAGCAGCAGACAAGATGGTCAGGGTGCAGCGGCCAGCAGCAGGACTGCAAGAGGTCATCAACAGCAGGGCAGTGGGCCAGCAGGCGACAGTGTCAGCTGGAGTGACAGGTGTCACGCCAGCAAAATCAGCAGCAGCAGCAGCAAGCAATGATGCAGTCACGGCAGCTATGAGCAGGTTGGGCATAGGTGTCAGCAGCAATGACTCAGCAGCAGGGTATGGAGCACCTGGTGTTGCCACATATAATGCTCAGAGTGCAGCAGCTGCTGCTGTTGGGCTACCTGGCTACTCACCTGCTTCAGCAGCAGCAGCTGGCAGACCTGCAGGAGGCAAACAGACCAGCAGATCAGCAGTGCTGCAGTTGATATGGCACCCGTCTGACTCTGCAGTGAAGCCCATTGTGGCCAACAGGCGGATTGAGCGGCTTCCAGAGGTTCAGTGGGACCCTAAGACGCTGCCATTTGAGCCTCTGACACTGCAGCAAATGCTCAACAGCGACCAGCAGGAGCTGGAAACATTCCTGACAAATGTATACCGGACCATTGCCAGTTCAGCTCCTGTGAAGGACAAAGTCAATGCGCTCAGCTACTTTGAGTCGCTTTGCTCGGATACTGCTGCAGCCAACGTGCTGATCAACAGCAGTTTGACGGTGCTGTTTGTGCGTATGTTGCGCAACGGCAAGATGCCTGCATTAAGAGTCCGGCTGGCATCAGTACTGGGCCTGCTGGTGCGTCATGCAACATACATTGCTGATGAGCTAGCTGGGACACAGCTGGTTGAGATTCTGACTGAGGCTCTGAAGGACAAACAGGAGAGGGTGCGGCGCAGGTACGGCAGCTGAACACTGCCCTACCACACCATGAGGTTGTGGTTGTGGGTGTGTCTGGTTGAGCATTGCTTGGCATCCACAGGATATGCAGTGAACCACGGCTAGAGAGACTTATGATGCAATGTAGGCATTGACTATCATACATCAGAACGTGGCTGGATGACCTGGTTCCTTCGGCAATTGCACATTGCAGGGTCATGGCGACACTTGGTGAGCTGTTGTTCTACATTGCCACGCAGCAACAGGACAGCGGCAGTGCCAGTGTGTCGGACACCAGCGCGGCCTGGGGCATCACGCCTGCCACCATACAAGCAGTAGCCAGGCTGCTGCGGCCCGGAGAAGATGAGGTGTGTCAGCATTATGCAGTCAAGACCATTGAGAACATCTGCAGTCAAGGTGGAGAGTGGGCAGCAAAGTTTGCAAGTCAGGTGAGAGCTGCAGTAAAGCAGTTGACGACACAGTGTGCGCTTGCACCTCATGCTCAGCAGTGTATCTTCGGCCGTGTGCTGCATAGGCTTATGATAACCCAAGACTGCTTGCAGACAATATCCATGTCATCTGCAGACTGAATGCACAAGTTGCAGCAGGGCCAGGTGTGGCTGCTTTCTGAACAAGTGTCGCTGTTGCAGGATTCATGTGACAACTATTTGTTGTTCTCTTTTCAGGAAGTGTTGACTGGCTTAGTGGGGATCTATAGCAGCACCAAGACAGAGAACGTCAAGGCCACTGCAGCTTCAACACTCAGCCGCCTGTTGCGCAGTAACCTGGGCATGATGACAGCGCTGATGGAACGCTGGGGTTGCCACCTGCTGCTCACTGGTGAGGGCCATGGGCTGGGGCCATGTAATTGCTATTCCTGCAGTCCACGTACATGGTAAAAGGGAGCAACACCGTGTAGCATTGCTTGTTGAATCACCAACCACGTCCTGCAAGAACCAGTGCTGTACAGTGTTGTTGTCATTAGTAGATATATGGACCATGCCGCATAGGCAAGTTGCTCTGGCACTGACGTAAGCAGCTGGTGCACTGGTGATGCATTCTTACTTCTGGAACTAGATGGGACTGCCTGAGCCTCACCTGCAGCAACTCTGCAATCCTGGTGTGACACTCTGTAAAATAGGGCACTCCACGTATGTTGACCTACCGAAACCAGGATTGCGTTCATCACTAACACAAGGCGGTTGTCTGCAGGCCTTACGGACAGCAGCAGCAAGGTCCAGATATCGGCGGTGAACATGTTGAACCAGGCGCTGTCCCAGGCTGACCTGCGGGCACATGTTACCAGCATGTTGTCCGAGGAGCGGGGCCTTCTGCCAGCAGTGATGGCCTTGCTGGATCATTCACTGCCGCTGCTCAGGTCCAAGGCAATTGTGTGCATCATACTGCTGTGCAGGTGGGGCTTCAGGCGGCTCTGCGGCTCAAATGCCAGCATGCGTTGCGCACGGACGGCAGAATGAGGCTTGCTGCTTGTCCTCCATGTACCCACAGCAACTTGCGCTGGTGCGCCTTGTGTGCGTTTGCAATCTGATAACCGCAGTCTGATAATGCAATCCGATAATAGGTCCCGATACAGCAACCTTTTGGTATTCATCCCAGCACTGGCAGGATGTATGGGACTCTGAATCCCTCCTGCGGTGCAGTCCCTAATAGGCCAAAGTGTTTGGATGAGTACAGGTAAAGATGAGTACAGGTAAATCCTGCAGGAACAACGCAGTCAACTCTGTTCTCCCACATGTTTACAGGCTGTCTCCTCAATGGCTGTTGGAGTGCTGTCAGCAGAAATTGGTGCTGCACATGGAACGTCTCACAAGGGACAAGGACACATACACGCAGGTGTGTGCTGCAGTGTGGGTGGCTGGCAGATGCATGGCTTGCTGGCAAGCTCTTGCAGCACAGACCTGCACAGGTGCTTCTAGTTTGTCACCTTGTGGTTGTAGAGCATGGTGTTGATTGTGATGTATCAGGAGATACTTGGCCATGTTAGTGTCTTGTGAATCTCAACAGCAGGCAGTCAGAAGCATGGGCAAAGAGTCAGCTGTGGGGGGTGCAAGCTGTGACGTAGAATCTGCTGGTGTTGCTCTTGCAGGATGCTGCAGCTGTTTTGCGGCAGGAGATGTCCTCAGCAGTCCATGACATCTGCAGCTTGCTCACAGAGCAGCTCTCAGCCCTGCACAGCATTCAGCAGCTAGACAGCAACAGCGCTGCAATGCTTGGTCAACTCCAGGTCGTGCTGCATCTGGTGACGTCCCCCTTCTTCAGGCCAGCAGTTGTGGATGGCATGTTGGTGCGGACCATGGCAGACTTCCTGCTGGCACTGCCTGCTGAGGGGGCTGCCTTGCAGGATGCCAGTGTCATTGAGTTCAGGAATACACTGCTGCATGTGCTGGAGGCCTTGAGCCAGGTGAGCGGCTCTCATTGTTTGGACTGCTTGGTACAAGAGAAGGGATAGCATCTCAGATTCACAGCTGAGCATGGAGCCCAACGGCAGGCAGCGGGGCACATTCATGCTAACATCCTTGCAGCAGCTCTAGTGTTGGCATTAGGTGGTGTGACATGAATGTGTCCGCACTGCAGCAGCACAGAACGAACATTGCAGGAACCATTCACTGTCAGCCACTTTGACGAAGTAGAGCTTGAGACAAGCACTCAAGGCTCCTCCACCATATGTCTTGCTGCCTGTCCTGCAGCAAGCGGAGCACATGTCTCTGTTCCCTGGAGCCTTCCTGCAGCACCTGATGCCAGCCCTGTGCCAGGTCATTGCAGACACCAGCAGCCACTCTGATACGCGCTTCTTCTGCCTGCGCATGATGTCAGATGTCTTGGCCATCTATCTCACCAACCCAGAGATGTACAGTGCAGCGCTGGTGCAGCCACAGCAGCAGATACGGCAGCTGCCGGATGGCATCAGCAGCGTTGCTGAGGTCACACAGGCAATGGATGTGCTGCTCAGGCAGCATGTTGTCCCGCTGGTGCCGGTGCTGCTTCAGCAGGAGGAGCCCATGCCACTGTATGCATTGAAGGTGGGTGCATGCTTTGTGACATCACCTCTAAAGCACTCAGTTTGACAAGAATTGGCAGTTTCTGTTCGTACTACAGCTTGCAGCAGGCATGTATGCACAGCAGGTTTTGTGCCTAGCCAACCTGACTGGTTGAGTAGCTATTTCATCTGTGGACCCACACCAAAACGATGTTCAGATTTTGCAGCAAGTAACAAATGAGCCCCTGTTGTGTTTGTTACTGCCTGTAGCTGCTGGGCGGCATCTTGGATGTGAACAGCCGCTATGTGTCTGTGGTGGAGGCGCTGCAGCTGAGTCCCTGCTTCTTTGAGTATCTCACTCTGGAACATCCCAACAACAATGTGCACAACATACGCCTCTGCAAGCAATTGATGCTCAGCGGCACACTCACACACAACCAGCTGCTGCAGCTGGCAGCCACTGACAAGGTGAGACGTGTACCAGACCACAGCACCTGTGTCTCTGAGCCATGTTGATCTGCTTAATGTGTTACATTGGATGCCATGGCACTCCACAGAGATGGCAACAATGGATTGTTGTTATACAAGTCATGCTCCCAATGCCAACTAAGCTTAAACCCTCCGCAGCTTCAGCTTCTAGTTGTGATGTATCATCTTGGGTTGTCAGACACCAAAAGTGCCATTGTACAGAGCAGCACTGTTTGATCATCCCAACAGCGGAGTGTCATGCACCTCTCATCTTAGGTGTAGGCAGTGTTTTCACTTTCTGTGTGCTGTGCAGGTGTGCGCTGTGCTGCTGTACGCTCAGCAGAATAATGTGGAGCCCTTCCTTGAGCCTGTACTGCAGCTTGCAGATGCCATGATGGCGCGTGATGCAGCAGACATGGCTGCTGGTGTCAGCAGTGGGGAGCTGCTGCACGGCTTCATGAACCAGCTCATGTGTTTCATGGACTTGTGCACTCACCCAGATGCAGCAGTGGCAGTGGCTGCAGCACAGTGCTTGGCACAGCTGGTGAGTGACAGGAGAACAGCGCTGTGTGGTGTTGAGCATGTACTTCTGAGCTACTTTCAAGCTGTACTGCATACCAGCAATCATGCAGAAGTGGATACTGTAGAAGTGGGAAAGAAATTGAGAAGTGCTTGCAACGGTTTTCTATGTTGCAGGCTGCCCTTTTTCCCTCAGACACCGCTCGCTGGCTGTTGTCAAATGATGGAGCAGCCATCATAGCAGCAGCGCTACAAGGTGTGCACCTTGAGGGTGCTAGCCCTCCACCTGCAGCACTGCAGCACCACCTGCTGTCTGCTGTCAACACAGCACTTGCTGCTGAGCCCAGTCTGTCCACCAGGTCTGTGGAACTGGGTCAGCTGCTCACAGTGTTGAGGGCTGTGGGGGTATCGTCTGAGGATGCTGGCGTGGCATCAGCGGCAACAGAGGCAGCAGAGCGCCTCGCCAGCACACACCTGGGCTAGTCACTGTGCACGCATACTCAGAAGATGGGGATCCTCATCCCTGGAGCATGCTTTGACTGCACCCACTGCATCATCATGGTTGGCTGATTGCTGGTGATCACCATGTGGGGACAGGTAGCACAGGCAGGTAGTTGCTCAGTTCAAAGTGAAATCTAGGCCTTGTAGTTGATAGCTTAGGGGATTGCTGACCATAAATGTGATGCATATTGATCTGTTGGTGACAAATCCAGCACGCACTCATTAAGATTATTGCAGTGGCAGTGGTCAGTGGCTGGTGGCATGATCATGTTTCGGCTTGCAATTTGTCATATGCATCCACTCAGTTAGGACGCGAAGATCCAAACAGCACAGCTGTGTACTGTCAAACATTATCATGCAGATTGGCAGTGTGGTGATATTGGTTGTTGAATGGTCATTGGCAGCAATTTAGAGATCAAAGCTCATTTGCCTTCGTCGAATTTGCCAGGTTTTTTTGCAGCGATGCTTGTGGCATTGCACCTGCAATCCATAGATATCTCTCAAGGCTTCCAATGCAGAATTTGTCTCTGGGACATGACATTGAGTGCAGATGTGGGCGTAACAGTCCTTATGAGCTTGATCAAGCCAGCAGTCAAAGGGATATGTCCCCAGAATGTGCTACAAGCACCTGGTGAGCCCTGCCAGCCTGCACAGGCCTCAGCCACCAGGAAGGGTGTCGGCGCCGTTATGGTGCCACCATAACTCTTGGCAAGAGTGAGCAAGTGCAATGATTGGCGGGCCCCGGGCCTGCCAGAGTATCGAATGGGCCCAAGGGCCTTGTGGCCGAAAAGGTAACCTCGATTCTTTCCTTCTTTGGCGCACTGCAAAAGGCTCCGAGCCTTAGTTGAACCTAGGTCAAAGCATTAGGCCATGCCTATGCTACAGCTATATAGCTATATAGATGCACAGCCTGCATCTTAAATGCACAATAGTCCACTAAGATATCTCACTACTGATCAGATCACGACCATAATGATCCTTATGTGGCCGGGCACTTGAGGACACAAGCCCAGTGTGGCACAGTTGGTGCCTTCTTAATCAGCTTCTTTTGCAGTCAGCTGCTCCTGATAGAAATCCTTGAAATTGCCGAGCATGCGGTGTGCTGTGTCCTGCAAACTCCACCCCTTCACCTCAGACACTGTCTGACATATCTGCATCATACCATCATCAATCACAAGCGGGGTCACCTGCAGTCAACAACAGACAAATAACAGAAGGGCAGACACATCATCGCCTATGCTCAGCAGGCTTCAAGCAGCCTGCATGAGTCACCACCGTGGTGACTGGCTGGTCACTGCCATGGCATTTCACACCCAGATATGAAGCAGATATTGTAATGGATGTAGAAAGCCGTTGCAGGGCGGCAGCAACCTGATCACACCGTGTTACCAGTGTCCCACACAGTATGCAGACCAGGAGCAGCTACTGATGCATCAGCAGGTATGCCTGAATACTTGTTTGCACCACTTTGCAGAGCAACGCTGACTCAGAGCACCCTGGCCGCTACTGATCATCCCTGGCTGATTCCTGGCTCACCTGATCAGACTCAATAAGCAGTCTGTCATCAGGCACGGCAGCAATCCGTGCCTTGAGCTTGTCAGGTGTTCTGTGATTGATGGCATGACTAAAACTGTAGTAAAACCGGTCACCAATGCCAGGAAGCTTGTTGAATCTTGGAATCTCCTCCACAGATCCCCCATAACTGTGCAGCATTACTCTGGGTGGGCACCGCTGTGGGTGCTGTGACAATGTGGCAAAGAAGTCTAACAGGTGGCCATAACCTCGGACGCAGTGAATGCTCACAGGTCGCTTGAATTCGGCAGCTATGGAGACCTGAAGACATATGGATGGGTTGCAGCAGCAGCAGCAGCAGCAGCAACAGCAACACTTCCGCAGCTTGACAGAGCAGAACGTTGCATGGCATCACCCTCCAACATGCTTTACTCCTCTACATGTCTCAGTTGACAATGTGGCCTCTAACTGTACAGCACCAATGCCACTGGTCAACCAAATGAGCTGCCATGTTACAAGCAGGTGTCATATCACTCAATAATATCTCTGCACTGGAGAGGGTTCTGGTCACCTCACCTGTCGCTGCACCAGTTCCAGTTGATGCTGGAGTGAGGTGCGGGCGCGACTGCCTGGGATTGTGGCTGACCGGTCAATGCCGATCTCTGGCGGCAGCAGCAGCAGCAGGATGACAGGTTTGATCACTCTTCAGTGAAGCAGAAGGGTCAAGTCACATGACTGCTTTGTGAGACATAATTACCTCAAGCTGTGCAGCTGTTGTGGCCTGTCGGGGTTCGTCTAGCCCAGTTTGCCATTGCAGTCAGACTGCAGTGCACAGACCCCCTGCTGTTGCAGCAGCAGCTGCTATTGCTGGTGTGTATACCCATGCATAGAGGGTTGCAGAACTCACCTCCTACTATTGCTCTTGGTATCTGAGTCAGCAGTTGTCTCAAGCGGCCCTCCCACTCGTCTACTGGCACCACACGCAAACCATTGCCTAGATACATCTGCTGCTGCTGCTGTTGTGGTCGTTGGTCTACACCACTTTGCAATCCAGTAAAGGCCTTAGGACTGCTGTCACTGCTGGTGTTTTCTCTGATATTGCTACCCTGCTGCTGCTGCTGCTGATCTGGCTTCTGACTGTTGGGTTTCTCTGGTCTGTTAGTTGCATATGCGCCTGAGTTTGTGACAGGGTCATGATTCGCAAGAATACTGATTGCTGCCTGCTGCTGATCCTGAGAGGGCGCCTCCAGCAGCTGCTGCCATGTGCTGCCATGACTTGAGGCGTGCAGGTGGGACCACCAAGGGTGGATGCCAAACCCTGGAATAATTTTCTCACCTGTCGACAGGTCCACAGTGGGCGTGGGGCACAGAGACGGCACGAAAAACAATGATGGCATTGGTACATAAAAATGTTGCTGATGATAATTGCATCATACAGGGCATGGACAACAGGCACTTGCAAAGTGCAGGTAGTTGCAACTGTGGGCAACGCATGCTACGCTGGCAGCTATATCTGTTACATATTGAGCGCTGGAGCAGTGACGTGATTTTCGCATGCCAAACAGGCCATTAACTGGTCAGACATGGGCTGTATGACAAGGAGTTGGTGCTCTACGATGGGCTGCATGAGCAACACGAACTTGACCTACCTGCCAGCTTGTGCAGCTGCTGCATGATCTCCCAGTCCACGTCGTATGACACGCTCATGGCTGCGAGATGGCAAGCCTGTAAATTCAGCACTTCGCGCATGTTCGCTGGGTCGAGTTGCGGGTGGCAGTGTGCATCAGCCAGAAGATGTATGACGTCTGTCTGCTGCTGTTTCTGTTGGGCCTCCATGTTGAGCTCTTTGCCAGCCATGCACGGCCTCATATGCCTTCTTATAGTTACGATGTTGCAAGAGCGTTGCCACAAAGGTGTTAAGTTAGGTTGTCGGGAACCTTTCCAGTTGGCGAGGGACGATATCGGCACACTACGAATCATGGCACCAGACGGTAGAGCAGACGCTATCCATATACACTCCAGAGTTAATGATTGGAGGGTTGATCTGGTAGCAGCAAACTCCGATGGAGTGCTCAGGACTGCAGCATGCTGGCAGCATCCAACAGTTTCATGCAGGTGAAGCCAGGCGGGTGAACACTATTATCCAAGCATCGTACCACGCTTTGAGCTGTTTTAAACCCTTCATAAACCATTGGAAGCACATTTGTCTCCATTATCCTCAGCGTAACGTCGGGATGGCGTCACTCAAACACAGGGCGGTACAGCTGTGCATGCACTACAGTCCTTGGCTTGCCTGCAAAGGCACCTGTCCCATACCTTCTATACTCTCAGAGGCAGCTGCACTGCCACTTTCCTATGTAAAATTATGAATAATCGCAATCATTGGAGAGGTTTGCACTTGCCCAGGACTGCAGCAGGCGTTGGCTATCCATTCCACCTGACGATTCTGCTGTTCTCATGTCACCATTGGTGCACACGGTTAGCCCTGTCAGCCAGTTTTTGGGCCCCGCAAAGAATGGCTCGCACGCATGCATGTGCACAGTAGAGAAGTATGGTTGCTATTGAGCCAACAGGCACGGGTGTGCCTCCAACCTCCAACGCAAATTTGACACAGCTGCGGAGGTCGTAGCAGCTACTCTTCTTCAGATACTCTGTAAAGCATTCAGCATCTATCTTCTGTCATCAATGAGCTAGTCCTTTGTCTTTGATCGCAGATACGCGCCTGACTCGAGCACGTGCTTGTTCGTAGCGCGGTGCAACAAGCCCGACAAGTGTGCCCATGACTTGTATAGTGGTTGAAACAGTGGTACACACATCTTAAATGCTACATTCAGACTTATATACGTGTACAGCATGGTGTAAAGGCAATTCTTGAACGTACAGTACAGCACGGTACATTTCAGTACTCCCAGAAGCCACGAGGCCTGTCCACGTAGCTTAATAAGTGTAAATAGTCTTGTTAATATTTAATTGAAACAACATAAGGGTCTCACGAGGCGAGCTCTCGGTATGTGCCTGAAAGGTGACCGCCAATTGCTCGTAGTTGCATTCAGCGGACGCAGGCTCGCCTCAAATTGACTTCATTGGTCACTGAGTTGTATACACCACTTTATTTTCCCCTGCGTACACGCGCAGGACCCTGATAACCTTCTGCTAGCAGAGGCACAGTACCATCCTGCTCGCCCTGTGAAGCAGCTGTCCAGCTAGCCCTTGCCTCTGGAGACTCTGGAGTCTTTGAAGGCTTGTGGAAGGTGAGCGTGGAGCAATTCTTTGTGCGGACATCTGCTGGTTGTTGTTCCAATTAATACGCATATGGTCTCAGGCTGAATACAGAATACGCATGCTGTAGACACCCATGGCTGACTCAAGCTGGCCACTTGACCAATTCAGAGCCCAGCCATTTTCTATTTTGGGCCACCAGAACCTTCCGCTGTATTGCCTTACATAACCCCATTACTGCTGTTACAGCCAACCTCCCAAGCATCTCAATAGCTTGCACCTCTTGCATAGAGGATGAGTTGCCTTCCAGGTGGATCTTGTGTCATTACCAGCCTGCTTTCCACTTCTCTGCTCACCTCAACTACGCACTATCTGCAGGTAGCATTCTGCTATTGAGGCCTTCTCTTAGACACCAAATCGGTCACCATTGCAAAGCACCAGGGCCCCACAAGAACATGCAGCAGCAACAGCTGCAGCAAGAGATCATGCATATGTCAGGTCCCCTCCACCATTCTCTGCCCCCCAGACCTGCAAGTCCCTTTCAACAAGCCCCCCTAACTCACCCATCCCCCCAGACACACGGGCTGAGTCATCTAGGAGCTGCTGGTCACTTTGCCCCTGGGACCTCTGGTTACACTCAGGGTGGTGGTGACCCACTGCTGCCCATCGCTCCTCTGGATATGAAGGGATCTGGATCAGCTGAGCTGGATCTGGGACTAAACTCTGGCAGCCTGCATACTGGTGAGTTCTTTTTTCATATTCTGCGCTGGTTGATGTTTACTGGGTGAATTATTGCTGTGGCTTGGGGTGCAGCAGCGCCTGTGACCTGGCAGCCTGCTCGTCACGCCACATCTCGTTATCTGCCTGCATTGTCAGCAAGTGGCAGCTTACTGCTTGCATGGTACAATGTACCCATATGAATTGGCTCCGATGTGTTTCACCCTTTCAACTTCACCCCGTCCATGCAAAGGACCAGTGAGCCAATGGATGACTCATGGGTTTCTCCTATCACCATTTGCTTCAAGCAATGAATGAATTATTTGCTGGGCAGCCAAAACACTGTGGCACCCGCACAAGGATCTCAGATCCAGCAGGTTTCCCCCATGTGCAAGGCATCCATCCTGAGATTAAACCCGGGTCTCCACTGTGTTGGTGACACAATATCCAGGCACATGCCGTGATTTGAACCTGTTGCAGCCATGCTCTTGGGCCCGTACATGGCACTGCTGCTGACCATAAGCAGTCTTTTGGCTGTCTTGATGCAGGAGACCTATTCCCTCCTCCTCCTGAAGCCCCTTGTTCCATGATGGCCTTGCTGGGATCACTAGGCAGCTTCTCAGGAGAAGCACTGCAGTTCCTCAATCAAAACAACAGCAGCAGCGGAGAACTGATCATGACAGCTGGGCCACAGCTGCCAATGGAAGCAGGAAGAATAAATCAAGCAGCCCCAAACTATCTGGGTGCACCAGGGCAACCGCACCTGCTGCCTGCTGCTGCGCAGCCCAGTCAGGTGGCCCTAGACCGTGCTAGTGGTGTTTTAGGCTCTGGCCATAACCTCATTCCCCAAACCCTGATCAACCCTAGACTATCCACAAGTCCCAATGGAGTATCAACCAGCACTACTGTACACCCTCCAACTCCTGGGTCTGCTGCTGCCGCAGCAGCAGAATTTGCTGCTTCCTGCCACTGGACACAGGAGGTCACACAAGCAGCTGCTGCTGGCGGTGTGATGGCACAGCCATTTAGCAGGGATGGCAGCTTAGCAGGTGGCCTCTTAAACATCTGGTCCGCAGACTTGGACGCCCAACTGCCAGTCAATCTGGCAACAGCTGAGAGTTTGCCAGCAGGCTTTACTGCTACCTCAAGCACTCTTACTTTGGCTGCGGCGGCTGCGGCGGCTGCTGCTCCTGCTACCATGCCTATGGCTGGCAGCACATTGCAAACGGTGCAGGTAGCAAACATGAGAGAGGCAGCAGCAGCCTTGCAGCCGCACATCCCTTCAGGCTTCACTGGGGACCTTTTGGCACATGTGCTGGTAGTCCCAGGCAGCCAGCGCACGATCAGCACCACCTCACCACACAACTTCCAAAGTCAGCAGGGTTTAACACCGTTTGCTCGCTCAAAGGGCTTGGTGCCAAGTCACATGCATGGCATGGGGTTGGTGAATCAGCATGCTGCTGCTGGTAGCGGCGGTTCAGGAGTTCAGGCAGGCCTGGCAGTGTCAGGCTTCTCAGGTCACCTACAAGGGCTGCCTTTTACAAATCCTCTGTCAATGCCACCACAGCTGCATTACTACCAACAGCAGCAACAGCAGAACCTGCAGCAGTGCGCGCTACAACAGATGCAGCAGGCTAACCTGGGACTTGCCGCTGGTGCTGGCCTGACAACTGCACTCCAGCCGAACTCCTTCAGCCCAGCTGCAGCTGCTGCTATTGGCAGCGTTCCTACCAGGAAGCATATGGAACCCAGCAAGCAGAAGCCTAATAACAAGCTTTCGGCAGCATTTGTGAACAACCAAGACCCAGGGACTCTGCCCCCTGGTCAGAGTTTTATGCGCGCTGAAAGCCCATCACTGGAAGCACCAGCACAAGGGTTTAGGAACCCAGCGGCGTCGCCTCTGCAAAGCCCTGGTGTCTTTGGGCAGGCCATGGCATCATCCAACATGGCACAGTCATCAGCAGCAATGCCTGCGCTGTACATGACTGGAGCTGCATTGCAAGGTGGACCTGAGTGGGGTGCAGCTCAGCCCTGCCAGCAAGGTGCAGCAGTAATGGAGGGAGCTGGTGTGGGTGGCAGTCAGGGTTTGAGGCGTCGTGCTGCTGCTGTCAAGAGCAGGCAGTACCTGCACCAGTATGCTGTTACAGGGGGATATGCAGGTGAGGTGGCCGGGGATGGCAGATAGGCCGGTTGCTCTGTGTGACTGTGCTGCAACAAACACAAAAGAAGTTGTCAGATGGGATTCAGTGAGCTACTCCTTGTTCACACACACTCATGGAATGCTAGAAAAGCATTCAATTGTCAACAATCATAGCAGTTGCTGGTCCTTTGATGGAGGAGCAGTGCATCTCAGCAAAATACGTGTCTAACAACCGCTTGCAAGTCATCTGAGATACCTCTGGAGAGCCATTTGTACTGTATAGAGGTGCCATCTGTTCGTCTGTTCAACAACACTTAGTGAGAGTACTGTGGCACTTTGTCAACCGCCGCAGATGCTGCTGATACTGACAGTACACCCACAGCCGCCAGCAACAGCACAGGCAGAGGATTAGGGCCTGCCAACGCCTCAGGCAGCAACAGTGCAAAGCGGGGCAGCAGCAAGCGGGGCAGACCGGCCAACCCTGCTGGCAGCCGCCGCAAGAAGGCCAGCAAGAGCCGCAGCGTTGCCGATGGCTGTAATGGAGCCGAGGCGGATGATGATGGTGGTGCCAGCAGTGATGCCAGTGTTGGTGAGTGTGTTGCCTCTGCCACTCCTCTGCTCAACGTGCTGTGACTCACAGTTGTGACTCACAACAGGCTGCTGGCAGTGTCATACCATACCATACCATACAACCTGGCCCCAGAGGGGCGCCCCGGAGGAGCCAACATAGTCGCTCATGGGGGGTATAAATCCACATGGTATTCCTCAGTGTCGACAATACAGCTGTCATGCGCTGATAAGTCATCGCCTCCTCTTAAATCAGGTCCTGAAGTCTGATTGTGATCATCAAAAGCCAATCACAAGTCAGGATCAATCACCACAACACTTCACGGCATCTCTGATTAGAAATATTCATGCGGCGAGCCTTATGCATTGAACATCACGGTGCGTTTTTTTCGTTGTGGGCAGGCCATGCCAAGAAACGTCAGTCAGTGCCCAACGCCGGCAGCGCTGCCAACCTGGCTGCTGGTAGTAGTGAGGGTGGCAATGGAGAGGGCGTGCAGAAGGCAGCAGGAGGACACCTGAACAAGGGGGGAGCGGTGGGCCATTCAAGCACAAGCTGCTACAAGGGAGTCACAAGGTTGGTTCAAAACTGTGCAGGAGCTGGGCTTGCATAAATCAGCCTCATCTGAAGATGGAACTGATCTGCACCAGATCCTTTTGATCTGTAATCTGCTGCACATGCTGGATGTCAGCATGTCATAGAGACATTGCCAATCTATATCTTGCTTGTTGTGTGGGTAGCCAGTCTCACAGGTAGCTGGCACTGCTGCTGCTGCTGTTGCTGCTCAGGCACCGATGGACTGGCAAGTGGGAGGCTCATCTGTGGGATGCCAATGCACCTCGCAAGCCAACAGGAAGTGGAGGCAGGACACGGGGAAAACAGGTACAACAGCAGTGCTCTGAGAACACATCAGTTGCTCTCAATGGTTATTCTTGTTGGGTGTCACTTGCCATAGCGCTGCATTTGAGTGCTGGCCGCTAATGATAGTCATCAGTACTTTGCAGCCATAGCAAGTCTGCAGTTGGCCCCACGCTTCTAATCTTCCCGGTGACTTTCAACTCACTTTGGGGCATGGCAGATGATCTCATGACTATCTGAGCTCAGTTGCTGGCAGCTGCTGCTGTAGACACAGCAGCAATCTGCTGCTGTGTGATCTGAGGACACTGTTGTGTTGCTGGTAGAGCATTTCTTTCATTCATCTCAAGATGGCATGAGGTATGCTGTCTGTTGTCTGTTGTTGCATATGTTGTGTTCTGCGGTGCTGTATTTGTTGCCGTCAGGTGTATCTTGGTGGTTTTGGCAGTGAGGAGGAGGCTGCCCGGGCCTATGACAGAGCGGCACTGACGTTTTGGGGCCACACAGCGATGACAAACGTAAGTGCAGTGGACATAGACCCTCAGACCTCCTCAAGCCTGGATTGACCTGTTCTGATACCTGTGACCCAACACCCAACTACACTTTGCCACTGCACTGGAATCTTGTGATGCATCAACAACACTAGCACCCACTTGGTGCAGACTGTGTAATGCACAAGCCGTGAGTCATTCTTTCATACGCATGTGTAAGTGCTCACATGGTGCAGCGCAGATGTGACCGCAGTCATTACAGAAATGAAGTATTACATGCAAACTGATGAATGCCACTCAGCAAGGTGACCTGGACTGAGCTTTGACCGACTGATCAACTGCCCAGCAGCAGTCTTCCACTGCCTATGCTGAAGACCAGCCATAAACAGTGCAGTTTACCTGACTGTGTGATGTTGGGTTTTACTGCTTGCAGTTCCCCATCACTGACTATGCCGCTGAAGTGGAGGTACTATTCAGCATGACCAAGGAGGAGGTGATCAAAGATCTCAGGAGGGGGAGTACAGGATTTGCCAGGTCAGCGCCTGCAGGAGCACCACCACCTGCACCAGCACCAGCAGCACTATCACTTCCATTGCCATGAGCAGCAGTAGCGGCAGCCTGCTATGGGCCATGCACATATCACCTGCCAGGTGATCAGATGATGAGTGTCTCGGATGCGCCACAACTAGTAGATACTGCTGGGCAGCAGGCACTTGGCTGTTGACAAGACAAGTGCTGACGAGGCAGACCACAACACTGGTGGTCTGTACAGCAGTTGATGGCCGATGCCTGGGTCAGTAAGGGCGAAGGCTTCAGCTCCTGACGAGGCCAAACTGCACTGAGTGTGGTTATGGGGTTGTAATATGTTATAATCTGTTTTTGACAGGTATGTTGCAATGTGTGATGTTCTGCAGGGGTGAAAGTCAGTTTCGGGGTGTAACACGCCACCATCAGGCTGGGAAGTGGGAAGCACGCATTGGCAAGATGAAAGGCAACAAGTACAAGGTAACGCAGCAGCACAAAGGGCAGGTGCGGTACTTTGATATGGCCAATTTGCAAGTTGTGTCGTGGCTTGCCAGTGTTCTCTGGCATTGTCATTCACTGCTGAAATACATTCTGTCAGTCTTCTGGCATAAGGTTTGGCACCCTTGCACACCCCCATTCTGGGCCGCAGTGGTTCATCACTTAATTTGCTCCGCTCTGATCTGCTTCCACATCACGACTGATTTACTTTCACATTAAAACCAAATTGCTTCCACATACAAACTGATTTGCTTCCACATTCAATGTTGAGTTGGGTCTGTTCTTGTGCTGCAGTATCTTGGTATCTTTCAGACTCAGGAGGAGGCTGCTCGGGCCTACGACGAGGCAATGATCCAACGCAAAGGGGACAAAGCAATCACAAATTTTCCAATCACCAACTACCCAAATGCTGGAGCCGCAATAACTCCGACAACAGCAGCTGCAGATGATGGCGATCATGATGCAGCATCAGATGACGATGTGGCAGCGGATGAGCAGGCAGGAAGTGAGGATGAAGAGAAGGAGGAGGGAGATATGGAGGCCTCCTGAGGCGATGGTGGTGTTGGTGATTGGGACTGCTGAAATCAGCCTGCAGCTGTAGGCAGCCGGCCAATCTGTGCAATCTTTATCAATCCCCGTGAGCGACTTGGTTGGCCCCTGCTGGGGCAAGCTGGCCCCAACCTTGAGGTTTTGGTATTATATGGTACGGTACGAGATGGCACGGGATGATATGATACTGTATGGTACGGTGTGGTACGGTCTGGTATGGTACGGTATGGTATGGTACGGTACGGTACGGTCTGGTACGGTCTGGTATGGTATGGTACGGTACGGTACGGTGTGGTGTGGTGTGGTGTGGTGTGGTGTGGCGTCAATTGTGCATTGTCGGAATAAACAGTCTGTACATGGTCATTAGCAGTGAGCGGCGTCCGTACGAAGTATTTTTCTGGACAATGACACTCCTTGGGCATTCTACATGGCCTCTGCCTCTGCAGCGCCGGCGGCACGCTGTGATCCAATACATATTGTTCAAAGTAATGAGTGAGAAAGTGAGGCATGATGCTGCAGGACCTGATATTGAAATGCATAATGTGTCTGACGTCTTGACCCCCGGGATGCCAGACCAGCATCAGCAACCATCAATGACCCTCTGTACAGGTATCTGCCATATCAGAGCAGTGTACATGATGCTATAGGCCATTGACTGACAATGTACATGGATTTAGTGGCGGATCAGATTCATATTGTATATGCTGATAGACATACCCCAGTGACTCACTTAGGAAGTAACAGTTGTAGTTGACTTATCAGGTGTGTGTGAACATCACTGAGATTGCTACAAAATTCGTGCAGTTGCTGACACAGCAGCAAACTTGCAGCAGCAACCCTGGCTGCCCTCAAGGGTCTAGAATGATATGCAGCACATTAACATGATGTGTGCTGTTGTTTGTCCCTGTAAAATACTATTCAACAGTGTTGAAGCAGTGCCAATTCAACAATCTTATAATGGGTCTGAATGTGAATAACCTGAACACTTTATATATCATTGTTACATATAAGTTGTGTTGAGACATATCCAGCTCGTAGTTGAAATGCTGATAGTTGAATTGCTGATAGGGACTTATCAAGGGTTAAAGTTTATCAAGGGTCACGTCACTCCACTGGAATGATTCAACGCATGCACTGATGCACAATGCCATCGGCCAGTGCCATAGACTTAAAATGATCACATAATGTGCATGCATGCACCTCATGGTGGGGTGCAGTGCATTTCATATGATAATAACTTGTGTTTGAGGAGTGGACAGCAGTATGCCATACCTTGAAAAGCAGGAGCGGTGTACACGTGTAGTTCAAGTAAAACATCAGTGATGCATGAGAATTGGCCTTTTGGGACGCCAGCATGCCACTAAATTCTAGACATACCTCTCACTGCATTGAGTCCTGATTAGAACATCATCATCAAAAGCATGGTGGCATCGATGATAGAGATATTTGGCTGTGCCACGTGTCCTTGTAGATGTTCCTGGTGCCAGAGTTGGCAGCATTGCCTGCATGGCATGGCCAGTGCTGTGGCCTTGGCTGGCAGCAAACATTCAAAGTTTGATCAAGGTTGGTGTGTGATAAATGATATGAAATCATTAAATTCTGATCAACTCCTTGGAAGGAGTCTGTGCATGTATAATTGTACATAACTCGATGCTCAGGTAGCAGAAGTAGAGCCCTTGAGATTGTTGTAGGTGGATAAGCATTCAAACAATATGCACCAGTTAGCTCAGATCTGGGGCCGAGTGGCGGTCACTGTACACATGTGGCTGTTTCAAAGGCTCTATTCAGCCATGCGGCTGCATAAGTGCTTCGTAGCCAAAGCTGGGTAGAACTTTCAGCCCTCAGGAGGAGGAGGATCCTGTCATCACTGCCCTGCTATGTTTTTGGCTGAGTATTTCTTCATAATTTTGTGTGTGAACTGTCCAGACACCACAATGGAGTCACATTCCTAGCTGATGCTTTGAAGGTCGGGACAATATGCCTTTAGTTGTAAAAGGCTAGGCTGCAGCCTTGAAGCCTGTGCTGACGTTACTCAGGATTTCATATCTAGCAAACAATTACGGCTCAGCCGGGCCTGATTAAATGGATTTGAAAGGTTCCATTTCTGCTGCTAGCCCAGCCAACCTCGGGGTTGAACCCTGTGGCTTAAAGATAGGATCAGATGTAAAAGAAATTGAGCCATGCAACAAGTTGAGATGCAATGGCAAATGCACTGACATGCGTGGGGGCGCCACCCGGGTGTGATGCTTGTGCCTGTCTCGGCTGTCCACCGAGCTGTCCTTCCACGTCACATCATTACCTGTGAAAAGGAGGAGATGTGTACATGTGCCTTGGCAGTCCACACACAAAGTGTGTGAGACGGTAACCCCGGGCGGGGTAAGGGTGGGTAAGAAAGAACTAACCAACACTTGCCGTTCTCGCTGCGTAGCATGCGGCTCACAGAGCTAGATGGCTGTTCACGAGATACGGGGTCACCCGTGAGAGGGGAGATTAACACAATAATTCAGGCCGTCACGCTCACTGATGTGGAAGGTTCAAGTCCAGCTCATCAGATGATGACTATCGCCTAATCTTCTCTTCTCATATGATGTGCACTCGGTGTTACTAACTTTTGCTCAACCACAGTAGTAGTCGACTGGTCTGCAGGCCGCCTGCAGGCTGTGCTGCCACAGTGTGACACTGCTTCTGGACAGCAAGCTGTTTCTAAATCGGGAACGAGTGTATGACCAATGGTAAGGCATACGTATGGGTTGAACTGCCAACTGATCAGTGCCTCATGAGCTTTGGTAGTACTGCCAGTACAAGGCTTGCACAACGGGTTGAAAGTCACTTAGGAGTCACGGTTATAACCTCAATAATCACCCATGGCCATGCAATCTCGCAGATCGCTGATGTTTCTGAACAAGGCTCCTATGCAGGTGCCATTGTGTTACAACCAATTGAATAGCAGCACTGCGGCACGTCGCTGGTTTGGTTGCCAACGCTTCAAACTAGAGGTTTCAAACCCATGCGGCACAGCCTGTACAGGCACATGTGCTTTGGAAGAAACACACAGCTTCATACAACCAGCAAAGAACCTTGCTGCATCAGGTGCTGGTATGCCCAATTCAGCACATCATGCTCCGGGATCATCTCTCCTAGCTGCATCATGCAGCTTCCCCAGAGGGACCTTATGCATCAACACAAGCACTGTGCAATGTTGACCAGGGACTTCAAGTGTTTGAGGACCAGATTGTCAAGCTGGAAGGGACAACACCAAAACACACCACTAGTGGAGTTCAGGCTGAGAACACATGTAAACATGCCCTCAGGTGCAGCATGAACGGAGGAGAAATAACAGATGCCCTGTTGCTGTAGGTTGTTCTGTAAACCACATCAGCACAGCACCCCGTTAGATGCAACCCATGGCCAGTGTCAAAGGTTGACAGCACTGTGACAACACTGACATGGCACGTCACATGGGAAAGGCGTCCAACCAGGGCTGTGACATGCAACCTCCATCACAACACAGCACAGGATCTCGAAAAAGCAGGAAGATGTGCAGCAAGAAGGCACCAGCTCTCTGCAATAGCAGTTCAGTTGTTAGTATCAGTACTGGCAAGCCCTCATGAACTCGTGCACCATGCATTTCTGCCCCTTAACATGTCATTTCTGACACCAGGGGTTTCTGGGGGTGAATCTTGTCCCTATGACTGCTGTTGGCTGAAGCACACCATGCTCAGGTCAAGCAGCACAAGTCCCTTGTAATAGCATGCAAAAAGGAGGTGAAGGGTCCCTGCCATTGGTGAAAAGTGCACATTTCTTCATGACTCTCTGCTGCCTGATGCGCATCAGCATCTGCTGAGCGATATGAAGCCAGAATACAAAAGCCCTTATTCCTTGGAGCTAGTGCCCAAGAGCAATGCTTGCTGAAGGGCCACCACGCAACAGCATGGAATAGTAATTCGGCACACCACAACTGATGACAGAGGTCTCTCACAGCTGCAACACCCACAACAACAACACTGTATTGGCAGTATACCCTACTACTAGCAGGTGAAAGCAGGAGAGGAGAGGAGGCAAGTACACTGTTGAGATGACTACAACTGCACGTGCCAGTAGCAGCTCTTGTTGCTGCTGCTGCTATCAAAAACGTGTGGATGCGGGCAGCCTGCTGCTGCTGATGTTTGAACCCCCGGGGCATACTTCATTGCAGTGTGCACGTGTGTGAGCAGGTTGCCCTGGTGCCAGGCCCACTTTGTGTTCTTGTGTTGGAAAGACTGTTGATGCCTGTGCACAACTACACAGTCCAAGGTGTCAGAAACCATGATCAACACTCACACCGACCAGCCAATACACCAGACCTCTGGCAGTGACTGAATCACACCACTTGGTCACACAAACATGTATTCACACAACTCAAGTGTGACACACAAAGACTGCTGCTCTGGCGCATACCGCACAGCAATGTATGTATGTGTGTCCCCTGACTTCTAGTTCCCTGAGCACAGAATGCAACAAAGCACACCATAATATGCATGCACCTCACATCACTCCCCTCCTGCCAGATAGCCACTCCCAAGTGCACATGAAGCTGTTAGCGTCCCAAGACAAGACAGCAGGCAACCTTTAAGTTGAACTGAGCCACCACGATGACAATATCACCAATATGGCTTTACCCCCAATATGGCTTTACCCCCAGCATGTGGCTGTGGCAGCTGCATATGGCTGTGACGTTGGTGACGTGCTGATGAAAGGCCGTAATACTTTCCCTGCTGGAACGAGTAGTACATACTGTTGCTGTAATGCTGCAGTCACATAACCAGCCAGTGCCTGTGAGGCTGCCACCAAGTCTCCACAGGTACAAGGGGTGTGTCGCTGTGACTGGTGCCACCAGATCACAAGCCAAGCTGTAATGCCATTCATCTGCCATTGCAGAAAATAAGCCAGGTCACCGCCATCACATCAGCTCATCTCAACAGCTGTGCTTGCTGCCTTCTTTGGTAACAGCAACAGCAGCAGCGAGCTGACAGGATGAATCCTTAAGAACACATGCCAGTTTCATGCTGTAGGTTGAAACACCGGCAAAATGCTCCTCCTCAGCAGCAGCAGCAGCAGCAGACCCATTAGAACAAGTGTTGTGTACACAACCCAATGCGCCTGTCCCTCATCTGATGCTAGACTCTGCCTAACCTGTTCTAATCTACAAGCCTCCATGTTGGTGAAGTATGTGCGTTGAAAACCACCCCAACACACATACATAGCAGGCAAAACAAACCTCATGACAAACCACAAGTTGTGATGGTTAGGTTTCAAAGTAATGGACTCCAAAGCAACTTTCAAATACCAACACACTGACATAGCGGGCCAGAGCACCACAACTACTTGCAGCCAGGCGGCTGCAGTAAAAGCTCTACTTTCTTCACACGGTTCGATGGTTCAGTTTTTGGATTTTGAGCCTTGAATACGCCACAGGTGCCCCGAGCGCAGCAGTAAGCACAGCATGGATGGCTGCTACACACAGATAAGCCAGCAATGACAAGACCAGGTCAAACAAACGCGACGCAGACCGTACTACCACACAAGCTTGGCAACCTGCTGCATAAATACACTCCAGACGATGCAACACAGCATGCTGCCATGCTGTAAAATACATGGCAAGCTGTTGATTGGCTTGTCAATTCATTCGGCCACCAGTAACAACAACAGAGTCGTACTCACAGGCCAAACTTCCATTAGCAACTGCAACACAAGAGCACAGTGTTTTGGCATGCAGCCCAAAGCCAAACTCTCATTGTGCTTGTGTAAGGCACCGCAGGCAAATTAGCAACATATCTCTGAAAAGATCGCAGCTGCTTGCACTGCCTCTCAGGCCCCCTGATCAGCATGTCACTGTCAAGGGGCCAGGGTTTAAGTACCTTCCATGCAAAAACCCGCCACCCCACAAAGCGAGCAGCGCATGGTGGGTGATCACATCATGACGAGCAGCAGCCAGTTGGCCCCCTACCTGCATGTTGCACAATCACCATCACTGGTGCTGCTGGCTGTGCCACACACAAGTCAGTATGCCTACTGAATGTTGCATGTGCCCATCACAGTGATAGTAGATGAGGGGGGTGGACCCGGCCAAACCATTTGCTGCTGCTACATGCAGATGACCAGCCGGCAGCAACATTCACAAGCTGTCTGGGTGAGATTGGTTCATAAGTTGTGCACTTGTTCCCTGCACAAGACCCTTACTCATACACCCACCAGTCAAAACTGCCAATGCCACTCCCTGGGATTGACCAGGCCATCATATCCACGTCTGTGCAGCCTGTACCGCTACAGCCTGGAACTATCAGGCTTTCCTGCTGGTTCAATCTCCATGTACTGCAGTACAAGTGGTTACTGTTGTACTGTAGTATACACACACACACACACACACACACACACACACACACACACACACACACGATATCAAAGCCTTTCTACCCTGGATGATCTTTCAGAACTCATCAGGTCACCAGTCAGCTCATTCAGCCAGTCAGCCTGGGACTATCAGGCTATGACCCTCTCAGGACACACAGCAGCTGCCATACCTGTGCCAACCACTGCTGCTGCTGGCCCCAGGTCAGGGCCTGTCGATGCTGGCAGCAGGGGAAGTCCAGCTGGAATGCCAGCAGCAGCAGCAGCTGTAGCAGCAGCAGCAGCTTGTGGAAGGTGTGATCCAGCATTGCTGTGGACAGCAGCAGCCGCAGGTGCATGAGCAGCACTGACAGCAGCATCCACAGCAGCCACTGCTGCTGATGGCGGGATGTGTCCTTCATGACTCCTCCGCTGGTGCTGCTGCTGGTATTGGTGGTGTTGCTGCTGGTAATGCTGCTGCTGTTGCTGCTGCAGCTGGTGGTGTTGGAACTGCATCATGGGGCTGTTATGCGGGCTGAAGATCTCATGAGCTGCAGCAGCAGCAGCTGTGGGTGTCAAACCAAGGATGGCTGCTGCCGCCGCTGCCGCCGCTGCTGCTGTGGCGGCACTTTCATGCATGTGACTGCTGATGTCTATTGGACCTAGTCCAAGGTCAACATGTTGACCTGCTGCTGCTGCTGCTTCTGCTTCAGGTGCTTGTGCTGGCTGTTTGACACCCTCTGCTGCTGCTGCTGGTGCTGGCCCTTGATGCTGCAGCTTATGGCTCAGCAATGCAATGTGGTCATCCAGGACTGCCAGCAGCCGCTGCACCACTGCTGCTGGATCGCTCATGCTGCTGCTGGCAGCAGCAAGTGCGGTTCCCAGCAGTGCAGACACCTGAGCAGCGTGATGACTGTCACTGTGTGCGTCATGGTGAGCTGATTGTGGGGTTACTAACATGTTACTAACACCGGCAGCAGCTGCTGCTGCATCAGACTCTGCTGCTGCCAACTGCAGCAGCGCTTCCTGAGCCTCTGAAGGAGGTGGTGTGTCTGTCCAGCTCATGGATATGGTACGTCCAGCTGCTGCTGCTGCTGCTGCTACAAGGTTGCTGCTGCTGCCAGGCAGTGAGGCAGCAGCAACAGGTGTGCTGAGTCCAGTGGCCAGGCGCTTCAGTTCTGACTGCTGCTGCTGCTGCAGCTGAGCCTCCAGCCCAACATCTGCTGACCGCTTCGCACCAAGAACGCCATGCTGCTGCTGCTGCTGCTGCCTGGGACTGCTGCTGTCATGCGCATGTACCATCCGCCCTCGCTGCTGCTGCTCCTGGTCAGCACTGCTGCTCAATGGGCTGCTGCTGCGGCTGCTGTTGCTGATGTGCTGCTGATGTGGCGGAGTTGTTGCACTGCCAGATTTCCTCACTGGTGGCAGGTCCAGTGCTGTGAAGCCCGAAGCAGAGCTGGGTATGGTTGACCGCAGATCCTGCAAAGCAGCTTTAAAATCAGCAATGATCTGCTCCGCATGTAATGGCAGCTCATCCTGCTGCTGCTGCTGCTGTTGCTGCAGAGCATGCATGACTGGCAGCTGTGGCAAAGATGGCTGCTGCTGCTGCTGCTGCTGGCTCAACAGCAATACTGCTGCTGACTGTGCACTGCTGCATGAGGGCATGGTGTCCGCCCTAGTAAGTCCATTGCTGCCACCTGCGGTGTGAGTGTTACTATTACTGAAAGTAACACTGATTGGTGGCAAAGACACGGGCATGGAGGCAAATGCACCACTGCCGTTCTGAAAAGATTGCTGCTGCAAGGTGGCATTAGCAGCAGCAGCATCTGCAGGTGCTTGGCTGCCAAGGTTTTTGCCTGTAGGGCTGAAGGCAGCTGGCCGAGTGCATTCAGCAGCAGCAGCAGTACCACCCTGCCAGACTGTGCTGCTGTGCTGGTTGAAGTTGAAGGGACCTGCAGGAGCTGCTGCTACAGCTGTAGGCCGGGGAAGCAAAGCCTGGACGATGTTGTCTGGGTGCTGCTGTTGTGCTCGCTGCTGCACCTGTGCACGCTGCTGCTGCTGGTGCCATTGCTGCTGCAGCAGCAACTGCTGCTGCTGCTGTTGCTGCTGCTGCTGTTGTTGCTGCAGGAAACCATCACTGTTGCTGAAGGCCGCCTGACTGACACCATTATATTGTCGATGTTGCTGCTGCTGCTGCCACTGCTGCTGTTGCTGGGCCAGGAGTGACACGTGCTTGTTGGGGAGCCCCGGCTGCACTGCAAGTCTACTGCTGCTGCTATTGGTGACAGGAGCAGATGTTGACCGGTGCAACAGGCTGTAGCCAGGCTGCATCCCTCCTTGACTGCTGTGCTGCTGCTGCTGCCGCTGCTGCTGCTGCTGTTGTCTGGCATCAGTTGCATCATGGTTTGCTGCAACTGCAGCAGATATGTCGATGCCATGCCACCACTGTAGCTGTGGCTGCTGCTGGTGCGGCTGCATTTGTTGTTGCTGCTGCTGCTGTTGCTGCTGCTGCTGCTGCTGCTGAGTTTGCTGCATATGCTGTTGCTGGTGTGGCACATTGGCTGATGCCAGTGCTTGGCTTGACCACACTGACTGCAGTTGCGGTGCAGGGTTTGGCGCTGGTGCTGCCGCTGCTGTTGCCGCAATGTGGCTGTGAGAGGGTTGAAAGCCAGGCAGGGCCAGAATGCCCTGAGATCCCACGCTTAGGGTTCTGTGAACATGCTGACCTGGCACTTGCTGACCTGGCATTGGCTGACTTGGTACAGGCATGTGACCCATGTGGCCATTGTGAGGCATGCCCAAGGGCAGCGGTATCCCAGGTGTGCTGTGCTGCTGCTGTTGGAGTTGTTGCGGCTGCTGCTGTTGTGGCTGCTGCTGTTGGTGATAAGCAGAATTTGTGAAGGGGCCTGAGCCTGTTGTCCCACTCTGTGGCTGGTAAGGCATGCCGACCTGCATCGCCATAGGCCCGAAAAGTCCGGATCCAGACTTGGACTGGTTCCGAGACCGCCCCTGCAGTGGAAAGACACGTCAAAGCAGAAGTCGAATTACGTACACAGTAACGTATGCACGTATAATCCTACTTGGGATCCAATTGGACTACTGAGAACTGCCGCACGCGCGGTTGTGCTGGCGGGAATCTGCCTAGCTGCATCATAATGAGCCAGCGCCGTTAAGCGCATTGTGTGGCGAGATCGGACCAGTTCTTGTTCACGTAGCGCATAAGAAGCTTGAGTCCTGTGCGGGGCAGCATAGTAGAGTAGACTGGCACCTGCTTACCGTTGGCGCACTGGGGCCCGCAGCACACTTGTGATATTTGACTTCCCGCAAGTCCATGTTGCATAAGGGACAAAAAGGTAGTTCCTGCATATTCAACGGTCGCAGACAACGCTATCAGCTCAGAAGGGCGAGTTGAGGTGCAAAGAACTGCTGCATTCAACAGCTATCCTGCATGATTGTGGGCAGATGGGCTTTTTGTGAAGCGTTGAAAAGCGTTACCTGGCCATGACCTCTTTCTACGCCACTTCCTCTAGCCCCAGGAGGTGCCCTGCAATTGTTGGAGATTGTGTTAGCAATGCAGTGTTGACCAGTTACACAGCAGCAGTATGAACTGCTCTGTTGCACTTGGCGACAGCGCTCCTTGATTTACCATCTCTATTGCACCTGATCCACATGCCATGCAGAGATGCTATTCCACGCGTCTGCATGCTCACCTATAGTGCACTTTCAGTCTCCAAAAGTCGCGAAACGACCTATTGCAACCAGGAAATGGGCAAACATATCGCAAAATAGGTCCGTTCTGTTGTTCAGACATTGGGCTGTAGAAATACAAGCTTGACACCCTTCAGCGGGCCATTGTAGGCTCGCTCAAACGGACTGCCTGATGTGAGAAAAATCGCACTGAGAGGGCAACATCCAACCTCAAAACGCGCGATAAGATGCTTCGCAAACATTTGATTACGTGTACGTGCATTTTCAGCTGTGCTGTACAGATTGAGTACTAGTTGGAGACTTAGGAAGCGCTCTGGCTTCCGCGAACCAAGGAAGCGCAGATCGTGACGGTCAGTGCCCGAACCAAAAACCATAATTATGGCTAAGTGGTTTCAAGTCTTGGGGCCAGTTGCCGAGCACGTCGCCTGCCGCAGTTTGTGCATACGACAGTTGGTTTGTAACAAGTTGCTGGACCTGCCTGCTGATGAGCATTACAGCAGCTGGATCAATAAGTCCAAATGATGCAATTCGGTGCCAAATTGCTTTGGTGGCACTGTGTGTCCCTGATGTGCACTAATGTATTTCATGGGTTTTCAAGTCGCAACAAGCTCCTTGATGCTCGAACAGATACTTCCAGGACGGCGTTTAGATCCCGACATGTCACCAAAGCCGCTGCACCGGCAGCACGCAGCACTGTTCTGCCTAACGCCGGATGCCGAGTCGACACTCACGTGTTAAGGTGTACCGGCCTGCAACAGCTTGTTCTACCTGCACTTATAGCCTCTACAGTCTTACTGGCCCCAGCGCCGGGTTCCTACCCAGCTGCAGCAGCGGTACCGGCATCATCTGTAGCAGGACAGAACGTTGGCTTCCTGAAAGGTTCGAATTGACCTGAGACTTGGCTGAAGCACCGCTTGGTGAAAACGAGCAAACTGCTGACTGCTGCTGCTACTGCCTAAAACAACAACAGATGCAGAAATTGACAAGAAGAGGCGCAAGTGAGCAACCAGCAGACACCATCTTTCCTCGTGAGATGCTGAATGCGGCGCTGTATAACTGTACCCATTGTCCACAACCATGCATTTATTACCTAGCTACTTGCTTCACATGCCGACAGCACACACCCACAGCAGATGAACCAACTTGTCCTGGCAAGCACGTTGCACGGAACATAAACCTCACATGCTGAGCAGCTGCAAATCAAATTCCAGCGCAGCTGATATGCCCACCTGTGCAGCTCGCGGCAGCAAAACCAGGGGCATCACTGCTCTGTTGCAGCTACAGCAAACAACCCTGCTGCCAATGCTGGTGCTGATGCTGCTGCCAGCAGGGCGGGTGTCCGTCGAGCTCATGATGGTCATGTGGCAGTTCAAAACAAGTACACCAAAAGCTGGGTCGACGTGAAGTGTGATTTTCAGGTGCCGGGACTGCTGCTGCTCAGAGAGGAAGATGGACAGGTGCGTGCAGTGTTTGCAGCAGCAGCTCAGCTGAACAGCAGCTGTGAGTGGTGTCAGAACAGCACCAAGCAGCCTGCAGTCTGCCACCCCAGGCTGCATGTGAAGGCAGCAACCACATTACATCAATCAACAGCAGTTTGTACATGACATTCCACAGGAGTATGATCACTGTACGGCACATTGTGTAGCCAGCCCCTGCAAGAGCAGCAGATGCTCAAACACATGAACAGGCACTGCATGAAGTCTCCCCATGTACCTGTTGGCCTGTTCTGCTCTGTATAATAGTGGCAGTGCATGCAGTGCCATGTCGCAGCGGGAGCAACCATACATGTATATCAGGAAATATAATCATGTGCAGATTGAAGTGCCATCATTTGTCACACCATGTATGTACATATTAGCTGAGAAGCCACAGTGCAAGTTTGTCTGCTGGTGCTCCCTTGTGATCTGCATATCCAGGTGTACTGGCTTGGTTACGGTGCTCTGAAGCAGGTTGACCTGTCTGATGACATGGTGGTGCAGGCCATTGCTGCTGATGATTGGGAGAACAGCATGACACTCATACAGGTGAAACGGCAGACGAAAACTGCCCTCTGCTGTTGGCAGTAAAGCTACTGCACAATATGAACTGCCAGAGTCTGGCTTGGCTATGCTGCAGTGCAGTGTGCTGTAACTTGGCAGATATCTTCAATACCGCCAGCACAAGGTTGAAACTTGTGCTGTTCGGCTGTGCCTACAGTACAGCAGTCGCTGCAGCAGCCATCTTTTTGGCCTACACTGCACAAGCACAGTTCTCAAGCATTCAAATGATCCTCATCACTTCTTTGCTCTGTGCGCGTATGTAACACAGTCAAAACAACCCAAGTTAGGCAGGCTAACAATCTTATGAACGATTATTGTACCTGCTGTGTGGTTCACAGGCTGAGAATGAGGCTGGTGGTGTGGAGGGTTTAGAGTTGACTCGCGAAGGGTTCTATCAGATTGTGTCAATAGTGGATGAACAAGACTGGGATAGCCCACTCATCACAGCACCACAGAAGACAAAAGCAGCAGCTGCGGCAGCAAGCAAGGAAAGGTAACTTGGACACTGGTAGCATCTGCAACATGCAGACAGCAGAGGGGTAGAGGTGTCACACACCATGTAAAGGGATTGAGGCCATAGAGGATGCATGAGTGACATGATGAGGGTGTTGAACATTGCTGCTTCGGGAAGACATGTCAGTGTGTACAGCATGGCTGTAGCCTGCGGCAGCGCCAACAGCTGATGCCACCTGGCCTACCAGTAGCCTAGCCACCAGGCGTCTAGGAGCAGCGATTGCCAATGAGCCGGGCTAGCAGGTGGAGACTCTTTCAAGGAAAGCATGTTGGCGTCACAATTGATAGCCACAGCACTTCTAGTGGCCATATTCCAGCAGAGGATTGACAAGTGGTGCCCAAGTTGGTGGAAACGTCACTACTCTTTGCAGGAGTTCTTGCGTGAGCTGAATCTCCTGCTTACTACACCTGATAGAACATGGAATGTAAAACAAATAGAGTTATGCAGCTCCACAGCTTGCGGCAACAGATCAAGCAGAATCTCCTGCACTTCCTGCAGCAGACTATGCTGTGAGATTCAAAGGGATTGAAGGCGTTGATTGCCGTACAGGCTGTGCTGATAATGGGCTGTATCAGTGAGACAATCCCCACTTCACAAAGCTCTGCCTGCCAGGCATGGTGCCACAACAGGGCCTGTAACCCTGGTCGGCCTGAATCAGCATCATCTACCGCCTGAGGGATCTGACGAATGCACAAAATCCTAAGAAAAAAGAACGATAAATTGTGAGATTATGCACCATGCATTACATACTTGAAATGCTACCATACCAGCAGATGTTCTTCTCGGTCGGATCAAGAAGAACATCTGCTGGTCATGGTAGCATTTCAAGCATGCAATCACCAGCATTTCCCCTCATCCCTTTGGAACCCCCACCCCAGCCTCTTCACATTTTCTTTTTGTTTCCACATCCTCTTTACTGTACTCCTGCTAGCTGACATCACCTTGGCCAGGCAGCCTGAAAGCCCCAGAGCACGCTACATGACTAACTGCTACACGATGGATGGCAGTAAGTTGCGTATCTGCTCTTTCTGGCTGCTGTTCAGCTGCCGGGGAAACACAACCTCAAACTTAATGACTAGGTTACCCTTGGCCCCTGGGCTCTTGCTGACGGGCATGCCCTCGCCCCTGAAGCAGCAGCAGTCGGTGAGAGATTGTTGAGTATCAGTGGCGTCTGATTCATGACTGGAATCTAGCAGTGCCAAATGGTCAGCCACTCTGTCCAGCAGCTTTTGGCAATGCATGGCAGCCACTGCAAGACTACAAGGCTGCTCTATCCTCCACATGAAAGTGCCAACAACGTACAAAAACGGGCCTCTAGTGCTCAATCTGCTGTGGGCAAGACAGAGACAAGCTACGGCGCGCAATACAGGTCAGCCGTGTCTTCTGCTGCTTCAAAACCTGCAGGCTATCCAACCCAAAGCCATTAGTACCAGTCTCCCTCCCTCACCTGACTGTTTTTACTGTGTGTGGTGTGACCACCTCATCCCGTGTGCTGATTGTGAGTGTCCGGTTGTCCAAGGTTTGCACCTGGAAGTCCACACCACACAGGGCTTCACTGAGGCTGATCCGCTTGTGTACGACCAGGTTGTCACCCTCCCGCTGGAATCGTGGGTGGGGCTTCTCATCTATCACAAAGACCATGTCTGCTGCTACACGGCCTGGCCGCTCATCACCTGCAAAGCGGAGTGTGGTCATGCAAGTCATCAGCACACTGCATCACTTGTCAGCTAGGTGATGTGACAAAAGGGGAATAAAGGGCATGTGAAGTAGATAGACAGATACAAACAAAGAGTACACGGACGCTGAGAGCTTGCAACACATCTCAAAGACACATCAGGCAGGGTGAGTAAGGCTCATTGGAGTGCAGCCTGACTGTCCACCAACTTGCACCAGTGAAGCAGCTTACTAGATACCACAGCAGCAACAACAATTTGTTGGCTTCTTTTCTGTGGAACAGATTGCTGCCAAATGGTTAGCTATGCTGCCCATGGTACAGATGTGCTCCTGCCCTGGAAAACAAGCCACAAGACTGCCAGAAGGCTTGTACTGCAAAGACAAAGCCTGACAGGGTGTGTTGGATAGCTATCAGCTACACCAATCCATGCCCTGTTAAATGCAGTGAAGCTTCACCAGCCCACCTTTCTCAGGGAACGTCACCTTTGTCCCCTTCTTCCACCCTGGCTTGACATTCACCTCTAAGATCTCTTCCTCTGTCCTGTTTGCCCGCCCCTGAGCACCAAATTTTGACCGCGTGATCTTCATTTTCCGCACACTGCCAGTATATAGCTCCTCCAGCGTGCATGCTAGCTGCCGGGTAATAGCCTTGTCTTTGACCGGGCCTGAATGCCCTCCCATGGGGCCCCCATGCATGCCACCAAATGGATGGGCCCCCATGCCAGGCATGCCCCCATGCATGCCCCCCATTCCCCCCATGGCGCCAAAAGGTGCGCCCCCCATGCCTCCAAACAATCCAGCGAAGGGATCTCCACCCATTCCACCCCCAAAGAACTGCACATTGCAGGACAATGTTGTATTTATACAGCTTGCAGTCGGCAACTGCACATTTTGGCGACTGCTGGGCAGTCAAGAGCTGGGTGGCAACACAGCAGGATCCCTCCAGTGGCAGGAACCCAACAACTGGATCAGAGCTGCTGACCAATGCTACTTGGGAGAGCAGCGCAATCAAGCAAGAGCTCAGCATCAAAGAAATTACGGCAACTTACTTCTTTGAAGATGTCATCTGCACTCCTGAAATTGAAGTGGTGGGCTCCTGCTCCATCAGCACCCCCAGGGCCGCCTCCCGCCTTCAACCCCTCCTCTCCATAGGCATCATACACCTGGCGTTTCTCAGGATCAGACAGAACCTGCGCAACAACAGCAGTCTGCTTGTCATGCACTGGGACTGACAATGCACATGATGGTACCATGACATGGGCACAGTGGTGAGTAAGGACAGACACAGCTGACAGCAAAGCAACACAGTGCGACCGTCAGTACATTTGTTGACGATTGTGAGCGCGGTCTTCAGCTGCTGCTGCCTATGTGCGATAAGTTCAAATAAGTGGAAGTGTTATGAGGAGTAGTGCGGGGCATTTTGGTCGCTGTCAGTGCTGTCAGAGGCAGGTTTTGTGTGGATTGCTGCAGAAAGAAGTAGCTATAGTGCGATGTTGCAGTAAGACAAGAGAGCCTGACTGAGCTCTGCTCACTTCGTACGCTTCTGATATGTCCTTAAACTTCGCTTCTGCTGCTGAACGGTTGTCTGGATTCTTGTCCTGCAAGCATGCATTAAACATCCTCACCAGCTGATGAGAGAACCAGCAATGGAGAAAGTGAAGGCATGCAGGCAGCTGCTCCTGACTCAGTTCTCTGCTGTTGTACTGAAGGTGACAGTTTGGAGTTTCAGTGCTTCAGCAGCTTGTTGGTTGTTTCTCGAAGGCGCTGATCTGTCACCAGAGGCATGCATGCATGCACAAGCTGCCAGTTAGCTGCTGTGCTGCTACTCACTGGATGCCACTTCATTGCGAGCTTACGGTATGCTGCATAATATCACCACCAAGGCAGAATGTCAGTAAAAGTTACCAGAGTGTGCCACAGTTCCATCCAGTATACAGCTGGTGCACATCCAACAGCAGTTGCCGTGAATAGCAGCCACAGCTGCTCACATGTGACTGATTAGAGTTTGGAATGTCTGGACACTGCAGCAATGCTGACCTTTTTTGAGTTCAGCATCATCAGCGCCTTTGCTCACGCCAAGAATACTGTAGTAGTCCTTGCCCATGCTGTTCTGCTGATGCTACAAAGCTGCTGGCCTGGAGCTGTACTGCTGCTATTGACCACAGGTGAGTTGGCGCCAGCAACCGAGAACTTGGGGCCCGCTCAATGCACTATAGATCGTCTGGATTATCCCTGATGACGGAGTAACAGCACACTGAAACAGCGTTGCTACGCTTGCTACGCAAGCATTCAGGTGTGTAGAACCTGCTGCAGGCGGGACCTGAAGAGAGACTCTAGGCACTGCGAGCCCAAGTAGACAGTGTACGAGTGTCTTCCAAAGGCTATCTTCCTGGTCTTACAGAGCTTGCTGCTGCCTTGCGCTGGCTGTCGTATGCGTGTCTAGATGGTTCAGACGTTCTGCCGCTCAGTCACGCCCGCTGTGCGTGTTTTTGATCAGAAATAAGCACTGCACAGAAACAACAGCACAACGATGGATTTGGATCAATCAGCTGGAGACTCGGCGGTTTATGTGTGCCAAGGAAATTCTGTCACCTGCGCTCATGCTACATGCAGTGCTCACAAACGCAGTCTACCCTTTCAACACATTTTCCCTCAAACTTTTTTCAAAGTCAACGCAACTGCATTGTTGTTGCGCCCAGCGCCCCAGCTTGTGCTCTGCAAGCATGAGGCAGCAGAGTGTTCCTCACCTGGGGTTTGCATTTTGAAGGTCAAAATGCAACTCTTCGGACGTTTCCGTAACTGAGAACCTTGCACACAAGATGGCAGCCCTTACTGGCGGTCTTGCGTCCCAGGCGTCAAACGCCAGCATTGCTGCCAGCACATCCACTGGAGTTGAGGAGCATAACAAGATAAAGCTGCGCTTGTGCTATAACGGGAGGTTTCAACTGGTAGGCCGGCTGGTATGGAATAAATGCTACTGTACGCCGTCTCGAGCCTATCAACATCTATTTGATTATCAACTGTGGACCTTTTACTGCACTGTCACCGGTGCTGCATGGCTGTACACATCATCGCTGACACTTATCGTCACCTTCATCCCTTCTCACTGCATCTGCGTACCCCCCCTCTTGGCGTTCGCAGACCACCAACCAGAACTGGAGGTTTCTTGGAGGGGAGTACTTTAATGAAAGCATCAGTTATGGCACCAAGTATGCAGACTTTATGTTCAAGCTGTCTGAGAAGTTCAAAACGGCCGTCAGTGTAAAGTATCTAGCACCTGGCGAAGAATTGGACCCGGACAGCCTCATCTCAGTGCAGGATGACGCGGACCTGCAGGTATGAGAGCTGTTTGTTGCCAAGCAAGGGCTGTGGCTTGACGGCGACTGCAGTGGTGCACCTGCCCCTGTTAAGAATGTCTCCTGTGCTCTCATCACATTCATGGAACATTTTGCCATCAAAAGCGTCGCTCAGCACCGTCAGCCACCCGGGCTACATCAGAATAGTTCACTGCCAGGCGGCGGCACTGACATACCATATGCATGCATGGGCGGTTGCAGGAGCTGATCGAGGATTACTTGGCCCACCTGGAACGGCCTGGCACTCCCTTCAAAACCTTCAGGATCAAGGTTTTCGTGTTCATGGCAGCAGAGGAACCTCTGACGCCTGATGAGATCATGGAGGGACAGACCTTCTTCAGGTGTGCAAGCTTATGTCCGGTTGGTGGTTCCAGCATGCTGTTACACATTGGAGCTGTGGCACAGAGCACACAATGCCTACTTACATCAATTAGCACATAGTCTGTCTGATTGGATGCTGGCCTGCATTGCCTTCGACAGCACAAGACAAAAGCAGGATAGCTCTGACATGCATTCGCCTGCGCCTGCATGCTTTCAACAGCGTGTCACATGGAGTGCCTCCTCATGTCCGTGCTTATCGGGGCCTGGATGGGCGCAGTAGCTGGGGCAGCACCCTGAGCTCAACTGGCACACCATGTACACGGCAGCATGACGGCTCCACAGGAGACTGGGTTAGCTTGTGAGTTGCTGGACCTGCTGTGGATGTTCTCCAAGCCGCCGATACCTTTCTGCATGTGGTGGCATGTGCTTGCAGCCCTACTTATGTTCGCATCTCTGACTGAAGTGAAAGTAAATGGAACATTACCAATTGGTGTTGCTGTTGCTGTGTTTATGCGTCCTGCAGTGCTGCCCAAGTGCCACTAAACGAGGTGACAGCAGGACAGCAACAGCTGTCAGGCTCAACAGACACAGCAAGATCTTACCAGCCCATCAGCGTGGAGGCAGAGCAGGCTGCATTGCAGAATGTACGGCACTCGGTGGTCAACTATCCTCTTTGCTCCTGGATGGCAGCCCAGCATGCTGCTCTCTTGCCAGACGAAGGGTGCAATGATGAAGAGGACTCGGGGGTACAAGCGCAGGTCAGTATGGATGATGAAGACGACAAAAACATTGCAGAATGCCTTGCAGTTATGCAAAAGGAGAAGCAGGAGCAACAGGCGCAGCGTGTTCTCCCGGAGGATCCCTTCCAACAAGGTGGGTACTCTCCTTCTTTTTACTAGACGCAATGGTGTGTCTGAGGAGTGGTAATACATGACGCTGAACAGGCGCCACAGCAGCATAGTGATAATTTTGCATATTGGGCAGCGCATCAACAGCAGCAGTTCTGATGGTCGCTGTGTTGTGTCGCGCCTCCAGGAGATGTAGCTTCCCAGGTGCTGAATGAAGCTCAGCAGCTGCAAACGCTGCCCAGCCACATCTCAGCCTTTGGTGAAGACGGCTCAGATAACCAAGATGATGGAGCTGCTGTAGTGGACGAGGCTGCAGGTGCCACTGTCCTGGAGGCCCTGGACGCTGCTTCTCAGCTGCCCAGTCACATATCAGCATTTGGAGATGACTTGGAAGGCAACCTGCAGGAAGTTTGTGCTGCCTTGGGTGACGATGATCAGGCAGCAGCAGAAAGAATGACAAGTATGTGTCCTGTTGCATCGACATAATCATTGTAATCAGTATGCAGCTGCTTGCAGTTCAGCCGTTGCTATTTGTAACATTACATTGCTAGCTAGCTATAGTAGTAGCAGGCGCATTGTCCTGGGTGTGCAGTTTGAGGCTGGTTGTGACAAGAGACGAGTAGGTGTTATATATCTGCTGCTGCAACCTCTATTCTGGCAACAGGTTGTCCACGCTGTCAGCACTTCTCATGACCTCACCTGCTCTGTGTGTGTTCTGTTGCTGCAGACGGTGTTGGAATGACAGGCCGCATGGCAGCTCCTTATGGAGGTCCTAGAACGCAAGACTCCAGTTTCAGCCTGGATGGTGAGGCGGGCGCAGCAGGTGGGGCGGGTGTTGCCCAAGAATGTGCTAAACCTGACAGACAGGATTCTGGTGACAGCCTGGCAAGCTTGCCAAAGCTGTCCAACCCCGTGCACCGTCTTGCCAAGCCAGACTTGAAGATATTATCAAAGATTGGGGAGGGCGCGTTTGGTGAAGTGTCTGTGGCAAATGCGCCTTTGTATGGGACGGTAGCAGTGAAGTGGCTCAAGGTGAGTCCCGAATCAATGTTCCAGGTGACCATCCAAAAGTCGTAATTGATGAAGCAAGACCATAAACAGGGGGCCTGAGCATGCCTATCTGCAGAGCTCGTCACCGCCTATGTGCGGCTAGCAGTGTTCAAATACTCCATTAAGGCCCTGACTACGCCATCCTTGCTATCACAGCTGACAACATTTGCCTGTCGCATGTGCCTGGTCTGCAGAGTGAGCGCTTTGGCAAGCACTTTGCCTCTTTTGGCCGTGAGGCTGCCATGCTGGCTGACCTGAACCACCCCAACGTGCTGCGCTTCTATGGTGTGGTCACCGAGGGCGTGAATGACAACACGGTTATTGGGATAATGACAGAATACATCAGAGGGGGTTCATTGTCAAGTTTTTTAAGGTGAGCGTTTTGGCACTTCAGCAGTGAGCTTTTCTGAGGAAACAATGAATGGCATCAGCAGCAAGGATATTGTTCTGCCACTTTCGCCTCCATGCCACAGTACATGATCTTTGCAAGTGAAGTATAAATGCTGCAGCACCATGTGCCAAGGGCTGAAATCTGTGTTGTGATACGTCGCTGTGTTTGCAGGATGAGCCGGAGCCTGTTGCCACTGCGAACGCGTTGTGAGCTGGCTCTGGCGGCATCAAATGGCCTCGCTTACCTCCATGAGCTGCACATAGTGCACTTTGACCTGAAGCCGGACAATCTGCTGCTAGATGCGCCGCTTGCAGTCGTGAAAGCTGCAGCAGGTGCTGACCTGGAGGAGCCTGTTGGCATCAGGATAGGCCAGGCAGCAGCAGGGGCAGGTGTTGCCGCTTATCATGACTACAAAAACAGCAGCAGCAATGGCGGGGCAGCAGGCTCGGGTGGCCTTGCTGGCAGCACTCTAGGTCATTCTGGCAGGTTGCCAGTGGCCCGCAGCAGCTCTGGGCGTATCTCAGCTGCTTTGGAGCACTGTGAGGTGCCAATTGTCAAAGTGGCTGACTTCGGATTGAGCAAGCACAAGCTTAACAGCACTTACGTTAGCAGCTGCAGGGACCTCAGGGGCACGTTGCCCTATATGGCCCCTGAGCTGGTTGCTGACCCTGAGCGAGTGAGTGAGAAGGCTGATGTCTGGAGCCTGGGGGTGGTCATGTGGGAGATGTTGACAAGAGAAATTCCTTTCCAGGTGAGTGCAGAGTCAGATATCTGGCACTGGCACATGTGGGATGGCTGGTCTGCTGTAGGTCACCGCTTGCAAATCTGTAGGCACCGCCTGCAAATCCTGACAGTGTCTTGCTGCGTGTAGCATACTGCAGCACCGACTATTACTGTTGCAGCATGTCCTCATGCCTCGCTGGTCATGCCGTTTGTGTGTGGTACAGGAGTATGCGCCCCAGCAAATCCTGATGGGTCTCATGTGTGGCAACCTGCACCTGGACATTCCAGAGTGGTGTGAGCCAGAGTGGAGAGGCCTGCTTGAGGCTTGCCTGGAGCCAAACCCTAGCAATCGGCCCAGCATGCGTGAGCTGGCTCGGCAGCTTGAGGCCATCCGGGACCAGCAGCTGGTGCAGGAGCAGCAGCACCAGCAGGAAGAACATGTGTCATGCAGGTCCTCGCCTGCAGCAGCACACCCAAAGCAGCAACAGGCGCACATTCAACAGCAGGAGTCGCCACGTGCTTTGCACACACAGGAGCAAGCACCTCAGCCCGTGCAGCAGCTTGGTCATCAGATGCAGCAACTGTTTGCTCAGCCTGTGCAGGTGCAGCCACAGCCGCAGGCTCCAGTTGCCCTTCTACACCGACAGCAGCAGCAACAGCATATGCTGGAGCTGCAGCAGCTCAGCCAACGGCATATTCAAGAGCAACAGCAACTAAATCAGCTGCATCAGGCACAGCAGCAGCAGCTTCAATCAGCGGCCGTTGAATCTCTGAAGCAGCACTATGCTGTGCAGCCCCCAGCAACTGCTCAATCTGCACATCAGGGCATCAACCTATCAGCGCATGCTGGGGTGATCGCTGCTGCGCATCATGCAGCTGGTGGGCAGGCATATGCTCCTGGCCCTGATCAGATAGGCCTGCAGCACAGCGCATTGCAGGCTGCTGCAGCTCTTGCAGTTCAACAGCAACAGCAGCAGGAACAACTGCAGCTGCAGCAAGCATGTACATTACTGCAGCCGCAACAGCCACTGCAGCGACCTTTGGGTTTCATCCAACCTACTTAACCAAGCTGCTGGGCTGCCTGCACTGCACATGTTGCTTGCTGATGCTGCACTGAGCTGGAGGCGTTGAGGATGTTGCAAGTAAAGCACCTCTGACACAGCTGGCGATGTTACCTGGCTCGTATGCCTGCATGCACTGCCGTGGTTGCTGCCTGGTGCTGTGTACAGCACAGCCCTAGCAGCTGAGCTCACGCTGGCTTGGGTGGTGCGCAAGAGGTCTTCATGTCATTGAAGGTATATGCTATGATTTGTCAGTAGTACAGGGTTGGTTTGCGGGGTGTGTGTGTGGCAGCTGTGTTGAATGGTAGATAGCAGTGTGGGGCCAGCCACATGCATCCCTGGGTCTGCTGGTTGCCTGTGCGGCCCGCAACTCGGTTGTGTATTTGAGTGTGAACATATGCGAGTTATAGCGAACAGTGGGATTTGTGATGCGGGGTCGTTTTTTGTAGGTCATGTTCGTGGCCCTGGAACATGCAGGGCTTGCAGCAAACCGGCACAGGCAAGTTGTTGGGATCTCACCATTGAGTGAGCTTTGCTGCAGCAGGTCAGTAACTAGGTGTCCTGCTCCTGCTGCTGGCAGATGCACACAGGCGCAGAACCTATACCAGCCCACTCCCAGCACCTACCTGGCTGCTGTCGTATCAGGGCCAACGGCTGGGAGGTGCCTACTGATGCTGTCCGTGCATGGTTCCGTGTACATCGCATTGTGTGCAGGCAACACAGCAGCAACAACTGTGCGTGCATCTGCTCCTGTCCACCTACGCATATAGGCATGTCGTACAAGAGCTTTTGCCACCACATGTTATCTACTGCACTTGTAACTGGTTGTATTCGAGTGCATGGGGGTGTAAAGTACTAGGGGGCCCATCAATCATTGACATCTTGTCAGCTGCATCTGTGGCTGTTGCAGCGGTCTCAACGACCAGGTGCACTGTACTGTTCATTGACTCACTGTCACGGTTTGGTTCCTATATATTCACTTGATGTCTGTGCTGGGTGCTGTTGTTTGATGAGGGTATAATTTTCCATGGTGCTATCGCGTTGATGTGATCATTGTTTGTGTCAATCGGCTTACTGTGTGACAGTGGGTGGCACTTCTGCCTAGCCAGCAGAAGTCAGCACAAGTCACAACATGTCGGTGTGCTGCTGTTGCTTTGTAAGCAAGGTTGCTGTCCAAGCACCCGCATATCTACAAAAAGAAAATCCCAAAAAACATTGAATTGCTGGCAGAAGTTGGTGGGCTATTGGCCATCTGCAGGAGCACATCACAGCTGCATGTGTACATGCCAATGCTGCGAGCAATGGTGTGGTATGGATCATGGTAAGCTTGTGGAGTCGACGTGCTGGGCCACAGACTGTAGCAGGTCGTGCTGTGTTTTTCTGCCAAGCTGAAATAACAGTGTCAGCAAAGTGGTTTTCATTTGTGGCTTAGGCATGTCTGCCCATTCCACTGTTAAGGGCAGCATCGTTTCCAAATCCTCGATTTTCACCAGACCAGACACAGCAGCAGCAGCAGCAGCAAGCGAGACACATGTTGCTTAGTGGCTTGCTTTCAGGGTGATGTTTGCGTCTGGCTGGAGCAGTCTCCGCCTGTGTCCATCTTATGCTTTATGCATCAATAATAGCACTGTGTGGAATTGCCGCAATTGAAATGAAAACATGCATCCAGGTGCATCGCCAACTACTTTTTTGGCCTCTAGGACCGGCTGGCCCCATAGTGTGGCCTTACTGGTTGCTTGTTCTGCTTGCTGTGCATTGAGTCATGGCGCCTGACAGCCCTCTGTGGTAGTCTAGGCTTTTGGGGGCCTGGAGCTGGTCTGTTCTGTGCTAGGTGTTGTTGGCTTTTAGTTTTGAGCACGTGCATGCTGTGAAGCATGACTTTTTCATAGGCATGACCTCACGCTCTCCCACAAGGTGCTTTGCCTGCTGATTATGAGCGCCCAGCACATATCCTGCTTGATACATACATTGGTACACAGTTACTTAGCGTATTGGTCAGCGACTGTCTAGGCCGCGAGATTGCTGCTCAGCTGCACTCAAAGGAGATACACACACTTATCAGCATGGTTGCATGCAACTCATGCAGCAACAAAGCTTTTGCACGGGAGCAGAGGGGACAAAAAAACCACAACGTGCAGCTGTGGTATCATTACAGTGCTTTAGGGAGTTGCCCCTGCAGCAGCCAATTATGCACAACTGTACTAGTTTCATCTGCTGCCACATTGTGCAAGACTCATGCCTCCACAGGTGTTTTTTCTTGCTGTAGCTGGGAAACACAATATGCTGGTGTCCTCTCATCAATGCAGGGCATGTTGGTGTGCTTGTGGTGCCATTGTTGGTACAGGCTGCGCTCGTGAGACGGCATTAGTCATCGTAGGATTACAGTGGCTCAATGCATAGGTAGTACCTGCTGCGTAAAGCAGGCTCCAAAGTGGTGTGCCGTGCTCTGTGATCAATGGTTGGATTTACAGTGGGCGTTATGGGCTGATGCCGTGTTGATTTAACTATTGCCCTTGTATGTAGACGGCCTATCAAAATCTGTCTCTTGTTCTCATACAGTATACAAGGACACCTCCCTGCTCAAATCCTTACATACTGTGTTTTTAGCAGTCATATGGTTTGCTGGGATGGATCCAGATGTCCGTCATGTGATGGGGCACACTGCTCAGCTGTGGCATGGGGCTGTGTGTTATCTGTGCATGAAAGTGTGGCAAGCGTTTGCAGTGGCCCTTGAGACGTGAAAAGCCGGCTGATACAAGGATATCCTGTGCTGCGGTCTGCGGTCTTGACTTAGAGGTGTTCGGTTTGCCCCCTGTGGTTCTGCTGTGCTCAAGGCCAGCACCCTCACCCGACTGACTTTCAATTTATGTGGTGGTACTATTGTGTTGTGCATGCAAACCACAAAATGCGCATGTGGGCACCCCTTGTATGGATGACATCAACAAGACAGGTGATCTGCCAGCTTGTTGTTGGGTTTTTCCTCATCTATGTCTTGGGCTTGCAGCAGTCCTGATGCATGAGGTACACACGCGCCTTTTCCCGGTCATGTGCATGTTTGAGTGTGTTCATCAGCAGTGTGACGAGGCGTCCTGCCATCAATGCCATTATCACAGCCTGGCAGCATGTTTCTGGCCATCAGGTGCAGCACCTCGCACGCTCATCAAAAACATGCGGGCAAGCTTTAGCTTCTGTGGCTCAGCCTCGTGCACCCTTGGCAGGGAGGGCTGCATCCTATAATGGGTCTTGAGACAGTGCTGCATGTGCATCATAGCACTACTAAGTTTGTGGGGGTGCTGCTGGATTTGCGTACCTCCTTGCATCATGCTACAAAGGCACATGCCAAACCCTGGATTTCTGTTCCTCTATTACTGGCAAGGTGGTTCTGTCAGTCTTGACATGGCTGGCATTTCAAGCGGGGTGTTACTGATGGTCCAGGTCATGGTCGACTCTGGGGGGTTGTCTATTCTCTGTCCCATAGGGGCTGCAATGTGGCCTGCTGCTGCTGGAGTTGAGCATGTGTTATGCAGATGCTTTTGATCTCTTGCACAAATTACCCGTATGTACACGCGTGTGGAATGATCATGGGACGTCAGTCTCAATCACCATGATGGACCCCCATTGAAATTGTGGTAGTGTGCCCGTATCATACCAATTGGCTGCTCTGGTTGATCTTGTGACAATTACTGCATGATTTGCTGGTGATTCTCTGTGCAAATGGAGCAGCAAGAAGACAACAGTATCATTTGAAGGTTGGGACAAGGTGTGTCACCAAAGCAACACATGATGCAGGAGTACCAGCAGCAAAGGGTTGCATTTGAGCAGCTGGTTGGTTGTTGATGAGTTGACTTGGCAGCTGACACATGGTTTGGCTGGGAGGTGACTGACACTTGGACCAGCCTCCTCGTTTGCAGAACCAGCAGCTGCTGCACAGGTTCTGAGGTGTGCCACAAGCCCACTGCCCTGCCCCTGACTGTAAACAGCTTCACAAAACGGTTGCGTCTGGGCTGAACAAGACAGCTTGTGCGCTGCTTGATGGTTGAGGCAGTTGTTCTTCAAGTGTGGGTGTGCTGTTAAGGATCTAGCGGCTTCTGCTTGTCAAAATGATCATAATGATCCACAAACAGCATCTGCATTAGGCAGCGACTGGTGTCGGCACAGTACATCTGGCACAAGGTTTAGGGCTGGCCTTTGCTGTTGGGTTGCACCTTCTTATTTTCCTCCTTGAGTCCGGAAACAGATCAGTGTTTCAGCACCGTATGTCACTCCTTAAGTGTTAATAGATTTGTGCTAGTGGGTCTTGGGTGTCATGGGCTGTGGTGATGGTCCGGTGTGTGAAGGTTGGCTGTCATCCTACACAAGTCTTTGCAGGCAGCTGCCAATAGCCTGGGCATCGCATGGTAGTCGCACTGCTGGTACTGTGCGACCCAAGCTATTGGCAGCTGCCTGACTGGGCCCATGAGGCCAGTTCTCTGGGGCAGCTGCCCCTGCATGTTGTGGTGCTCTCAGCCAATGTAATCACTTGAAGGTATAATGGGACCATTCCAGTCGAACACGCGGGGAATCTGGCCCAAGATGGCATAGTAGCATTATGTCAGATTAGATCGTTTGCCAGCTCATCCTTGTAACAAAGATAAGAGCCATGCAACGATGGATGAGCTGGCAGATGAACTGACTTGTGAGGGGCCCACCATCCAGGGATGACGATGCCATGCTTGTGCTGCTGATCCTGAGAGAGTGCCATGTTGCATGGGGTCAATCTCTTTTGGGATAGCAGCATTGCTCTGTACAGGCTGATCACTCACAAACGCATAAGGAGTAGAATGTCGTCTCTCAGGCCTCCAAGCAATGGTGCGCAAAACAGAAAGGCGTTTGTTTGTTGCGACATCAACTGACTGGGATGACCCAGTAGTTAGCTACCTGTTGGGCGGTGTCTGGTTGTTTGGGAGATGAGGGGCTATCGTTTGGGCAACTGTGCACTTTGCAGTGCTGTTTGCTGCTGCAACCAGCCCGTTGAGCCGTAGCAATGTCACGACACGTCAGACATCACCTGTTTCCCGCCAGTGCCAGCCTAGGCTGCTAGCTTCCTCTTCTTTGTGTAGATCGTAGCGAATGTTTGCATATGGCACTTACCCAAGGCACATCACCAAGTTTTCTTACTGCGCCGGTCTCTCTGGACAGAACAGGAGGCACGCGCTTTGCACACGCAGCCGATACACCATTTGCTGCGCCCATCTACTCAATGAGCTGCGCATAGCACATCCACACTTGCGCAAAGGAAGTGGACCCTGTTGATATGTAGGTAGTTGCCCCTAGGTTTCCAGCTGCTGCTGCGGGCCCTTCTTACAGATTGTGCAGGTGCATGCCAGCATATTGCAGCTGAACCAGCAAAGGTCCATGCACGCAAGTCCTCACAAGCCTCAATGCGATGCCAGCCAGCAGTGGCATTTGGTGGCCGCTGTTGCTTTCTACACTTGCTGGACTGTCAACGGCAGTGGGAGGGCTCATCGCTGTTAGCTTCAATTCAAACCCATCAACCTTAGCATTCCTTCTCGGCACTGGTGAGGGATTTCATCCGATATGATGCCTGACGTGTGCATCTCATAGTATTTGATACCTGCATTGACAGAACGCATATGCATGTTCAGTACGTTGGACATAGATTGTCAGCAATAGGAGGGAATCAGCAAGCCAACTGTTGACGTATGAAGCGCATAGTGAGGTCTAATCGCCCTGTATATGAAGACTGCTACGTCTCCTGAGGTGTAGAAAGGGGATGTGGGGATTGGTGTAGGCTGATGCCCACTGGTGACAGCAGTCTGCGTGACTAAATGGTGATTGTTGGACTATATTGTCCTAGCTGGGTGTGAGACAGTGCGTGCCACTGGTCAACCTGGTTGACTGGTGACCGGTGCAGTAGTGGTTCAGCAGCACTGAGACCTGGGCAGTGGAGCTGGCTGGTCCTCAGGAGGCCACCCCCTTGTAACAGAAGCAAAAGCAAAAGCCAAAATCAACTCAAATCCTGCTATCCGGCGGCAAGCCTCCTACAGTTGGTGACAGCCCTCAATTTCGGCTTGCACTGACCGCCACCTGGTGCTTTCCTGCCACTTCTGCCGGCCTGCTCACTTGTTCTCTGCTGCAGCTATTGGCGTTATGACAACTGTCTCCTGCATTGAGCTGTGGTGGCACTCAGCAGTGCAGCTGCAGGACTGGCTGGGTGTCACTGCAGCAGTGGCAGTGGGAGCGGCTGCCTTTGCACTCCTTGATCCACTGCTGCCCCAACACCATGAGCAACACACATTGCTGCCAACGCACGAGACAACTGCGGCAGTGAGTCAAAGATGATGCCTTATGCGTGTGGGGCATGTGAGAGATGATCCAGCGTCATGCACCCTCCACCAGCATCCTCACACAGTGACATACTCACCCATTCAAGGATTACAGACCATTCCTGCAAAAGGTCACTGCTGTGCTGTCAACAAAGAGCATGTTGCATGCACAATGCGTAGTGTGGTAAGCAGCTGTGCAGCGAAATCCATCAAAACATCACTGCTGTGCTGCATGCAGGAGAGGAGAGAAGCAGTTGGAGTGCATGCGGAGGCAGCCAGCGGACTGAGCAGCAGCAGCAGGGTCACAGCGGTGGGGATGCCTGGGGACACTGCAGCTGGTGGCAGCCGGGACCAGCTGCAGCAGCATTGTCAAGAGGAGCAGCAGCAGCGACAGCAGCACAGCAGCAGACAGCAGACACCAGCGGAAAGCTTCACTGTCGTAGGCACTGCCAGTGGCAGCAGCATGTCAGATCTGGAAATGCAAATTGGAGAAGCACCTCTGCTGCTAAAGTTGAGTAGCAGCAGCAGCAGAGGGAAATGGAACACGGCAGCTCCTGCTGCCAATACCAATTTTCCTTGGCGGCAGCGGCAGCAGCAGCAGCAGCAAGGAGCTGTAGTATTGCCAACAACTGCAACAGTCAATACCCAACAGGCACAGTCTGTCACTGGAGACGTCAGCTTTCAGAGCAGCGATGCAGGCAACTTGCACCAAGCCGGCCTTTTACGACTGGCCCTTGTTATGGCACTCACCATGACCTTACATAACTTGCCAGAAGGCTGTGCTGTGGCATTCAGCGCATATACAGGCATCGGGCCTATCATGGCAGTGGCAATTGCACTGCATAACATCCCAGAGGGACTAGTGATTGCAGCGCCACTGTTTGCTGCAACAGGCAGCAAATCAAAAGCTCTGGGTTTAGCCCTGGCATCAGGGATCAGTGAACCACTGGGGGCTTTGGTGTCTCTTTTGTTGCTAAAACCTTTTGTCACGAGTGCAAAGCAGCTGGATTATGTGCTGGCTGGCACAGGTGGGGTGATGCTGGCTGTTTGTGTGTTGGAGCTGTGGCCTGAGGGGCGAAGGTGTGAGAGAGGGAAGATGTTGGCTGGGGGACTTGTGTTGGGTGCTGTAGTAATGGCTTGGACCTTGTGGGTGGGTGCTTGAAGAGATGCATACTATCAGTGGACGTACCTAGCACTGCTGATTGTGGACAATACTAGAAGATAACATCCTACTGCCAATGCAATGAATCAATCTGTGCTGAGGCTGTGCGTCCACTGGATTACAGCTTATATTTCTGTCGCTACAGGTTGTAATGTCAGATTGTTGATGACGTACTTAATCAAGGCACTGCTGACTGAGTTCGTGGATATTAGAGCTTGGATGAGTGCCTCATGAGTGATCACGGGCACAGTAATGAGCATTTCATGCACAGGTACGACCTGGCTGCAGCCTGCAAGTGAGCTGACAGGCTACCTGCGCGGATTGGTTTCGTTTGTTCAACGGGGCTCTGCATGGGACAATTTTCAAGGTAGCTCGCGGTAGAACTACCAATGTTGACCTTCAACAGCTTGGTTGAACCAACTACAGCATACTGTGGATCCAAGCCCGGGCAGCTGCCGGTGCACTAAAGGTGACAACAAGCCCGGGCTGCAGCTGCCTTCAATAATCCGTTTGTAGAGGAGTGCTGTTACTTGTGATTTCTGGAGCTAGCCTCCGAGGCTTGGCTCGCCTAGCTGTACAATGGTACACCGCACGTGCATATATGTGACGATCGGAGATCAGTACGGCTTACCTTTCAGCAGTACTGCGAGACTTGCTCCTCACAGCATTTACGCGTGTGCTGTGAGATTAAGCGCAGACGTACTGATCACTCCAGGTGGCTGTTGTGCAGATTGAAGATATCTTGTCACAGGCCTAACGTTGGGCAACATGCACAACTCACTTCGCGCAGGTGCAAAGCCAACAGTGAGTTCAGGGCGTGCTGCTTACTTCTTACGTTTTCATGTCAGAAAAAAAGGGCCTGTGGGTCTGCCAAGTGGAATAACCAGCATTGATGAACGTCCCGCCATGCTTTGTCTGCTTGACAATGAATCTAGGAGGCAGCCTGCTATTCATTTCAGATTCTGCTTATTAAATTTCGAACAATTACTATTGCATTTTCGTGTGCAATATCAACAGGTTGCCGCTGCCAGCTCCCAAAGATGCACCTTCAAAGTGTGTGCAGTGCGCCATGACTCGGCACATACGGTGCCGCAGATTGAGACTGTCTCGGTAAAAATAGACGCTCTGGCTCGCGTTGCTGCTGCCGGTGCTCTGTCAACCCTGGTCGCTGCCAGTGCTTTGCTGTCTGCCGGTGTGGCACATGCTGGAGCTGACCTGGCACTGGGAAAGCAGGTCAGTAGGCTTGGGTGGCATCTGCTTGCAATGACATTCACATGCGTTATAGCTCTGTATGTGACGACCATGTACCAGCTTGCATGGACATGTTAGTGATGAGAATAAGCCCCCATGCCAAAACAATGACAAAATTTGGCATGGTCTTGTGCCGTCTTAAGCACGGTCAACGGAAGTTCCTATGTTATGAGCGCCATATCTACAATAACTTTGTGTGGAAGGTATGCATTCCCAGCCAAACAGCTGAATTTAAACCTGATTCCTGAGGAATGCAAAACCTGCCAGTGGCCTCTGACATGTCCAAGGCAGATTTAAAGTTGCATATATTTGTGATAGCCACAGTTCCTGAACTTCAACTTCAGCTAGCAGCTTGTCAGAATGGTATGTGCATGTGTGGCTCCGTGGTATACTCAACGCCTGGATACACGTGTGCTCTGATTTGCTTAGATTGCACAGCACATACTATGTAGTATATTCTATGCAGTGTGGCCTATTATGTGCGCACATACTAGGCCACATGCATGCAGACTGTGTGACAGCAGAGTCAACATGAACGGTTCCATGCCAATGGCTTGCCACCAAAATTGTGAAACTGTGGATACCAGAATCTGTGGCTGCCACTGCTCTTGGTGGTGGCCTTCTACAATCTGCTACAGGTGTTTGATGGCAATTGTGCTGCCTGCCATGCTGGTGGCAACAATACGGTTATCCCTGACCACACGCTGCGCAAGGCGGCTATGGAGCAATTTCTCAGTGGAGGCTTCAACCTGGAGGCCATTGTGTACCAGGTGGGTTGAAACTCTCACACTCTTCGAGGCATTCAGCGGCAGCAACAGCAGCAATGATCACAGCAACACCTGCATAAGGGTTTGGCTATGGGTTTTGTCACGTTTTTCAGTGACAGGTGAGGTTGCCTGGTAGCTTTCCCACCATACCATGGGGTGACACGTGGGGGCTGCCGGCACATGTGACATGCCATGTGCAATGACTGCATTGATATTGGCAGTACAGGTTACTTCAGGTCACTCGCTGCTGAGCAGCCAAACCATTGTCAGCAATGCATGGCCCAACTGATCATCAGTTCCTCCTCCTCGGAGGTGATGACAAGTAGCAGTTGGCAAGGACTGAACTTCAGTAAATGCAACTTTCTGCTGGCAGTGCCACTGTCAACTCAGTGACAACGGTTGTCACAACAAGTTCACTAGGTTAGCAGTTGAGTGTCATAAGCCGCCTGATGTGGCATATGAGTGTCATAAGGCTCATGATTATGACAGCTGGGCAGCAATTTTGCAGGGGTGGTCTAATCTTGGTGTGCCAGTGTGGCTGAGCCATCAAGTACATATTCCCAAAGGCCTTGCGGCCGGAAAGGGTTATTCTTCTTCTTCTTCTATGACAGCCGGGCAGCAACGTTGCAAATGGCGAGCAGCTCAGCGAATCAGTTGGTGCTGACTGGCAGTCACTTCCAACCGTTGAAAGTCTGAGTCGAACTTTGAAGTTGTTTGTCCAAAAAGTGAATACATCAAAGAAGGGCCTTCTGTGCCGTCCAGTGGTAGATAGTGATTGCTGTGTGTAAGAAACACCATCAGGCACTGTTTGTTGCTGATTCTGTTTGCATCATGGTGAGTATACATGCGTCAAATGTACAGTTTAAACATTCTGCCTGAGGCACCTAGAACTTGCAGAATAGCTTGTGCGCTACGTAGCGAGTATACTCTCTAGCAGAGGGATAACCAGAGCCATACCACCTGGGCTGTTGCTGTCTACAGGTTGAGAATGGCAAGGGTGCCATGCCTGCCTGGGAGGGCACACTGGACGATGATGAGATCCAGGCAGTGGCAGCTTATGTGTATGATCAGGCAGCAGGTGACAAGTGGTAGGCTGCAAGTTGGGTCAGATGCCATCAGACTTGGGGGTTTTGCAGGGTTCAATCCGTTGCTGCCACTGACATATATGCCACATACATGGCATGACAGCAGCTGGCTATGTGGCAGGGTAGAATTGATATTTTTGCAATCGCAGTGCGTAAGGACAGCATCACATAGTATGTGTGACCATGCATGCATGCATGTGACCCTGAGGAAGAACCAAAATCCTGTCCTTTGAACTTCCAAGTTGAACTCAAGGATAGGCAATCGAATCGCCTATCATGGCACCTGATTAGGGCAGATGGCCACAATCCTGGGCACCACTCAAAGCATCGCTGATCATGACATGTACCACCCAAAATGAGTGACTGATGACGGCCCACACTGCTGGCTGGAAGGAAGGAATGAAAGGGCTGTTCCGGCTGTAATTACCTTATAAGGCCCTGCCTATCCAAACCAACTGAGCTATCAGGATCGCACAGCACTCCAACTGCAAAACCCCTCTTTTGCGGAGGGTGCCCAAGGTCAGTGGCGTCTTCTACACCACCTCAAGGAATTGCACCTCTATGTGCTCAACCTTTAGACCAGCTGGCAGGACCCACGCCAGTCCCAGCCAATGCCATGCATTGCTGGCTGATGACTATTTCTTGAAGTCAGAGGTGACAGGCACAATACTGTGATCATGATCAACATGGCTGCCATACACACATGGCTCGCATGTCAGTGCATTGCCATTGCATCTCAATGTGTTGCATGGCTCAATTTCTTTTACATGGCTTGGAACTGCAGCATCACATGGCTGCCTGATGCAGGCCATGTCACTCTGTGCCACCATCATCTATGAGAAAGTGAGCTGAACACACACTGCAGGTTGCTGCAGGCAGCCCCTGCAGGTAACACTTTATGACAAACATCATGCCATCTTGAGAGTGCTGAAGTAGAAATGTGTCAGAACCGCCAACTTGCACGGGGCCATGGCATGCAGTAATCGTTAATTGAACAAAAACTTCACAAACTCATACACACAATGCCTACGCTGACCAGCAACACATTCCTGTTCATGTATAAACAATTCTGTTACTGACCAGCAGTTGTGAGTTCCAGTTGGCCCTTGGTCCCTGCAGGGGTTGGTATGCATGTGGATTGTGTTGAGGCTACTACCTACACACATGACACTCACTCACCACCAATGACATCAACAGCCATGAATCATTGTTCTATGCAACACTAAACACTGAACAGTCTGGACCTGAGAACCCAGAGTCACAGATACACACACCTGTACCAAGGTTACAGGCACCATTGCCACTGCAATTCTTGGGACATGATTTGGCAGCAGGGTCTGCTGCCATCAGCTGCTGTGCTGCTGGGCACTCAGCAGCAGTAGGGCACACAGTGAACACACCAGCAGGACTCAAGCCCATCACTTCAGGCTGCCGCTGCACATAAGCTTTCACAGGGGGTAAGTTGAAAACACCACTTGTTGCAGCTATGGCCTTAAATCGAATGGTCTGTGTCCCGGCTCTGAAGTAGCTGAAGGTGAATGTGACTACGGCTGGTACTGTAACCTGCTGTGGACAAACGGGCCATGGAGTCCACCAGCCAATGTACCTGCTGCTGCTTGACCCAACATCACTGCTGACAATGTTGCTGACACTGTTGAACCCTGGTGAAAGTGAAACACGCGGCCCCACACTCATCTGCATGGCTCCTGCTAGACCACGCTTCAGAGGCATAATGCCACCGACTGCATTGCCGCTGCTCGGCGTCTCTAAGTTTGACTCATCCTCGCTGCTGCTGCATATGGTGGCTACGTCTGCATCAGTGAAAACATTTGGGTCTAGGGGCTCTAAACCTCCAGGCATGAGGACCTCAACTACAACATCAGACTGGTCATCGGGACTAGTGACCTGAACAGCCACAGTCACCATCTTGCCAAGCCCAGCTCCTGTGATGCTGCCACCCGAGGCACTAGAAAGCTGCACAATCCGCTGTACCCACAGACCTCTGTAGGTGGGGAACGGCAGCAGCTCAGCAGGTGTGAAGTTGAGTGATGCTGCGATCGACACCTCTCCACTCCCTTTGGCATTGAACACCAGGTTGCTGCCTGCTGGGATCACCTCCCACTTCCTGGTACTGCGTGCCACACTGCCTGCATTGCTCGCGTTGAACCTGGCAGACAGCAGCTGCACCTGCTGTTGTGGTGTCCCTGCTATTGCTGCTGCACTGGCGGTGGCTGGTGGAGCAGCTACAGCTGTCAGAGCAATGTTGGGTGTTGCGCTGTTGGTGGTTTGGTCATAGAAGGAGAGTGCACGGGTCCTGAGGGCTGCCTCCCAGGGACTGGTGTTGATGCATACTGCACTGAATCTGAAAGGGGGTGGTGCTGCTCCCTGACCAACCCAGGCTGCTATCTTCTGAATAAGCGGGTTGTCTGTGCCTGACTTGACGAACAACATCAGTGCAAGCGACTGGTCAGACAGGCCTGCAGGGGACAGGTGCCAGGAGCCAACATTGTTTGCAGGTTAATGATACGTTGATACCCTGAGCATCATATAATGTGTGTTGTGTGTGATAACAATGCACATCTGTGTGCCCATTGCTGCCAGTGACCACAGGTACCCCACTAAGGACATGTTAGCCACTTGTCTTGAGCAGCTGACACTGCCTGTTTCCCAAATGCAGCATCACTTGCTTCAAACAAACAGGCAGAGGGTACTGCCAGCAGTTCTACTCAGCTGTGGCAGGCCTCAACCAGGAAATGCACTACTTTGACAAGCACACCATAGGCCAGCACAGTCTAGTAGCAAGCACGCTGATGTGCCCACCTGCTGCCCCTCTGTCCCCATCGCCAGTAGCCACGTAAGCAGTCCGGCCCCCAACACGAACATTGCTCAACAATCGCTGCGCAATCTTTGTCACGTCTGCACCAGCAGCCTTGCCGCGCTCTGTTGACTCCAACAAGGCCAAGCCAGCTCTTGCCTGCACCCCAACTGACAACCCCAAAGTGGCATTGTTGACGGCCGCCAGCAGCCGCTGCATGGAAAGGTCTTTCTGAACCTCTGTGCTCGCTCCTTGTGGAACCCAGCCAGCCCCAAGCACTAATCTGGCCCAAGACAATGCATCATAATCATCATACACACGGGGTGGCTGAGCTGTTCTAGCTGCAATCGCATCAGCTACCAGCTGCGCCTCAAGGGCCTTGCGCCAGGTCTTCGTAGCGCTGTCAAGTGCCCCCCAGCCGCTGGCCAGCTTGGTGTCAATCTGGGGCTTTGTTGATCCGTTTGTGGCTGATGCTGCTGACGACCCAACAGCATCAAGCTGATCAACCAACCAGACTGCCCAAGCATTCAAGCTGATGTCTGCCCTCTCAGGACCTCGACTAAAAGGGTATAAACACCTAGGCTCCTGAGGCAGCAAGCCATACTTGTCATCTGTCAGTGTTGTTACTGCCCGGGTCATGGCATTGAGGGTAACACTGACTTGATTTTGAGTGAGGTAGCTGTCTGCTGCTGATCCTGGGGTGTGATAGAGTGAGATCATGGAGGGGACGACTGAGAGAACCACTGCATTGATGCCTGAAGGGCAGTCCTGGTAACTGTTGAGACCCTGGCGCACCAGAGCTTCATAAGTACCCTGCAAACACCCACAGCAGCAGCCCTTAGCAATTCCATGATGTGTCACAAACCGGTTGTAAATGACAAAGGTCTGCTTTACTGCCAATAACGTAAGCAATTTATTGCCATCAGTATCGTGTCAGGAGTGTCGAAGTAGAGGCTACTTCAAAACTGCAGACACGATATTGACGGCAATGAGCTGCTTATGTTGCCAAAGAAGTTCTCACTCACTTCCAGTGGAAGCAACTTTCAAGGGCTGATTATGATGCGTCATACAGTTGATCCGATCATGAGTCATAGTACACATTTGTGACACCGGACAGCAAACATTACAGGTGCTTGTGCAGAGGTGCAAACCAAGCCACCAGGGGCAGGCTCAGCAGCATTGTGGACCTAACATGGAGCTAACAATGCAGCAAGAGCAGGTTCCAAATTGCTGCGCACCTGTACAGCTGGCAGATATCCAACACCAGCCACCAAGCTGATGCTTCCGCTGCCATTCTCAGCAGCAGGCAGTGCGAGGCCCTCAACCCTGTTGGCTACGCTGCTGCTGTTGCTGCCTCGGACAGCAAAGCTTGTAGCTATCCACACAGGACTCTGCTTGCCTAAGACAGGGACAGTCAGCTGCACTCTATCGGCAACCACACCATCCTCAGCAGCAGCAGCTGTGAAGCTGATATTCTGAGTACCTATGCTGCGGGCCCTGAAGATGAAACGAGCTTCCTGTTGGGTGCTGCTCGGGTTGAGAGTGACTGTTGCAGAAGCAGGGCCGTTCAATGACAGGGGTGTGCCACTGCCATTGCTGTTGGCAGCTGCTACAAGTGCTGCTGTCACTGTGACCTGCAGACAGGATGCCACAGCCCATCAAACAAGCTGGCTACATCATCTTTTGCCCTCATCATGCAATGCAGGTCACTAGCATGCCGGGCCTGTACACTTAGACTTAGACCTCAGACAGATTGACTGCACATGCCGTTTGTATTCAACAGCACTTGTCTGACACTGAAGAGGACCAGCTTCTCAGAGCCACATACGGCCTTACCTTTGTCTCAGCTGTTATGCCCGGCGACTCCACGAGTACACCGGCTGTGAAGTTATCCCCAGCTCGGACTTGCCGTGGCAGTGATGGTGTCAGTGACACCTTCCGCCTGACAAGCAACCGACCCTCAGCTGCACCGTACACAACATCAACAGGTGCTGCTGCACCAGCAGGTCTGGGTGCAGCTGCATACGCGCGAACAACAAACTGCCCCAGGTTATCAGGTGCAGTGAAGCTGGCAACTGCGCGGCCATCGGAGCCAGCTTTGACCGTGGTGAAGAGGGCAGTGACTTTGAAGTCGCCCTCAACACGCAGTCCCACAGGAGGGGCCTGTTGGGCAGAGCTGGCCACAGTGGTTGCAGCTGCACTCTTTGACACAGCAGCAAATGGAACGCCATTGCTTGCAGGAGCTGCACGAGGTGCAGCCACAAACGCGTCGCTTGCAACAGCTTCAGCTGCCATCATGGGCACGGGACCGTTACCAAACATCATGCCGAGCCCCACTGCAGGGCAGATTTGCCCAAACAGGCAAGGCTTGCTTGGCAGTACTGTGATTGGAGTGGTGAAGGTTGCCAGGTACTTCCAGTCAGGGATGTCAACTGCTGCTGGGGGTGGAGGGGTGACGTAATCGCCTGAATAGTAGGCGCGAGGCGTCACATCCGTGTCAACAGGTAACCAGGGGTCTAACTGGACCAGGCGGCGTTGGAGTGTGCTGAATGTTGTGTTGATGGCAGCTCTGCTGGTCCTGAAAGCGTTCAGCTCTGTCAGAGAGAAGACTGTCGACATGTCAGGAGCAACGGCTGTGCTGACATTCTGCACACAGACACAAACATTGCTGCTGGGTATTGGCAGTCGAAGAAGTGTTGCAGCAATGAGAGCCCGTCTGATGGTGTTCTGTTCATATTTGCAGGCATCTGTTTGTTGTTTGCTGTGTGCTGGGCGTTGTAACACCCAAAAGACGTTCAAAGAGTCTGCTGATAGGTATGGGACTGTCAGTGCATATGTGAAGCCCATGCAACGTTGCAAACTTCTCTCAGCCTACAGCAAGATCACCTGCAAGGGGTATGGCATGAGGTCCAGGAATGCTTTGTCCACCACCAGGACAGTCACTTCAGCACCTGCCGCTGCCCTTCCAGAGTTGTCCTTGACTGTGACGTAAATGCTGCCCTTGCCAGTCTGCACATAATGACACATTGCCAGTCGCAAATACATCACGTTGTGGTCACAAGCATCATGAGGCACATAGAGCAGATTCAACAAGTCAATCCAGCAGCAAGCCAAGCTGAACGTGACATCTATGAGAGAGATGACCCCGATCAATTCACAATTGCATCCTCAACCCATTGTGCAATCAACATCAGCCATGTATGCAGGTGGCAATCAATGCAGGGGTGTCCTAGCACTGCTGTCACTTACCTTTGGTGTAAACAAAGCTGTTCCATCTGCTGTTTTGCCCTGCCCCTGCACCTCAAGGTCCGTCTCGAGTGCTTCTGTCTGTGGTCCGCTCAGAGTCACCTCAACAGAGACAGTCCTGGGTGCCAAGGGGTCGAACAACTTGCTGGTGGGGATGTCAGGCAGACTCAGGCCAGCAGCAGCCGATAAGGAGCCCTGGCCTGTGCTCTGAACAGCGCTTTGATTACTGGAAGTCAATGTGCTGCTGGAGCCGCTTGATGATGTCTGGACCTCAATTGTGAATGGCAGTATGTCGCGGGCCAGAGGCAGCAAGCCGAAGGCCCTTCGCTCCTTCGCTGCTGCAGCTGTGGCTGAGGGAGGACGCGCAACAGCTAGCACAAGCATGACTCTGCAGCTGCCTCTGCACTCTTCACCAATGTCAGAAATGGTGAGAACTGAAACGCCAGGAGGGACCTGAGTCACAGAGTATGGATGGGATGCATGACACAGGACACTGTTGTTAGGTGGTATAACAACCCCTTGCTGGTTTTAACAGGACAAAATACAGAACTCAGTGACAGCTGCTATGCTTGCAACACCTGTTGTCAGTCTCTGAGTGTGTGTGAAGCTTGACACTTGAACAGCTGCTCATCTCTGTGAGTGTGGTGTTGATGTGCTGTGCAGACATACCTCTGGCAGTGTTCTTGTTACTTTCTTGACTGCATTGCCCCACACCAGCAGTCCACTAGTTGGGCCCCACCAGGGGTTCTGCACAATCAGCTTCACATCTCCCCCAAGTGTCACATTCTGCTTGTTGGGCAACAATCGGATCTGAGGTCCAGCAGACCAAGGGCTGGCCTCCCACCAAGTAGCATTCTTACCAACATTGACAGGTGCCCCACAGCTGTTGCTGCCATTTTCAGCAGTACACCCCCTGATCTCAAACTGCCCCATGCAAGGGAGGCTCAGCTGGCAGGATGCAGCAGCCAGTGCACTGCCTGACTTGATGCTGCAGTTTTGGCTGCTGAGGGCTGCTATCTGCTCTGATGTGCAGTTGGTGAGGCTTGATGTGCCGTTTGCAGCAGCGAGGGTGATCTCAACATCGACCCCTGCAAGTGGACGGACAGCGAAGCTGGCAGTGAGTAAGCCATCACACCGCTTGTCACTTAGTATGATGCAGACGTTTGTGTATGCAGTGGCCTAAAGATCCATACATATTATTTGTTTATTACCGCATGCAGAGACTCCTAAGCATGTGACCTTACAGCAGACTGTACTAAGTATAACAGAGAGTCTGGCTATATTGTTTGTAGTAACCTTCATGACTTTTTCTACATGTAACCAGAAAATATTCCGTCATTGTGATAGACTGCCCTCGAAGGTGGAATAGAATACCAGTGTAGCTTGATGCTGCTGAATATACAGAGAGTTGAGCTTTCACTGTGTATAAAACAGCAGCCAACCACTGGAACAGTGTTGTGGGATGTACTGCCACAAACACATGCCTGCTGAACTGACAACAGACAAGTGACACAATCACAGCACGCCATAACTCATCACAGAGCACCAAAAGGTCAACAAAGATGTGGTTCAGCACACCAGCGCCTGCTTACCAATGATTGGGGAGTTGTCTTCATTGCTGAAGGCATCTGCCTTGACCCCAAATGGAATGCCAGGAATGTCTGTCTCCAGGGTGCGTGCCAACTCCACACGCACAGGCCCATCAGCAATCCTAATACACCAACAAGGAACAGCTCATAACTTATCACCTGAATGGCACCATGTCCTTTGAAGGAGACGGTAGCAGAGGGCAGCATGTGGTAGCTCATGGCAACAGAGTCTTCCCCGATAATCAAACATAACTCCTACGGCCACACGGGTGAGCTTATTGTGAAAGAAGCTGAAGCACCACACAGCACTGCTGCTGTCTGGAGCCTCATGACCTCTGATGTGGCACTCACTTGATGCTCTTGCTCTTGATGATGGGCTCCCGTGTTGGTCCAATCCATGTGGCTGTCAGCTTGAGCTCATCACCCGGTTCACTCAGATTGGCTGCGGGCAACTTCCCCAACTGAATTGCACCAGAGGCAACCCCTGCAGCAATCTCTAGTAGTGGTAAGAGTGGCAGCAGTACTGGTGAAACGCTTCAATGGCAACAGTTGCTGATACCCATGAAGACTACTGCAGCAATGCAGTCGCACAGTAGGCAGGATTACAGGTTGCAAAGGCATCACGAATGCCAGCCAAGCAGTCTGCTCATCAGCTAGCCGACCCACCTGATGCATTAGTTGATACTTCCAGAGTGCCCTTGGCTTTCCCAGTTTCCCAAGCAATGGTCACGTTGGCCCCAGACACATCAGAGCCGACGTATGACTCTGCTTTCAGACTCACACGCACAGAGTCTGCGGGCTTCACCCAGTTAGGTGCAGTGATGGTCAATGCTGCCGTTGGTGGCCGAGGGTCTGCTACAGTAAACCCTGAGCCTGCAATATAAACCCCGGGGGCCAGCACTGGCTCTGCAGGAAGCTTAGGAGGTACGACGCCATCTGCTGGCACAGCTGCAGCTGACTCAGGCTCCTGTAGTGCTATAGACCTGGGTGCGGCAGCTGCTGTTGGAGCTGGCTGTGCCAGAGGTAATGGCCGTGGCATGTTGCTGATCTGTCCAGACTTATCAATGGTGTAGAGGTTGATTGTGTAGGAGGCTGCTGTGGCATTTGCTGGCACAGGGATGACTGCATGCGCACTGCCAAAGGTGGTGTCCACCGGTGCTGTCATGCGGGTGGAGCCTCCGGGTGCTGCCGGGTCAAAAGGGGGGTTGATTTGCAGGATGACTGACGTGACATCCTTGGCAATCTCAAGCTTTGTGCCAGACTGGCGCTGAAAGTAGGCTGCAGGTGCAGGTGAATGAGGACCACATGATTGGAAAGGCCACAGCGGTCTTTTAATCTGCCAGGGTTTGTTTGTCACTTTGCAGGACAGTAGGTGCTCTCACAAGTGGATCAATTGATTGCAGAACAAGAGGTGTGCAAATTCACACACCATTGAAGAATTGTAAACACCTCCTGACAAAGGCAAGCTGCGGTGCAGCTGCCAGCATCAAGTTGGCCTCCAGAAAATTGCCTACCGGTGACATGCAGATCATCCCCTGGCTTCACCACTTTCCTATCCAGCACTAGTGCACCCGAGTACTTGACATCAGCCCTGTTCTGACCAAAGTAAGAAGACAGCGATGGTACAATCAAAGGTCCATGGCCTGTCTTTGTGATTACCGCACTCTTGACCTGGTTGTTGCTGAAATTGTCAGCAGTGTCGGCGATGCTCAGAGTGCAGGTTCCATCAGCCCCTGTGGTACAGCTTGGACCCTGGCTGGCAGCATCCTGCAACAGGACACACCATTGTTGAGCAAATGATGACCAATATCCATTTAATACAATATACGCACTTGTGAGCATGTGTATCATCAACAGTTGAACCAGCAGCCCCATTGTCCAGCTGTTCCTCATCAGCCAAGCGGCAGCCGCATCTGCAGGCGGGCACAACTCAAGTGGCCGCTCTGCAACTCCCTACAAGTGCATGAGTTGAGGTTTCCAGCTGTTGCTGTGGGCATTGGATGACCCCAGACATTGCCAATCCAGTTGCATTAATGCACACCTCCTGGCAACACATCCGGCGCTGAACATGATTCAATATTGCAGGTGAACCTGCCTGTGTCACTGCTGCAAGCCAGACACAGTGCAAGTCACCTGGTTGTAAGTGCTCAAGTACACTTGTACATCCGCGCCTTGCACAGGCTTGCTCTCTCCTTGTGTTGTTGTCACCCATGCAACAGTCTTCCCATCTTGCTGCACAAATGCAGCTTGTAGGTCAGACTGGACCACGAGCGTACTGCTGGCAAACACTTCTCGAGTAGTTGGCCATGTCATCTTTCGGCAGCAACTGCCAACAAATGACATGCCAGCCTTGCCAGGTAGAAGCAGGGCCTGAATGGTCGGTGACGTCGACGCTGGCCGGGTGACAACTTGGTCTGCGGATCAGCCATTAATGAATGAGCAGGAGGTGGTAATGAGCGATGATAAATGAAAAGCTGTCTGTTTGTTGCAAGGATCCCATCAATTCAACTGCAATGTGGAGCAGCCTTCGTGAGGAAGTTTACGAAGGATGCCCTACATTGCTGTTGAACAGAGAGATCCTGGCAACAACCAGACAGGTGTCCATGCATAATGTTTCCTAACAGTATGCAATGCAAATGAGGCAGCGGCCAACTGACATGCAATCATAGATGACCCAGGCAATTTCTTGTGCTTGGCAGCAGTAAAGAGACGGTCAGCTCAAAAGCGACATGATACTTGATGCATCCAGAACAAAGTCAGCTCACCAGCAGCTCCAAAGGCATTGCTGGGAGTGCCAGCATAAGAGTAGCTCATCCCAGCAATAGCTCGTGCCAGATGACTGTTGCTGTTGGCCTTGGCAGGCACAGCAATCTCCCAGGCCTGTATCTTGTTCACACCGTCCTCTGGCTTGCCTCGGGAAACCCAGGGCCAGGTGACTGGGCTGTCAGCAGTCTCAAGCAGGGCAACCTGCAGACAGTGATGATGAACAGGACAGCAGCAGTTAGCTGCTATGTAATCCAGCATGTTGCAATGAATGTTTTGGAGTGCTCAACCTGATCCAGGGTGGTAGTGTGATCGCCTGTGTTCCAGTACCCCATACAGGCCTGATTACCTGCATGCAGAGGGTGCAACAAAACAAGCATTAGCCTTCTCCCTGCACAGGTGACGGCAACCACCCGAGGCCCCGCCCCGAACACAGCCCCCGCACCACCACCCCCCCACCCCCCACCCCCCCCCCCCGACCGCCATCATAGTCCCTATAGCCCACCTACGCCAGATCGCCAGGACCGCCACCCGTAATCTGCC
>JABEVS010000150.1:0-55840 GCA_018290735.1 Coelastrella sp. MACC-549
AATTACAAGTGGTAAGAGAATCGCTGTTCCCACTACACCAATCACGACCCTGCATCCACTACCAATGTTACAATAGGCGTTGCCATGGATGTCCAGCGAGGGTGCATTGACCCTATGTACCGTAACATATATGATCAGTTTTACCTTATATGTTCCAGTGACGCAAAGTGTGAGTTGGCCTATACTAAAGCGTTATTGGCTGAACTGCCTGTTGCTTGGTTGCGATCTGCTCTTGATGTGGTGCAACACCCTGCGGCACAACCACCATGGCCACCCACTGGTATTAGTACTATGTCTTTGGCACCAAATGATCAGTGTGTTGAGTCCATGCTTGTTGCCAGGCTGGGATGGCGTGGCTTGCCAGGTGGACGGACTGTTTCAGTTGCTAGGTTGACTGTCAAGCCAGCAACTTCATTACAACTTGGCCATGTGCGCGCTGCTAGGCGTGCCAGGCAGCGCCAGTTTGTACAGCTTGCCCTGGGCACTCAGAATGCCCCTGAGATTGATGTTGGTCTCCAGCAGTTGTCAACATGCATGCGTGCATTGTGGAAGCACAGTAAGTGGGACAACTTTTTCAAGGAGGTGTATTGGCGGTTGGTTATCAATGCTCTTCCCACTGCGGATCGTATGCATCAACAACAATCCTCTTGCTTGTGTGGTGCTCACATGCCTGGTCAGCAACATCATTTCTGGGATTGTTCTATTGCACAAGCTGTTGTCCAGTGCATTGTGTCTGAGCTACCAGCGGCATGGTGCACCCGCACGCCTGGGGTGTGCCCTGTACTCCAACGCCATCTATGGTTGATGCAGCCTCCTGCTGGCCCTAAGCAGCTGCATAAGACTGCATGGATGGTGGTATGCCTGGCTGCAATCAATGCTATGGATTGTGGTAGGAAGAGGGCTAATGCATTGCGGCGTGAGTGGCACATTCAACGGGCACAGTCTGCCAGCAATATTGCAGTTGCTCCTTTGCCACAGAATCAAAGCCGGATTACACAATTCTTCCAGCCAGTGCCTCTCACGCCTATTCAGTTGCAGCATAGACAAGACAGACAGCAACAGTTGCAGCAGCAACAAGCTCAACAGGATCAGGATGATATGCGTCGTTTGCTGTTGCAAGCCAAGCAACAAGCTGTTGCCAAGTTTTGGCAGCTGTTGTCTGATTTTGTTATCTTGAACCCTTGTCCTATGCATGGCTTTGACACTGTGTCACATGACCACCCTTTTATCTGCCTTGATGATAGTAATTTTGTCTGCTTGGCTCCCAGACACCAGTTGCAGTCTTAGTGTGTGTGTTGTGTGACCGGGCAGGTCACCCTTGAGCGCCGTAACATGCGCTGCCACAGCCATTACTGGCTGTTGAGTCCATCTGCACTTGCTGCCTTGCTTCATATGCCTTGCATGTACTGGCAGTGAGTGTGGATAGTAGGGCCAGTGGTCAGCCGACAAAAGGTCGGTGATGCACAGGCTTGGTGTGTATGTGCATGACTCTGTGTGGTCATTGCTGGCGGATATACAGGTCGCACTCAGTTGCTTATATGCCTGTGCCAGACCAATGTGCTGCTTGTGATGACATGTGCCTTCCATGCTGCAGCTTGCTTGGAATACATGTTGCATCTGTCTGTGCACATACTTGATGCCTGCAATTGGAGGAAGGTTGCTGGGGTGTGGGGATTGGGTAGGCCAAATACCCACTGGTCATTGCAGTCTGCTTGGCTGGATGGTGGATTGTTGGACAGTGTTGTCCTAGCTGGGTGTGAGACAGTGAGTGTCATTGGTCAACCTGGTTGACCTTTGGCCGGGGCAGTACTGGCCTAACAGTACTGAGACCTGAGCAGCAGAGCTGACTGGTCATCAGGAGACCACCCCCTTGTAACAGACACAAAACAAAACAAGACCTGAGCAGCAGAATAATAATAATTGACACCAGCAGCCATAGCATTTACTGCCATCGGACTCGCGCCCGATGTTTCGCAGGCGGATTGTCTAATTAATTTCTACCATCCTCTTATACGACAAGAGCTGGCTGGTCATCAGCAGACCACCCCCTTGTAACAGACACAGAAAAAAAACACGCCTACTCAGTTACAGCATAGACAGGCCAGACAGCAACAATTGCAGCAGCAACAAGCTCAACAGCATCGGAGGATGATATGCATTGTTTGCTGTTGCAAGCCACGCAACAAGCTGTTGCCAAGTTTTGGCAGCTGTTATCTGATTTTGTTATCTTGAACCCTTGTCCTGTGCATGGCTTTGACACTATGCCACATGATCACCCTTTTATCTGCCTTGATGATAGTGAGCTTTTCTGCTTGGCTCCCAGGCACCAAACGCAGTCTTAGTGTGTGTGTGTGTGTTGTGTGACCGGGCAGGTCACCCTTGAGCGCCGTAACATGCGCTGCCACAGCCATTACTGGCTGTTGAGTCCATCTGCACTTGCTGCCTTGCTTCATATGCCTTACATGTACTGGCAGTGAGTGTGGATAGTAGGGCCAGTGGTCAGCCGACAAAAGGTCGGTGATGCACAGGCTTGGTGTGTATGTGCAGAGCTTAATGCGGTCATGGCTGGCAGATATACAGGTCGCACTCAGTTGCTTTTATGCCTGTGCCAGATGAATGTGCTGCTCTTGATGTCATGTGCTTTGCAGCTTTGCATACACTGACATGTGTTGCCGTCTTTTGCAGGTTGCTTTGGGCACATGTTGCATCTGCCTTCTGCACATGCTTGATGTCTGCCATTGGAGGATAGTAACTGGGGTGTGGGGATTGGTGTAGGCTGATGCCCTCTGGTCACAGCAGTCTGCGTGACTTATTGGTGGATTGTTGGACTATATTGGATTAGCTGGGTGTGAGACAGTGCGTGTCACTTGTCAACCTGGTTGACTGGTGACTGGGCAGTACTGGTTCAGCAGTACTGAGACCTAGGCAGCGGAGCTGGCTGGTCCTCAGGAGACCACCCCCTTGTAATCAAGCAAAAGAAAAGAAAAAAGGGTATTTCCCAAAACCCACTTTGTGACCGAAACAGATGAAATTCCTCAGGTGGCCGCCGCTGTGTACTGCTTTTCATTCCGCTAAGGCAGAGATTGTCTGTGGGCCGCTTGTTTGCCTTACCAGGTCAGCCTTGCCGGCAACCGCATGCGCCACGACCAGTTCAATAGCAGCCAGAACAAATGGTGCAGCAGCCAGTAGTAGGTGAATCAAAAAATTTCAATAAGCCAAATAAATGTTATCTCCCTGCTGCTCACCTGTAGTAGAATAATAATAATAATAATAATAATAATAATAATAATAATAATAATAATAATAATAATAATAATAATAATAATAATAATAATAATAATAATAATAATAATGATAATCATAATAATAATAATGATAATAATGATAATAATAATAATAATAATAATAATGATAATAATGATAATAATAATGATAATAATAATAATAATAATGATAATAATAATAATAATAATCAAATTAACCAATATTCTGCAGCCATAGCAGTAGCTGCTCACCTGTATCATGAGGTCTGCCGGCACTGTTCGTGTTGCTGCCAGGCCCTGCAGCAGCTGCACGGTGCGAGTGGGACTCAGCAGGCGGGGCCAGTTGTCACCAAACAGCTGCAGACAGGTGGACAAGAAGGAGGAAACCTGCAGCAGCAGCAGCAGCAGCAGCAGCAATGCAGCAGCAGCAGCAGCAACGCCTCCACAGGTGACAAACACACCATTCACTAGAAAGAAACAAAGAATTGATTCCATGGTTAGTATGCTCTGCCCCACTTGAAAGCATGAGACTGCTTCTCATCAGGGCCACCTTACCCTATCTACTGTGGCACACAATAAGAGATGCACCCATTTGAATGCAACCCTGCTGCCAAATCACTGATGCCATCATGATCATCATCTCCATTTTGTGATTGAATCAGGCTGATCAGAGTTGCGTGTGCTCCTCCGCTGTCAGGCCTGGCCAGGCCTGTGGACAGTGCCCACCTGGTATCCAGCTGCCCCAAGTGCCCAGACCACCAGTGCTGCATCAGCTCCTGACACACACAGCTCAGCAGCCTGACAACTGAAATACTCAGGAACACCAGCAAACACACGACCACTGCTGCTGCTGCTGCTGCTGCCTGTACTGCTGCTGCCTGTAGTGCTGCTGGCAGCAGCAGAGGATGTCACAGCAGCCTCATCCATTACTGATCTGACAAGAGCAAGTTGGCTTGCTAGATGATCGTGCTGCTGCTGCCACTGCGCTGCTGCCAGTTCCCAGGCATCCATGATGGCATCTGCATCACTGCTGCCGCTGCTGCTGCCATTCGCCTGTTCTGCTTCAGCTAGTGCCTTCTCGAATCGTGCCGCTGCAAGCTCCCCTGCTTTCTCAAGTTGATCTAACGCTGTTATGATGTCATTCTCTGCAGCTAACAGCTGTGACCGCTGCTGCTGGGATGACTTCTCATCAGAATCAGAATCTGTGGAAGTATCTTTTCCTGCAGCTGCCCTCTGCTGCACAATATCTGGCAGCAGCGCTTCACACTCTGCTGCCTGCAGTGTCATTCTGACTTCAAGTTCTCTGGCAATCGCATCTAGAAGTTCAGCAGGCACAATTAACAGACCCACCATCACGCTGTCAGATGCTGTTAGGCCTGCGTTGACACCTGTGGCTGTTCTGTATGCTGATATGTTACTTTTTGTGTTAGAACTGTTATAGCAAGTATTGTCATAACAGAATCCAGCAGCCGCAGGTCCAGAGTTGCCAGCAGCAGCAGCCCAAGATCCTGCTGCTGCTGCCAGCAGCACTAAGCTGCATGTTGGTGCCTGCTCCAGGATCGTGCTGCTGCTGTGAAGCCTGTGACTCATGTGGTGAAGTAACAGACCAGGTGGGTTGTCATTTATGTTGTTGAGCCCTGCTGCTGCTGCTGCCAGTGCTGCTGGGCTCCATTGCTGCAGTCTGTACGTCTGTTGGGCAAATGCGTCCAAAAACCCAACGGTTACCGTGGACATCTGCACAGCAGCAGCAGCAGCAGCAGCAGCAGCAGCCACACTTGCGATCTGGTCATTGAACAGCAGTGCCACTCCACAATCATATAACTTGGCGAAACCAGTGTGTTGAAAATTTTCAGTGCCTCGGTCATTGATGAACAGGTATCTATGATCATCAACTCTACACCCTAAACCCTTAAAATATCTTGTAGCACATCTATTAGCGTGGGAATAGATACCAGAGTGGATACCGGATGTGGCTGTGAGTCTCACCAGTGTTGCCGTGTCTTCCAGCCTGAAGGCATCTTGTGTCTCACACAGCACACCCAGACTCAACATCACACCAGATGTCAAACACGGCTGAAGGCTCATCAAAACACTGCTGCTGCTGCTGCTGCTGCTGCCAGCGAGTGGCTTCAGCAGCATCACCAGCAGTGGCAGTGGCAAAGGTGCATCCCCAGATACTAAGGCATGCAGTAAAGCTGCAGACTGACTGGCATCAAACATACTGCTGCTGCTGCTGCTGCTGGTGGTGGTGATGCCCGTGACATCATGCTGTTGCTTTGTGCCACCCGCTCCTGCTGCTCCTGCTGCTGCTGCTGCTGCTGCTGCTGCTGCTGCTGCCCTGTTATAGCAGTGTTCCACCAACTGGATCTGAGCTGGATGTAACAACCACTCATCTCTCAAATCTGGTGGCAGCTGCAGCAGCAGTATGGCCCATCTCAAAGCAGCTAGCACCAAGTCACCAGCAGTCAGTCTGGGCCGATTGGCTGCTGCCGCTGCTGCTGCTGCCGGTGTGGCACGCTGCTGCCGCTTGGCAGCAGCAGCAGCCATAGCTTCAGCATACGTGGGTGAGATAGCCGGGGGTCCTTTGGTCCGAGGTGGCAGCAGCCTCTGCAGCAGCAGCGACAACTGCTGCAGGTCCGCTGCTGCCAGCAGCAGCCCGCCTACTCTACTGCTGCTATTATTTGCTTCCCCCTGCATTGCCTGCAGCACCTCTTGTAACAGGATGACGTCATTTTCTTCATACCTAGCGTTATTTTGCTCTCCATACCTGTCAGGTTCTATCAGGCTGAAATAACCTGCCTCCTTCTCAGGTACCAGTCCTGGCTGGACCTTCTGTCCCCAGGACTTCTTGCTGACGTCATCACCCATGATCGCATCACTCAGCCAGTCACCCATACCTGAACAAACAGCAGCAGCAGCAGCGTTGTTGGCTCTGAAGATGTGGCCACATGAGCCCAGCACAGGCATGTTCAACATGACAAAAACAAACAATGACCAGCAATTAGAATGCACATTTACTTTCATTCCTGCAATTTAGCTACAGCAATGTTATTATTTAGCAGCTTATGGCTTTTGCAGTGCCCTTGCTGATGTGATCATCATGACTCTGGGTATGTCATATTCAATTTCAAACTAATGCCACACATCAAGACACACATACACAAACCCAAACCCCCAAACCCTCTGCCAGAGGGTTCAACAGAAGTGTTGTCACAACAGCATGTTGAAAGCATCTGACCAGCAAGATGCATCACCACATCCCTCCTACCCCTACATCACCTGAAACATTCTATCCATGCTTGGCTGCATATTATTGCCAATTTCCTATTCATTAGTTCAACTGATTATCAGTTACATCAATGTGATTTTAATTCATCTAATGCTATTCACTTCTGGTCGATCTAGGTGTATCTTGAATCTAGTAGTATTATGTGGTTGATCTGGTGCCCGTCTGGGCCACCACTGCTCACCGGTCTGCTGCAGCATCTCAGGCAGTGTGGTCCCCGGCAGCAGTGTCTGTCTGTCTACCCGCCTCAAATCTTCATCAACCAGCTCCTGCTGCTGCTGCTGCCACTCAAAACCACGATGCTGCCAGTCGGGCCGCTCCTGCTGCTGCTGCTGCCGCCGCCGTGCGGCCTGCTGCTGCCTTTGGGCCTTATCAGGGCCTTGAAAACCTTTCCTCTGCCTTCCCCTGCTGCTGCTGCTGCCAGGTACACGTGTTTGAGGCCCAACACTGAAAATAGCTGCAGGCCCAGCAGCAAAAACAGGCTGCTGGTTGGCAGCATCAGCATCAGCATCAGCAGCAGCTGTAGCAAAGTGAGCCGTCCTGCTGTTGCCCATGGCTGCACTACCAGCTCTGCTGCTGCTACTGCTGCTGGCAGCAGTACTGCTTGCTGTGATACCTGTTGCTGTTGCTCTGAGCAGGTCAAAGATGTCTCCCTGGAGGTCAAACCCCTCCTGCTTCAGATCTGTGATGAAATCTGATGCCCACTCCGCCAAGATGTCTCTCATCTCATCAGGGGTGTAGCCCTCCCAGACATCAGCATCAACATCGCACACACTGCTGTCAGCCAAATTGCCACTTTGACCCTTGATTTGCTGCTGCTGTTGCTGCTGCTGCTGCTGCTGGTCGGACAATTTCTTGCCATTCTGCTGCTGCTGCTGCTGTCCTTTCTTCTTGGTTCGCATTTTCTGCCTCAACTGTTCAACATTCTCCTGCTGATGTGGCTGCTGCTGCTGCTGCTGCTGCCGTCGCTGCTGCTGCTGCTGCCACTGCTGCTGCCTCCTCCTGAGGCCTGCAGGTGTCCACCAGCCCATGGCAGTCCCCCCAGCCCAGTCACCATCCAGCACCAGAGCATCCCGGTATGGACCATACGCCTCTGGATCCTCCAACAACCGGCTCAGCTGCTGCTGCTGCCACTGCTGCCCATCAGCATTTTCTGCTGCCGCCGCTGCTGCTGCTGCTGCTCCTGCTGCTGCTGTGTTTTGATCCAACCCTAGATAGGCCTTCAGATCTTCTGTACCCTGATTTGATAGCTGCTGATCCATGGACACCTCTAAACCCTGATCATCAAGATCATCCAAGCCGCTTGATTGATCTAAACCCTGGTCAAGAATATCTTCATCAAGATCTGTACCCGTTACACCCATTTGACTAAACAATGATCGCAGATCTGCGTCATCAGCATCATCTGCTGCTGCTGCAGTGCTGCTGCCTGGTGGTGCTGCTGCTGCTGCTGGCGGGCGGCCCATATCTGTCTCCTTGAACACAAGCAGGCCATCACAGTGTTGGGTGTGGCTGGCACCTGCCCCTGAGGAGAGTCCCTCAGGATCAAGTTCCCAGTCATCTTCATACCCTTCTTCATACTCGTCTTCATACTCGTCTTCATGCTCGTCTTCATACATGAATTCCCCTTCATCATAAAATTCCGGCGAGGAGGGCCTAGCAGATGCACTTCTATTGCGGGCACTGCTGCTACCGGGATCAGCTGCTACAGTGACAGCAGCAGGAGGACATGGTGCGCCAGTTGGACGTCTGCTGGGTTGACAACTTCTACGCTCCTGCTGCTGCTGCTGCTGCTGCTGCTGCTGGACATCTCTACCTTCTGCACTATCTGCAGCTTTTTGCTGAAGCTGCTGCTGGTGCTGCCATGATGAGCTGTAAGCCTTGCTCTTGTAGCTGCCACCCCTGCTGCTGCTCTCTCGCATGCCCACCCTGCCTCTGGCTCTTGCACTGCTGCTGCTGCTGCTGCTGCTGCTGCCGCCACCTCTGCTGCTGCTGCTGCTGGCGCCACCTCTGCTGCTGCTGCTGCTGCCGCCTCCACCTCTGCTGCTGCCTCTTGTTGCGGATCCCCTACTGCCATGGTGGTGATCCACTCTGCTGTTGTCGCCATTGCCGCTGCTGCCACCACCTCTGCTGCTGCTGCTGCTGTTGCTGCTGTTACCAGACTTTCCTCCAAGCTTGGAGGCTTTTGCAACCAATGTCCAACTTCTCTCGTTGCTGCTGCTGCTGCCGCTGCTGCTGCTGCTGCCGCACGTGTTTAGTCCACTGTGGCCCAGACTGCCGCTGCTGCTGCTGCTGTTGTTGTTGCGCCTGGTGGCTACAGGTAGTGTCAGAGTCTGCAGGTTTGTACAGAAACAGTGAATAATTGGGCACATGATAATGAATTATAAATATCTTGATAGCACAGGTGACACAGGAAAATAACTCAACCATGGCAATGTGTGCAACCTGCATGTCGTGCTGATGCAAGTATCTATGAATTAAGTGACGTTTGTTGCGCATTCGAACAAGGAAGCAAAGGGTGCAGTCCACAGCACAAAACTGGATTGGGAACAGGGGCAAGTAACTGGCTTTGCTGCTGCTTGAAAAGTCAGTGGATATGCTGGTGAGACCCTCAGCCTAAGCAGCAACAAACCAACACGTACAAGAAGTCTTTGGTTCCTTGTGCTGCTGACGGCAGGGCTGTGGTGGTTTTGCAGAAGCTTCATGACCGCCAGTACACTGACTGGGCTGTACTTAAGGGTTGTGCATGCCGCAGCGGCTGATCATGGAGCGGCGTGGAGTCATGTTTGACATTTTGCGGATTGGTCTGACAGGATGATCACTCGCGGCCTTCCGAGCGGCACGGCATCTCGAGAAACTTGTTGCAGCATGGGATCATTGGTTGTTGCAGCTCACTAGCTTTTTGCATGAACGAGCTTCGGGTCACACGCACACGTCAAAATCATATTCAACCCAGGTGATCAACAATAAAGGTGGCAGCTAGGAGCTATCCATATTGCATGGCAAGAGCCATTCAAAAGTGTTTTTTCTGTCACTGTCACATGTGCATGCCGGGACAGCTTTCGGCCCGTAGGGCTCTGAATCCACTGCTGACTCTGTACCTGCAGTTGATAAGTTGCTCTTGCTTGAGCTGACTAGGCTGCGAGCTTTAGACAACATATTGCGCGCAATTCACAGGTAGTGCCTTAGTGTATATCGATAAGTGCACCAGCGATCGTCAGGGCGCTTTTAATGGGTAAATCAACAAAACCACCACCCAAGAAGCGGTTGAGGTCAGAGGATGACTCCGGAAACAAGGCAAAAGAGGTGCGATGGTGTGACTGCCGGACGCCCGCGACCTTGTCAAGCCCGTCTGTGAGCTCCTTGCTCAACTCAGCTCTGCCATCCGCAGGATACTGACACATCGCAGCTAGAAGCAGCTATTGGCATCGCAGATGCAGAGCAGCCTACCAGCGCTCGAAAGCCCCCTCGTTCCCGTGCAGCGGCAGCAGAGCAGCCACCAGCAGAAGATGCATCAGCAGCTGCTCAACAACGACAGCGGCGAGGCACTCGAAGACAAGGCGGAGGCGGCACCACGTCAGCTGCAGCAGCTGCTCCTGAACAGCTGCAGCCTTCTGGACAGCCAGTGGCCTTCCGTCCGAAAGCCAGCAAATTCACAGCAGATAGCGACACAATCATGGAAGCAGTAGTTAAGGTCCGTGCAAATTCAATAGTTTTTCATACCATGCTGCTATGCGTGCCTGGCTTTGTCATGGCACACAGCCTGCCAGGGCCACTGCCACCTGCATGCTGTGCTGTGCAGTGACATCAAGATAACTTGGCATATGTGTCCAGCAGTGACGTGTCTGTGATCGTCTGCTGCTGCGAAGCGCAACATCTTGTTGGGTAATTGCTATTGTTTGCTTGTGTTCCCTCTGATACAGCTTGCCGACAACACACCAGCAGGCAGCATATGCACCTGCAGCGCCTGATGACCTTGCTACTGAGCTCACGACAGAGGCTTGCCCATCACTGATGCTGATGATAGCCGACGTTTTGCTTAGAACAAACCATGATCCGCTTTTCCATCATGCATTGCGGCTGCTGCCATTTTTGTGTGCAGGTGTTTTGCATTCACACAGAACCCAACTTCAGCCTACCCTGGCAGCGCAAAAGACAGTACAGCAGCAACAGCAGCGGTTTCATCATCAGTGGAAGACGCATTCTCACAAACGCACATTGCGTGGATCATCACACACAGGTGACTGCCGATCAGGACCAGAAGTAGCATCACCAGCAGCAGTCTTCTAGATAAACTCCCCTAGATAAAATCTAAACACTCAGTGCCATTGCCCTTCTGCACTGCTGTGCGGCTGCTAATGGTAGAGGCAGCAGTGGTAATTACCGAAACAGCACGTCCTATGACTCTCTCCAACTTCTTGCAGTAGTAGCAGCAGGAGGGCTACAGCTGCACTGCAGAGGCAGCAGCTGGCCGCCAACAAGCTCTGCTACATTCAGTGGTTTGGAACCTGGTACCAGTAGCCTCTGACGCAGTGGCAGCAGGAGCGGCAGCTCGCATCAGCTTCAAATGCAGCAAAGCTTGTTGGCCGCCAGCTGGTGCTGCTGCCCACACGGGAGAGATGTCATGGCTTGATGTCAGTCAGGCAGCCATCTTGCTGACATCATCATCATCATCATCATCTACCAGCTCCTTCTGTGGTGCTGATCATTTCAAAGACTTGCTGACGGACATACCAGCAGTACATTGCACAGGCTGCCAGACCTGCTTCACACCAGTACCAAACCAGCTGTCGGCTGCTGCTGCTGCTGCTGTGTGCTGCTGTTTGGTTCAGGTGAAGGTGAAGCGTCGTGGGAGTGACAAGAAGTTTGTGGCGTCTGTGCTGGCAGTTGGCACAGAGTGTGACATAGGTGTGTCAGATCTCACTGCCTGGCAGTAAGGAGTTTGGCCAGCATCAAGCATGTTGTCATCATTACTACTGTGGTGTGCCATGCCTTATTTGGCACATCGTCATCATCATCATCAGCAGCAGCAGCAGCAGCAGCACGATCAGCAATTGCTGTGCCTGCTGTTGAGATGCTGCTGATCTTTCATGATCATGCAGACACTGTGTGTAGATCTGCAGGCATTATGCGTCTGTCTGTTTTCTGAAAGACACAGCATCATGCTTGACGATCATATGATGAGTGTTCATACTCAAACTCTGCATGGGAAGTACACTGTTCAGGTGGCTGCTTTTGCCTATTAATATACACACATAGGTATATATATGGCATTAGCCCTGCTTACGCAGCAGCAATGCGTTGTGCCTGCGTTACCTGCCCCGCAGCCATGCTGGCGGTTGAGGATGATGAGTTCTGGGCGGGTGTTGAGCCGGTGGTCTTTGGCAGCCTGCCTCAGCTGCAGGACGCCGTCACAGTGGTGGGCTACCCCATTGGTGGTGACACCATGAGCGTCACCAGTGGAGTGGTCAGCAGGATTGAGGTCACCAGCTACGTGCACGGGGCCGCAGAGCTGCTGGGGATACAGATAGACGCAGCGGTGAGTCTAGGGGATGATGGGGGGACGAGCTGTAGGTGGGACCTCAGGTGCTTGCATTGCTGCATTTGGCAGCAGTAGCTGCTGCTGCTGCTAGCTGTAGTCAGTCAGTCAATCAGTCAGGTTTTTTACGTTCCTGGTATTGCCCCTGCTCTTCTGTGTTTAGCAGTTTTGATAGATATTTCTCAACCTCAACGGATCAGGTATTATGGCATTCAGTGAATTCTTTGTAGTTTTAATTCTGAAATTAGTATGTAGTATGTTTGGTGGCAGGTATGGTGTTGGGTTGGGAGCTCAAGCATCATCGTATTTGTCCAAACATCATCATGTCATTTGCCTGCTGCCTGCAGATCAACAGCGGCAACAGCGGTGGTCCTGCCTTCAACAGCAGCGGTCAGTGCATTGGCATCGCCTTCCAGAGCCTGAAGCATGAGGATGCTGAGAACATTGGCTACATCATCCCTGAGCCCGTCATCGCTCACTTCATCAATGACTACGAGAAAAATGGTGGGTCAGGAGGAGCTGGCCCGACTCTCCTCAGTGACGACACGCACGTATTTTCATTTTTTCGTTTTTTTTTCGTTTTTCCTTCTATCACATTCAGCAGTGACGTTTGGATGATGATCCAAACTGGTTGCACCTTGACCACAGTGGGTATGTGGTGTATGGTGGGTGTGTGTGTGCTGTGTGTTCTGTGATGCAAGGGACTGTATGGAAATGCATTCTCCTGCATCACAGCACAGACAGCACACACCTGGTATGTACATGCAGTGAGGGGTGTGTTGTGATCAGGTATGGAGTGGCCCAGACACAGCAGAGTTTCAGCAAATTCATGGTTGCCACTGCTGCTGCTGCTGCTGCTGCTGCTGCTGCTGCAGGCTCCTACACTGGTTTCCCGTGTCTTGGTGTGGAGTGGCAGAAGTTGGAGAACCCAGACATGCGCAAAGCTCTGAATATGAAGGTGAATAGCCGACTGGGGTGCAGCGGACTGCAGTATGAATACTAAGAGCACCAGGGCCAGATGTTGTTTGTTGTATGACTGTATACAGTGGAGTCACCACCAGCGATGCCGTGTCTTCTATAATAGTCTGTAGTCAGTTTTGTAGTCAGCTGACTTGATGTTTAGTACTATCTCTGCATATCCAGTATATCGTTGCTGATGGCAGGAGTGCGGGGATGAAGTTCCCGTGCAGCACAGGTGCATGCACCAAGGCATCTCTGTTGCTGACACTGTCAAACAACAAAAACAAAAAAGAAAGTTGACGGGCCTGCTGGCAAAAATGATCTTCCTACTTTCTCATGTGCTTTTTTGGTTGTTGGTGTTATTTTCCATTTTTTCCCCTCAAGGCAGGACATGCACATTACTAACACTTTGATAACACATTCAAGCAAAACAACAACCTGCTGTTGTTCCGTCTGTCACTTGTTGCTGCTGTTGCTGCTGCTGCTGCTGCTGTTTCACAAACCTGCCTGCACAGTCTCAGCACAAGGGCGTGCTGATCCGGCGTGTTGAGCCGACTGCCCCCCTGCACTCTGTGGCCCAGCAGTACGACATCCTGATGAGCTTTGACGGTGTGGACATTGCAAATGACGGCACCGTGCCCTTCAGGAGTGGGGAGAGAATCAGCTTCAGCTACCTGGTGTCACAGGTGGGTCGTAGCAGCAAGATCTCCCTTCAGTCTTTGTGGATGTGTGTGTTTTTATGAATTTATCTATTTTATAGGACAGTGCGATACATGATCTGCGAGTGCTGTATTCATAGGCTGCAGACAGCTGAAACAGCAGGGCATCAAGTATCACTGTGTCGCAATATCAAACATGAAGGAGTTCTTGAATGCATCACCAAGACCCCCTCAGCTGATTGCAGTGCATCGTGTTTTCATCATTCATCATGTTGTCAGTGGGGCATCACAGGTCATATGTAGCTGCTGCACGGTTGTTTCACGATGCCTGTTGTTGTTGTGCAAAGATGTCCTTCAGCCCCCCCCCCCCTACTCCTCAACCACCATACCAGAATTCTCAAGCAACTGACAAGAAACTGAAAAACAATTATCATGGATAACATTGAATGGACAACATGGCAACGGAGAAGAGGCGGTTATGTGGTCGTGTCATGTGTGGTGCATGTGTACTGCTCCTGCAGAAATACACGAATGAGCAGGCGGTGCTGCGGCTGTTGAAGTCCGGCAAGGAAGTGACCGAGACAGTTTCACTGCGAGCCCCCAACAAACTCATTCCGTTCCACATCAAGGGGAAGCCCCCCAGCTACTTCATCGTGGCGGGGCTGGTGTTCACGCCGGCCACGGTGCCCTACCTGCGCAGCGAGTATGGCAAGGAGTATGACTTTGACGCACCGGTGAGCACTGCTTTGGGTTATGTCCTTCTCATCTGATGTGTTTTTTCCAGATTAAATTGCTTTGTTTGGAGTCAACTCTACACTCAGCTGCCTTTTCTGGTGTCAAATACCAACTATTAGCATGAACATTTGCCATAGCATTTCAACTTGCTGCATGGCTCAGATTCTTTTACATGAGAGTAGCGTCTTAGTTGGTGAAAGTATTCATGTGTAGTATCCTCCCTCTCTCTGACATGCCTGGCAGACAGGTTTGAGGTGGGTGTGTGCTGGGCTGCCTTGGCTGTTCATCCATCAAGCATCCTCACCAAAGCTAGTGGCAGGTCAGATGTTCCCAAAGCCTTGACGCCCTGTCCATCCTCATCAATGCTGCTGCTGCTGCTGCTGCCACTGTTGCTGCTGCTGCTGCCTCTGCTGCTGCTGTCAATGGTGCAGGTGAAGCTGTTGGACAAGATGATGCATGCCATGGCTGAGGCTGAGGGTCAACAGGTTGTGCTGCTGTCACAGGTGCTGGCATCAGAGGTCAACATTGGCTATGAGGAAATGCTCAACACACAGGTGCGTGCGTGTGTGACTCAGGGGACAAAATCGCACTACTACTATCAATTTATTTCTCTTTAATATAAAGAAGTGACCTGTCATCTAGACTCCTCTTTCCACTCTCGTATAATGTTACAAAGATCGCTTTTATATCTTCCCTAAATCCGGCCACACACACGTCTGACAGACTGACCTGGTTGTGTATGGTTTTGTTTTTGGCTGAGAACACAGTGCACATACTGCTGCGCCGGTCTGGGGATGCAGCTGGTCACATTCGCTGCTGACTTATGCTGCTGTTCAACAGCTGAACTGTCTCACCTGCCAACCTTTAACTGCAGCACAAGTGCTCATATTATTGGAATCATCATCATGTCCGCTGCTGCTGCCGCTGCTGCTGCTGCCAGGTGAAGAGGTTGAATGGTGTGCAGGTGGGCAATATGCCTGACCTGGTCAGGCTGGTGGATGAGTGTGATGAGGAGTACCTGCACTTTGACCTGGACTACAACCAAAAGGTGAGGCAGACACAGTAAGGGATGATGATGATGATGATGATCAGGCGTTGACAAGAAGATGATGCAGATTGGAGAAATTTATGCTATTCAGTACTTGTGATTGTCAGATAATCTCAAGATAGTGCAAGCTATCCTTCATCTGAATCTTGAAAAAGGAAGGAGGTTGACAAAGGATGCATAGGAAGGCATGTTTTGAACACACTGTTCCACTACTTGTGAAGCAAAGATGTCATGAACAAAGGCATCATATTGTTATGAGAGTTAGAATCTGAATCAAACCTGAAAACAAAACCATATCCTGGAGTGAATGAGGCCCTCCTGGTTGTCATGCAACCCGCGTTGATTGTTTGTCCCGGGATGACGTTAAACTCGCCCTGGCTTGGCGCAGTGGTTAGAGCACCCGCTTCACATGTTGAGGTCGTGGGTTCGAACCCTGCCCAAGTTGCCGGAATTGACGGAACTTTGGGGGTAGCTTCGGCTGCCGACATCGTCCTGATTCAAGACTGGGTACAATTACAAAGCCCCATGAGCGACTTAAATGATGGCTCGCAGGTCTAGGACCGGGGAGGGTGTAACCCCCTCAGGATGTATTGTATTGTATTGTATTGTATTGTTGCATGTTTTGGCCAAACAGTGCTGTTATGATGGGTGCGAGGAATGCTTGTAGCACAACAACACTGTTACCCACCATTGGTACTTGATATGTAGTTGAATGCGTAATTTATATTGCAATGACTGCGGAAGTGTCTGTTTGGTTGCATAGATTATATGGCATATGACTCAGCGTTTGCGCGCTGATCTGGTGTATTCCTGCAGGTTGTGTTGGCGACTGCTCATGCCAAGGCAGCCACCAAAGACATTCTAGAAACTCACTGCATAGCCAGTGACAGGTCACCAGATCTCATGTCAGCAGCAGCAGCAGCAGCAGCACTGGTAACAGCCAATGGGACTGCAGGAGGTCATGACAGCGACAGCGGGATGAAGACAGCAGCAGCAGCAGATGATGAGAAGCCAGGCAGTAGCAAAGCAGCAACAGCAGCAGCAGGTGGCACTGCAACACGAAGACGATAGCTAGAGGGTCAGGCAGCAGCAGCAGCAGGTAGAATGCTGTAGGTTCAGGACAAACATACCCACTGTAATGATGATGATGATGATGATCTGTCCGTCAGAAATAAGTAGAAGGCCAGCAGCAATGCTGGTGATAGGTCGTGATGCTTGGTGTGAGGGCAGTTGGACCACTAGCTGCCTGGCCAGTGAGACTGACAGGCACTGCTGATGCCATGCGGCAACTGTTGGGTGGTGCATACCATGACATGATGTCTCCTGGTCAAGCGTTCAAAACTATATGGTATCATATATTATTGTCTGATATCAATTCATCCATCCATCTGGTACCAGCCCAACTTCTCAATATGGTGGGCTGGTATCAGACAGTAGGTTGGGATGTTGTCAGACATTGACAAAATGCGGTAAATGATCTCTTCTGGGTCTGCCTGAATGCCTCTTGCTGCATTCGTACATGTACTGTGATTTACAGATCAGCAACAGCATCTTTGGCCTATATAGGGTGTAAAAGAGATAGAGTCATGCAACATTAGATGAGCCGGCAAATGATCTAACATGCGAGGGGCCGGCCATCCAGGGATGACGATGCCATGCTGGTGCTGCTGAACCCAAGCCAGAGAGTCTTCTGGCACAACTCATACATATACATATATGCTCTACATTGGTGGAGCACCTGGGTGCCCTTCATGTGCTGTTGATTGCCACCTCCTCCAGCATAGTGTGTGGTGTGCGCTGCTGGGCTCGCGTGAGTGCACTGATAAAATGGTTTCAATGGCTGGCATGACTCCTAGGCGCTGCCATTTGTCATCAACAGGATTGGGCAACTTGAGACAATCTCACCCGGTATGCAGCCTTCAAGGCTTCATATCATATGAATGTGCGGCATGTTATGTAGTGGCCGGCCCACTTTGTTAAAATGCACCATTCAAAGCCTTTGCAAGTGGTACCACCAGCCGAGCGGCTGTGAGTCATTTGTTGAGGCCCTCAAGTTGGCAGTGCCAGTGTGTAGTACATGCCTGTACTACAAGCCTATCAGGCTTGTCAAGGGTAGTCAACTTCAGCACAAGTTACCATTCTGCTGAGGGGGACAAATCACAGAGCACCAATGCTGTGTAGTTTTTTGGCACCACCATCTGCTCCTATGTCAGATGAGTAACCGTCACCATCTCAAAGAATAAGATTTTTTTCACTCTCTCGACACTACTCGTATGCTTTGCATACTGATGGCATTGCTGCCACCAGCAGCATGCTGCACTGCATGATGAAAACTCTCTCAGTAACATTTCCCAGTCCCACAAACAGTCACCTCTGACAATCATCAGAGCTGGAGAAACAATGCAAGAAGGGGTGCTGGCAGCATACCTGACTAATCTGAGTAATCAGGCTGTTGCAGATGGCAGCATGTCCTTGAATGACAGTTTCCCACAGAGTCACTGTTGCAGTGCTCCAGTGGTTTGTATGCACTTTGCATCATGCATAACACATGAAGGCATTTTTGACGGAGCACAACAATAACCAAGACAGCTCATCTCAGTAGCTTGACCAACAGTAAATGCGGTTAGGACAGTCAGTAAAATGGTCATCACAAGGCACGACCATCAGCTGTTGGTGCGATGCAATAGGACAGGGTTCAAAGAATGCTTAGAACAGCATGCCAATCAGCAGCATGCTTGCAAGCAGCACAGCTGGCACCTGGGCAGCACCAGCAGCACCCTTAGCGGCAGCAGGTGCTGGTGCAGATGTGCTGCCACCACCAACAGCAGTTCCAGCAGCAACATCCCGGGATCCAGCAGCACCAGGTGCAGGACTTACTCCCGTCGTGTTGCTTGAATTGCCAACACCAGCTGGCAGCAGCACATCATTGATGACGTGGATGACGCTGCGCCCTGCCTTGATGTTTGCCACAGTCACAGTGGCATTGTTCTCAGCTCCCTCAAAGGTGACTGTGCGGTTTTTGATTGCAACAGTCAGGGGATCTGCACCAGCCAGGGCTGTTGGTACCGCCTGGCCATTAGTGAGGTTGCTGCTGTACACAGCACCTGAGGGTATCACGTGGTAAGACAGCACCTGCAGTAGGACACAACACACAGCAGCAACATGAGTGACCATCAGCAGGAATACACATACAAGGCATGCTGCATCAGGGAGGCTGTCACCTGTGAGCATTGTGAAAATTGGGACTCATCGTGCCTGAGAGGAATGTCAGGCATGAGCCTTCAATAAAGGTGAACATACAGCCAAATAACACTCACTAAGCGCACACTGACACTGCCAAGGCAACTCACCTCAACAAGTGTCTTCTTGTTGGCTGGCTGCAGCAGCTGCTGTGGGGTGATGCCCAGGCTCTTGTTCAGGCGGGAGGTGAAGGCCTGGTTGGTGGGGGCAAGGATGGTCCAGGTGGTGTTGGGACCAAGAGCACCAGATACGTTGGCAGCCTGTGTTCATAATCACGTGGCAGAAGATGACAGTCAACAGCATTGATTACAGCTGTCAGGGGTGCAAAGCTTGACTGTGTGCACTGTGCGCTGTGCGATGATGGTGTTGAACATCTCACATTCACACTGGTTACCAGTATCATAATAGCTGCCGCCTGTAGCATTGCTACTTTCAACTATAGCAGTACTGATCCGCAGAAAAGCCTAAATTGCGTCACTCTGTAGCAAGGAAATTACCTTCACGGCCTCGAGCAAGATGCTGAGGTTAGGGGCTGATGCATTTGCAGCTGCTACAGCCTGAGCCAGAGTGTTGTAGCTAGCAGCGGGAGCTGCTTGTAAGAGTTCACGGCCGTATGCAGCACCGATGGTGCAGGCGAGCACAAACAGCGCCAAGGTCCTCATCGTCAGCCGTATTGAGTTTAGACAGCAGTGTGTGTGTGTGAGGAATATCAGGTCAACTCGTGTGAAAGCTGCCAGCAATGAGATATGTAAAGGGATGAACTGCATATGTGAACAGCATGGGTATGTTATTCCTGTTGCTGCATATTCTGTGGTCACTAGCGTCGGAGAACGTGTGACACAACGGTTAGGGGAACATTCTAGTCGTCTGCGGATGCCACGCCATTTCCTGACCTTGTCTAACTCATTCATTATTGCATATGACCATTTTAATCCTGCTTAACATCTAGAAACACTAATCGAGGGTGAGAGGAAAGATTAATGCCCCACCTACGTCTAGCTTCTACAAGTTACACCGTTCCGTGCGCGTGTCCTAAATAAAGGTGTATCCCAACCAGAGTGATGAGCAACGTATAATGCATCTCCAGTTGTTATATTGCATTTGGTTTGGCTCCTGAAGCAGTAGTGATATCAGCTATCGGGCACGCGCGCGCCCGCAGGTGAAACCGTCACAAGCCCTCATTGCGTCATTATCCTTGAACCATATCCTGATTGGCTATGCGCATATTCAATCATGTCTATTTCATATCGGCCAGCAGCTGCATTTTGTACAAGGAAGCTTTGTCTAGACAGAAGAAAGCTGTTTGTGATGAAAATGGCATGGAAGCAACTTGCCTTGTCAGCAAGTTCCGTGAATGGTAATGACATATATGTCCAACAGTAACCAACATACTGCACACAACGGCTGCACACCCAGACCTTGCATCGGGTCACCCGACATAAGACACCTGCAGTACTAGTCTAGCCAAAAGCAGTGTCCAGCCAATAGCCAGTAACAACACAAGCCCTGGTTTCTAGAGCACTTACAGCAACTGTACATGCTGCTTTGCCCAGCTATGTAGGTTTTGTAACAATTTTTTGAACACCCGCCATACCGAAACTCCGAGAACGAGCCTCCTAATGATCGCGCGTGCACTATAGCAGCACTGATGTTCTATATTTTCTGACACATGGTGATCACGGGCCAATGAACCATCAATATTCTCCTTTGATGCGGCCGCTGCCACGAGAAAAAGTGGCATGCTCTCTCTGAAACATCAAACACTATACATCAGTCATTAATTGTCAGCATGACGATCCACGGGCACGTTGCCATGCTCACAGGGCCGGCGTTTGCTTTTCTCTGCGCGTTCCTGCTGCTACTGGCAACCCAAACCGCGAGTGAGGCCTCATGCTATATAACGTTATGCACACAATGGGAAAACCACCGCTGCAGGATTGTGCAGCACCAGCAACTCGAACCAAGCAGTCGCATATGGTGTGCAGGATCATCAGCGTCTTCTCGGCCTCTGTACTGCTACCAATGCTTCAATAACCGCGCCACACAGCAGCTGTTGTGTTGTTGAAGGTGTCATATATCTTGTTGATGAATGGGGTGCTTGCTGCATTGTGTGCTGATCTTGCATGGTTGCAGGTCAAGGACTCAAGCCTCCTACTGACTTAAGCGCTGGGTCATCTAATATGTATGCACGGATGGCAAATGCTGCATCAGAGCTTGAGCAGCTGTACAATAGCAGCCGCCAGTGGCAGCGCATCTACAAACTCAAGCCAGCAACGGGATGTAGCAAAGGAAAGGGCTTATGTGCGTCTGCGGACGGTGACGGGCTGAATACCTATGCACGGTTAGAGTTAGCGACATCCCCTGCATCTTACAGCAGCCTAGCCAGCAGGTACACAGGCGGCCTCAAACTGGTCGCAGACCCCCAGGATCAGCAGGAATGTAACACCTGCACAGCATTTGCAGTGGCATCAGCTGCTGAGACAGCCATGGCTTCTGCCCTGGGGGTGGATGTCTCCCTGTGCAGCATCAGCGTTCAGGCACTGCATTTCTGCCCACCTGGTGGTCTGTCTCAGCAGAGCAAGATCTGTTATGGCGCTTGGCCACTGTCATCAGCGCTCAGCATCCTGACCCAGTATTACAAGCAGTTGCCAACCAGCTATTGCATGCCATATAAGCCAGATAAAACAGATGATGCAAGCCGTAGCCAGTTGTGCACACAACAGTGCGCGTCCACCAACGAGTACGTTGATCAAGGGTCTTTTGACTCAAGGGACATAGGAAATCTGTGGGAGGCTCAGCGCCACATCAGGCGATACGGATCTGTGGTCACAAGTTTTGCAATCTACGACGGCTTTAAAGATTTTTTTGCCAACAGTACCAATGCAAAAGCAGTCTACCGGCCCCCGCCTGGAGCTAACCCCAGGTTGTATCATGCTGTGGTGTTGGTCGGCTATGACAATGATCAGCAGTTCTGGCTGGCGAAGAACAGCTGGGGCACTGTTTGGGGGGACAGAGGATACTTCAGGGTGAGGCGTGTGGTCTCCTTATGGATATGCAACGGCCAGCAACATGGTGCTTATACAACACTGTTCTGACAACTTGTTTGAAACACTTTGGCTGTGGTTGTTGACCAGTAATGGCATGACACTGCTGCTGCTGCTGCTGCTGCAGGTTGCGTATAACACGTGTGACATTGTCACTGGTGATGCATTTGGAGTGAGATGGCAACCATATCAGCGGCAGCTGGCCCTGTCACCAGCACAAGATAAAGAGTGCTACTGGTACAAGGTGGGGCAGCTTGACATGCTGTTGTCTCCAGCAGGACGTAACAACCATTGTGCATGCTGAATGAGGCTTACAGCGCAGAGCACCATTATCAGTCATCTGGCATCTCTCCGTTTCAGCTGTGGTAATGGCGTGACTGATGCTGCAGCATCACTGCACTGCTATCCACCACCCACCTTCATCATCCAGCTGACCTTATGTCTTGTTGAAAGGCTGTAATCATTGCACTGTTGATGCCTGAAACTCTGAAGGGCACCAGGTGCTGCTGCTGTGAATGCTGTCAGGCGGGTGCCGATGACTATATCTCCAAGGTTGCCTTTATGGCCGGGATAGGTCTTGTTGATTTTATGCTTGACAATGTACCCTATGTGAAGGACCTTGATGCTGCTCTGGAAGGCACTCAACTGCTTGTGTGTGACCCAGCAGCAGGTGAGGCGGCCAGTACATAGGATAGGTGTATTATCAGAAGTGTGCGACACCATGAGCGTGTGATGAATACCTAGGCACCAGACGGATGCTGCTGCAGTGCACATGCCCACATAGCCTGATGAGCTGGTCCTTGAGCCAGCAGCAGCAGCATCTCTTTGATCTGGTTTTTGCTGGCCTATGATGGGCTCCTCCTCATGTGTTGTACCTGATAATCTTCCCAGCAATCAACCAACAAAGGACCCCCGTGCCTCAATTACTGGTGCAATCTGCAGGGAGCTTTGTGCTGTCTGATAGCCTCTCATCCACCAAGACCGGTTCAGCTGCATCAGATCAGCAGCTGGAGGCGCTGCTGCGCATCAAAGCAGCAGTAGACACCACCAACACTCTGACAGAGTGGACCAGAGAGAAGGGAATCAATGGAAGTTTTTGCAGCTGGCGAGGGATAACCTGTGCTGGCGCAGTGGTAGTACAAATCGTCCTGAGCAAGGCGATAGTAGGAACTGGACTTACCGGCACCTTGCCATCTGCTGCTGCATTTGCTGGGCTACTTGGGCTGTCTAATGGGTTTACCATGAGCGACCAGCCTGACATCACTGGCACTATTCCAACAGAATGGTCCGAACTGGTGCTGCTTGAAGACATTCGCCTGGTCGATAACTCCCTTACTGGCACCATACCAGATGCTTGGAGCAGCTTGTCAAAGTTGAGGGTCCTGTATCTTTTTGGGAACATGCTGACTGGGCGGCTGCCTCACAGCTTCAAAGAGCTCAGTTCACTTGAGGACCTGGCCCTGCACAAGAACCAGCTGTCTGGTCCTTTACCTGCTGCTTGGAGCAGTTTGAACAGGTTGAAGTTCTTGTACCTCAAAGATAACAAGCTGACTGGGCAGCTGCCTGATAGCTTCAAGGGGCTCAAGGCAATTGAGGAGGTGTTATTGAGTGAGAACCATCTGACTGGTACTGTGCCTGCTGCCTGGAGCAGGTTGTCAACGTTGAGGGTATTGACGTTGAGCAACAACAATGAACTGACTGGACAGATACCTGAAAGCTTCAAGGACCTGATCTCACTGGAGAAGTTGGATGTGGGCACCAACAAACTCACTGGGACAATTCCACCCTGGTTGGGCACCAACTTGGTGCGAATGGAGTTCTTGAGCCTGACAGTGAATGGCTTTGTTGGCACCATACCTCCCTCCCTGGGCAACCTGAAGGGGCTTACCCAGCTCTACCTTGGCTACTGCCAGCTGACTGGGTCACTCCCTGACAGCTTCAGCAACCTAAGGTTGTTGACAATATTGAATGTAGACGTGAACCAGCTGACTGGCAGCATACCTGCCTCCTGGGCGAATATGACAGCAGTGACAGTAGCAAATTTCAACGACAACCCGCAACTGGGAGGATGCTTGCCAGCTGCATGGAGGCACAGGCTACTATCACATCGCATCTATGACACCAAGATATCTGGCTTCTGCTGAGGTGTCTGTGTCAGTGCTAATGATGCAGGGCAGCGTGAAATGTGCATGTATGCCGAATCATGCCTGTTGAGAAAAATACATAAGCATCATGCACACCATGAAGGAAACCTTGATGAGGAGGATCCCTTGCTTTGCGATCCAGCACAGCAGAAACAGCAACACAGTTGATGGCAGCAACATCCTATCAACAGCAGCAGGATGACTAGATTGATTGTGTTCATGGTTGCAGGGGTTTTGCAGAATGGTAAATAAGAAGTGCAACACTGCGAGAGACAACAGCTGCAGTGTTTGATTACTGTTCTGCCTGCATATGTATGACACCAGCTGTGGCAGCAACAGCAGCAGATTTGGTTGCTCAGGTGGTAATCCTTGCACACTGGGCAATTGCAACTCAAGGTCGTGGCGTCATGTATCATTTTAGGCTGATAATGTTTTGATGGCATGGTACTTTCATGAGAGAGTGGGTGTGGCCTCCACAGTCTGCGTGGCAACCATTGGATCAATGCTCCTGATCAGGCAGTTGCAAACGATGACTGGGCCAGTCTGATAAATGATACTGCAGGTTGTACATGAACTTCTTCTTTGGCTCAATGTATGCTGCACGAGGCAAGTTTCTCTTAGGTCATGGTTGGTTGTTTTGACAACAGAGAGCAGGTGTGTTGTAGTGCAGCCACTGCGGTTGTACCAGCATCATGTTGCAATGTAGAGGTTGGCACAGACGCCGCAAGTTGACCCGTTTGAGTATCAACATCAAGCATGACAGCTAGACTGAGCACTGCTTTGCAATGGTGTGGTCACTACAGATTGGCAGTGACCTGGAGGCGTCCAAATACGCTGTGCTAGCTTCAAGTCCCCAACTGTTTACACATAACCTTGATGATCAGTTCCACGTGTGGGTGAATGCTGCATGTGCCGCCACATGATCTGTTTTGACTGGAACTAGCCATAGTTGTTTGATGGTGTGGTGTCAGTGATATTAGTGCTTCCTTGAGCACAAAAGTTATTGTGGGATTTCTGCCTATGTATATAACGTTGTTGCTTGTGGTATGCTTGCATGTGAATAGGCCTTGAGGCAGGCATGATACAAAGGGGTTATGTCAGTGTCAGATATACCGCTCGCTACATGCAAGTTCCAGGCTGGGCATGCTTCATAGGCTGCAACAGGCAGCCTCTTGCTGATGGCCACTTCTGAAAACACCGTTGATAGTATGCTGGGTATTGCTGCTGGGTTTGTTCAACGAGGAAGTGCGTTTGGTGTTATCTGAATTTTGCATATAATTCAATGATCATTTATCCGTACCACCCATGCATATGATAATTATTAGGTTTTATAGACTTGATTTTGTTGCAATATATAGAGGGCATATTGCATTTTTCTGTGTTTCTGTGCAATATCATGCCTTGATGGTACCAGCAAGTTTGTTGAGTTGACTATGTGGTCAGGTGCATCGGGCCTTATCGCTGATGGCGCAGCTGATGCTAGTCTGCAATATGCTCTGGGTAAGCCTTTGCGATGTAGCACATGCTCAAGGATAGATTAGAGATCATCATGCATGAGAATCGATTGAGAAAATCTATGACCTTGATTGTGAGCCGTATGCCAATATTCACCATTGATACAAGCCATGCATACCACTGTTGCTTGGTTCCTTGCAACACTAGTACAGTTAGCAGCATTTACTGACCACCTTGAGTTGTGCATGTGCACATGCAAGCATAATAAGCCGCAGCAGGGCCGTCTGCCCACCTAAGTAGGGAGCTTCCAGGGTTCCTCCGTCACATAGCCTGCTTCCAAGCCGCACTTGTGTGAAAGTATGCTTGCAATGAATTATGTTTCTGGCCTGGTGCATGCTCCAGATGTCGTCAGTTTGTTGTGTGTGGCTGCGATACATTTGTTCTGAAATGTTCAGTCTTCATATAGACAGTCAGCAGGCTTGGTGCTATATGCTGGTGTAACGTTACACATCTGGCAATTTCAATGACATTTACTGGTCTGTCTGCTGCTCATTGGGATTTGAGCGACACTCAGATAATCCCATTCAAGTGACCTGAAAGGTGGCGTAGCTTGACCCTGGTGTCCAGACGTTATGGTTATTCTACATTATGGTATCTGGACAAGCACGTATCTTGCCAACCACTCCTTGCCGTCAATACTGGTGCAGGAGACTGATTGATTCAGATGGCTCTCTTGACAATCCAAATCTTGGTGCTGACTGTACGATAGCAGTCACTTCCAGTGCAACATAGCGGCGCAGTTTTGAATGCAGTCACCTGCAGTGCATGCACTCAAAGCTGCCCTCCTTGACCAGCTCTTGCTGCTAGTACATGTACACATGCTGAGCATCCGGCCTGTTGTATAGGTTCTGTTGTGATTGATGGCTTGCATGGGAGAACCTACCTTGAGGGATTTCGCATGAGACTCTTGCCTTAGCATTGGAAAGTGCCTGTTGTGGGGCTGTGAGCTCGTGGGAGAAGCTGATGCAAATCTCATGCCAGCAAATACATGTTGAATTGCCTTGGGGAATATGTCTGTTGATACCCCGAATGACCCGAAGGGTCATGGAGGGATAGACATGGGTAACCTGTCTGCGTGTCACGGGTGGGACCGAGGAATGACGTCATCGGCAGGCAGGCTGACGGTCATGATCAAGGCGGACCTTGGACCGCTGACTTGCCTAAGGTCCCTGCCGCGCGATGCTGCTCGTGGTTGCCGCCGTGTTGTGCGCACTGATTTGAGGTATTACTGTCTGACTTTACTGTGTGCTGAGGAGTGCGGCGTGCTCGACATAACTTGCTTGATGTCGCGATGAGAGGGCCCTCTCAAAAACCCCGGGGTATTGCCCTTGGAGTGCTGTGCGATCCTGATAGCTCAGTTGGTTTGCATGGGCAGGGCCTTACGGCCGGAAAAGCCCTTTCATTCCTTCCTTCTCTTGATGTCGCGATGACTTGCTGCTGCTGCTGCTCTGCACAGCTCTGCTGTACGTGTTAGAAGTGCGACCGTTGGGGGCTGGGTGTAGCTGAACTGTTGATATGTGGTTGGGCATGCAAGGCAACTTCAAATCCGACCGTGAACAGACACAAGAAACTAGCGGCAACATGTTACACTTGTCTTGATCTCGTCGTTGGACCGCTGTGTGCTGTACTGCTCTGTTCATTGCTGCCATTGTACCGTCACGTACATACATCTGAGAAAAAAACAGCTGGAACGTCAGCAACGCATGGACTTGATCATCGTGCTGTCTGAAGTTGTCGTATACTCTTGCACAGTTGCTGGCGATAGCTCCAGCATCAGTGGCACCCGCGACCTGGACCAGGGCAAAGGGCCTTCCAGGTCGTCGTCTGTGGTCCTTTTTACAACCAAGGAATGCAATGCACATACTGCTACTTCACTCACCAAGTGATCAACGTCCTCACGGCATCGGGCCGTTCGAAATATTCAAACGCGGCACCTGACAATGTCATGCGAGCGATCTTCAACGTGTGGTGTCTAAGACATTGTACAGAATTATCTCGCAAGTATCTTACATGAACTCGGATCTAGTGAGTTGAGATATGCGCTCTTGCAAGGAGCATTGTTTGAAGCCTTTTGAGTCTGCCGTGCTGCAGAGCTGACAAGATCGAAGATGTTACTGCGTGATATTGATATAGACTCAGAGGTTGGGCCAGGACTGGAGCCTAGGCTGTGCCTTGGAACATTCGGTCTCTGCCAACACCTGAGTGAAGCTTTCCCCTCACCGGACAACGTGCACATGTTCCATGAGAGCAGCATAGACGGAAGTGACGAGCCATTCATGCAGCTTCTCTACACCAATGCAGCCGCATATCTCAGCACCTTGCCAAGGTGCTCCGAAATGCAAATGCTGGATGGTGCAGACGCCCTCAGAGCGCTATGCATTACGATGGTACATGCACAGCAGCAGTATACGTTCAAGGGCAAAACAACGCAACCTTTGCGCTTGAGTAGAAAGGTGTACTTGGCGAAAATGATTACAGAAACAGGTGAGCAACTGATGGTGAGTCACTGTGATCCCCGGCCCTCCTGGTCAGCACACCGCCCAGCAGGAGCCCACCTCGGCAGGAAGCAGGCCCGTGAGGCTGACTGTCCACGAGTATGCGCGCGCCTGCCGAGTGCCACGTGCTTTGAACCCAACATCTGCAAGTTGTTGTACACTTGAGTAGCACTGTTGCCAGAGGCTGTGGTAACAGCATTTGGTGGTGCTCCTGATCCTCTTCTTGCTCCAGTGACTGCCAACCGCGAGATATCTCTGACAAACCAACGCAGCTAAGCTCCAAATGAAGATCTTTGTCTTGCATCTTGCAGGTATGCTGCCTGCAATGGCAGCTGCTGCCTCTCATATGGCCTCTGTGCTGCACAAACAGCTGCAATTTCAACAGCGGCAACAGCCGCCAAAGTGGCAGCACAGCACACGACCCAAACCCTCAGACCGCCAGTTCACCAGCGAGGAGCAGCAGCTGCTGTTGGAGTTGTCTGCTGCTCTTGTAGAACTGTTTGCCACTACTGCCACCTGGTGGCCCGGGGGCAAACTGTTCAACTCTAAACCCTTTGACAGTACATGGCCAGCAGTGGTGTCACTCACAGCAGCAATTCTACATACCTTTAAGTCGGTAGCAGCAGCAAAGTCAGCAGCAGCAGCAGCAGGTGGCAAGAAGCACTCTGTCAACAGAGGCATGTCCAAGGCTGTGCGCGCGGCAGCGCAGGTGGTGGTGTTGTGTGCTGATGTTTGTGCAGGTAACAGGCGCTTTCTTTCTGAGGTTGTTACTGCAGCACTGTGTATGTGGGGGACTGCTTGTTGGGTATGTGCTGTCCATGGAAGCTGTGGTCTCTTGCAAGGCAGGGCCAAGTGTCAGCAGTCATCAGGCATATGCCATTGGGGGCCTGGAGGACATGTGGAATTTCTTGACCAGCGTTTCAGCTCATTCTGGAGTCTGCCGCATCCTTCTGCACTGTGTTGCCTACCTGCCACAGGCGCAATCGTTGAGGGGTTTGGTTTTGGAGATTTTGCCGGTCATCATCGTGGCCTGCATGCATCAGAAGTGCTGAGACCTGCAGAAGGCATCACGCCCCGCTACACCACACCAGCAATCCAGCAGTTCCTGATGTCTGCTGACCTGCTGCAGCTGCTGGAACTGAACTTGGCAGCAGCAGGGATGGTGCGGTTCACTCGGCTGCTGGGCTATTCAACAGCACCAGCCCCTCCGGGCCTCAGCAGCGACAGTTTTGCCAGCAGCAGCAGCAGCAAGAAGGGTATGAGGGGTGGTACTGTTGGCCAGTTGTTGCAGCAGCAGCAGAAGTTGAGGGTTGGTCCATTGCACACCCCTCTGTTGAAGGAATTCGGCATTGAGGAGCCTGAAAGCATGGAGGAGGTCTTCCAGTCATGGCACAGGTAAGAGGTCTTAATGATGGATGCAAAAGGGCTTCATATACCCTGAGACAATTGCTTAATTGAGACAATTGCCATACTTGTTGATCACACCTGCTTGGCATTGCTCGGCTCATGAGCCTGCTGCAGCACAGTTGTGTGCAGTCCATGCAGCCTCCTGTTGATGTTGACATCACCTCATGCAGCCTCCTGTTGATGTTGACATCACCTCATGCAGCCTCCTGTCGATGTTGACATCACGGCATGCAGCCTCCTGTTGATGTTGACATCACGTCATGCAGCCTCCTGTTGATGTTGACGTCACTTCATGCAGTGTCATGCCGCAAACTGTCATGATGGTCTGCTGCACCGTCTTGCTCCCTGCAGCCTTTAGGAACTGTACAGTGAGGTGTGATGATGATGATGTTGAGTAACAATCCTATTAGAGACTACCTATCATACATGCGGTATCAAAGTGTACTGCCTGATCCACCTGCAGGGATTGGGAGCCAGATGCCATCAAGAGCCTCTACCTTATCACCACCTACCAGCAGCAGCAGGAGGCCGGCAGCGGCAGCAGCAGCAGCAGGAGTGACAGGTGGCAGTGGAAGGTGGACAGGCTGACCCCTAAGGGCTACAACTGCTGGCACCATCTGGCAGTAACACGCACCCAGCAGCACAACCTGAAGCTGATTCTGCTGGTGCAGGTTATGATTGAGCTGATAGCATTGGATCCAGAAGGCCACTCAGAGAGTGTCTGGATGCTGCTGCAGCTGGCAAACCAATACCTGATCAAGCTGCAGGTGCAGCCAGATGACCTCAAACATCAGAGCACTATTGATCGGGGTCCAGAGGAGGACGAGGAGTACAGTGACCAGGAGGAGGAGGATGCCGTGTGGGAGTTGACCAAGGAACAGATGCAGCGGCAGCGGCGCCTGCCAGGGTGGGTGGCGAGTTGTTTGCTGCATCCTGTGCTGCAGCTGTTGGGGCCCGTGGTGCTGCACCTGTTGAAGGAAAAGGCCAGCAGCGACCAGCTGGATGCGAACAGGGGTGTCATGTTCTTTGCCGCGCAGCTGCTGACTGTGCTGATGGGACAAAGTGAGTGATTGAGTGGTGCCCAGGGTGACTGGTGTTGGGTGGTTCCAGGTCAGATAGGACACTATTCTGGGATGGTCCACATGCGTGTTGTGTTGTGTTGTGTTGTGTTGTGTTGTGTTGTGTTGTGTGTCAGCATTGATGCACTGCATGTGGTGATGGGACAAGTGTGTGATGTGTGATTGTCCAGGTCAGTTGACAGCAGCAGCACCTGCTGTTTGTATGTCTGCAAGCACCTTTAATGTACCCTTGCGCATGTCTCCTGTACTCACACCCCGCCCACCTCCGCTGCTGCTGCTGCTGCTTTGTTGTGCAGCTGATCTGCAGTCCCTGTCAGCCAGCTTCTTCCTGTCCCCTGTGGCCTCAGCCAGCATCATTGAAGCAGCCCTGAGAGCAATGGGAGCAGGGCAACTGGACCCAAAGCAGCAGCAGCAGCAGGATCCAGCACTTTCTGGCCAGCAACCGCAGCAGGTGGGCCAGGAAACAGCAGCAGCAGTGGCAGTGGCAGCCGTAAGCAACAGTGCTGGAGCCGCTCAACTCCAGGGACATGCCTTCAGGGTTGCTCTGGCTCTGTCTCTTGGCTTGAGTGATAATTGCAATGGGGACCGAGGACGAGCAGCAGAGTCACAGGACGAAAGGGCCAGGCAGCAGCTGTGTGTGTCAGGGAAAGAAGCGTCAGCAGCATTGCTGGCTGCCAGAGATTCCAACCTGCAGCTCATGACGAAGCAGCACCTGGTTGCCTTGATGATCACATGCTTGAAGCTTGGTGGTGCTGCTGTGGCTGCTGCTGCTGCTGAGAAGCGCGTGGGGTGGGCAGCAGTGCACCTGTCTCAGGTGATCAACCAAGCAGTGACTACAGCACAACTGGCCAGCCAGTTGGGTGACCTGTATCTCTGCCAACAGCAGCAGCAGCAACAGCAGAGGCGGAAGGTCACTGCCAGGACAGGCACGGGTACGAACAGTGGTAGTGCTCATAGGCAGCAGCAGCAGCAGCAACAGCAGCTTGATCCTGTTCAGTCAGGCTTTGGACCTTGGGCTGTGATAGTCAGCCGGAGCATGCTGCTGCTTGTCAGTACACTGCGGCAAGCAGCAGTCAGCTTCAGGGGTGAGGCATCAGAGGGATCAGGAGATGAGGCTCCACCTGGGACTGAAGATGACAGTGAGGATCCATTGCATGTGCCGCTGTATGGTCCAACCAAGTTTGATTACTGGGAGAGTGTGCCTGAGTTCGTGCAGCTGTTGGGAAGTTTCAGTGACGGCATTGCATACCTGCGTAAACAGCTGAACCAGCATGCAGCAGCAGCAGGTACCTCATCTGGAGCAGGCAGCAGCATGCCAGCAGCGGCAGCAGCGAAGTACTTTCCTCAGGGGGCTCTTGAGCGCCTTGAACGGCTGGCAGATGATGCAGCAGCAGCAGTAGCAGGTGCCATTTCTGTTGCAGAGCTTGACCAGGGTTCTAGAAGCCGCATTCTTGGCCTGTTGGAGGAGTTACCACCTGGTATGACCCCTGCCATGTGGCAAGTCATGCTGTCCAAGATTAATCAATACGCTGCTGCTGTTCACGACCAGTTGCCGCTCAGCAGCTGTTGCAACAACCCTGTGTGTTTGAATGTGGACAAGCTGAGTGAGCGACAGCTGGTTGCAGGCAAGGTGTCACTGTGTGGTGGTTGTGGAGTGGCAAGGTACTGCAGTAGGGACTGCCAGAAGCAGCATTGGAAGCAGCACAAGATGGTCTGCAAGAGTTTGAAGTCTGCGGAGGCGGTTTAGTTAGTTGTGATGGGTGCCGGGTGTATCTGTTACATAATAGCAGGTATACCCGCTTCAGCTGGTCCTGGTGGTTGGTGTACTGTGCCGGCCCAAGACTGCGTCAGACACAGCACATATTGCTGTCAACTTCTGTATCTGACAGAGGCACTGGCAGCGTCACACGCATCTCACGTCAAGATCGTCTGTTGTGTTCTAATATGTATGATGAACAGTTGTACAGGGCTTTCTGTATTTGTTCCTGGGAAGTGGCCATGCAAGACCCTGCAGGACGTGTACCGCACTGTGATCACAGTATGACAGGATTGATTTGATTTCAACTGCCAATGGTCTGTGGGTAACAGCAGTGTACCTTGTTGCGGTTGGCGGCTTTCAGCATGTACTTGCTGAGCACCCAAGATGCACGCTCACAGCCATATGACAGCCGCACTGCCTGCCATATATATATATGCAGTCGTTGACCAGCTGGTCAGTGGCTCTCAACTTACTAAGGATAAGGGCAAGCTATGTAAAAGAAATTGAGCCATGCAACAAGTTGAGATGCAATGGCAAATGCACTGACATGCGTGGGGGCGCCACCCGGGTGAGGTGCTTGTGCCTGCCTCGGCTGTCCGGCTGTCCACCGAGCTGTCCTTCCACGTCACATCATTACCTGTAAAAAGGAGGAGTATGTTCGTTGAACCAGAAACTGCATGCTGCCAGCACAGTGTGCAGCTAGCTTGTGAGTGGTTCTGGTGTTGTAGTATACTTTATGAACGGTTCATAACAACGTTTCCAACGCGAAGGACATATGGTTTGCGGCCCCTAACGCCTGCAAAGCAACTTGTCAGTGGCACATCAGTCAAATGCCATGTACGTGTCATTGTCGTACAATGCTGTACAAGATAAAAGATGAGAATGAGTGACTGACAGGCTCGATCGTGAGATATATTGAAAGGTTTTTTATTTTTTTATTATCGTCTATAAATCCCCTGACTGCACTCTTGTAGGGTGTAAACAGGCAAGGTCAACTGGACACGGGCAATCAGCGAGCTGAACCCCCTACCTGATCGAGCAACTCTTTTAACGGCAATGTAGTACATCTGTACAAGTTCAAGGGCAGCATGAGGCCCGGGCCGCCAGACAGGAACTCGCTTGACAAGAATCAAGCAGAGTTTGCTTCTGTGGAATGCCTATCTTATGCCTGTGCAGAATCAGAGCCCCGGTATCTTCGTCGCCTAAGGCATGGGGTTGATCTACACCTCTCCAGTGATGGCAGCACCGCAAGCACCGTCGCGGGCTTGCCATCTGGGCTCAAGCATGGCAGCTACTACATACCAGTAGAGCAGCAGCTCATCGGCAGCAGACCGGACAGCAGGCAGTACGTCATCACAGTATCTGCCCCTTTCCGATTGTATGTGTTATGGCCGGCTCTGCAGGAGGCCCCTGCATGGCTGTGCAATGAGTTTGAGTTGGTGCCAGGAGCTGAAGTGAAGGTGGGTGTACAGCTGTCAGGCAACAGGAGATGGCACATGACCTGCAGCCGAATGGTTGACAGGCAGCTGGTGCTTTCAGTCTAGCAACGTGTCATGATCTGCATGCTGTGGCGCGATTGCCTGTCACAGCATGCTTGAGTGGTATCACTGAGCCCCCCCCCCCCCCTTCCCCCGCTGCTGTTCCTGCCTGACAGGTGCGATGGAGCGGGTTCACCATGAAGCAGCGCCTGTACCTCAACATCACCAATCAGAGGCGCATGTACCAGGAGCAGGTGCTGCTGGTCTTCCGGCTCACTGGGGACCGCGGCTTGGTGTCGCCGGGGGAGGAGATACAACTGCCACACACAGCAGCCCCTGAACACCCAGCAGGCGGGCAGCCCTACTACAGCCACGTCCTCTGCTTGTGCCCAGTCACAGATAACTCATTGTCTGGTGCGGGCTGCCTCTCTCCTAGTCCCAATAAGAGGGCACGCAAGGACCCGAACTTGATCTGCAGCTGCAGCCTGCTGGAGATCTACATGAGCCTGGAAGATGGGACCTTTGACCCCCTCCAGCTCAGCAGAGCAGCAGCAGACTCGCTTCTGAAGCGGTCCATGGCAGCTGTTGATGATAAGCTGCTGTTCATGCTGGTGGAGGCAGACATTGGGACCTGCAGCAGCCTGCCATGCCTGCAGCTGCTGTTGCAGTATGCGCAGTATGAGGACCTGCCTCAACTCGCACAACAGGTGCTGCAGCAGACAGCTGCTGAAGTGACACAGCCGGTAGGTGCCAGCAGGATTACAAGAGTCACAAGGGACAGCATTGAAAGACAGCGAATGACATAGGGTCTGCTGACCTACGATTGGTACTACAGAGTGAAATGCCGTGTGCAGTTACTTGGAGCACTTGCAACACTTGCAGGAGCAACATGGTGCAGTGACGCTGGAGGTGTCCTGCTGTCTGGCATGTTGTGGTCACGTTGTCAAATTGATGCTGAGGGGGAAGCTGCTGTAGCTGTGGCCAAGTCACTTCCCCAGATGCTGTACATGCTGCTGCGCAGGTGCTGGACTGGCTGGTGAAGCATATGGTGGAGGGCAAGCAGTTTCATGAAGCAGAAACACTTCTTTCCAGCTACTGCATGAGCAGGCGCAACCCTCTTAGCTCTGTTGCTGCCATTGAACATGCTGTAATAAAGGTGTGTGAAGGTTTAGCCTGCCTTGCTCAGCATGCAGGAGCACTTGTGTCAGCTGAGAGGAACATCTGACTACTGAAATCACAGCGTCTGTATTGCTTGCTGCTGTTGAGTCACTGTATCGACACATCGTACAAGTGCAAGTGACATCACGAACTGCACAGCAGCAGCAGCATTGCAGCCAGCAGTATGCCTGCTCATAACCTGTTTGCGCTCACAGTTTCACAGCACATGTCAGTTGCAAGAACATGCTGCTATTGTGGTTGTGCCTGCACCTGTTTGCAGGCTGCGCACTCAGGCCTTACAGTCAATGACGATGCCATGCAACTTGCGAAGAAATTCAAAGCAGCCAAGATGCACCTGCTGCAACAGCTGCACAAGCAGCTTAGGGTAACTACAGAGGTTGGTGGCTCCAGCATACATGTAGCGCAAACTGACATCCCAGCTACTAGGTACTTCAATCAAGATGCAGCAGCAGGCAGTAGCAGTCATAGACATACACGCTTCCGGCTCAGATCGCTGCAGCAGGCGATCAGGGACTGCATGCAGAAGACCACTGTGTACATGCTGGGCAGGGGGGGCAGTGAAGGTCCACACAGCATCCATGACAGCAGCCCCTACAGCTGCGCCATCACACTGGAGGACACAGACCTGCTGCGGCTGCCAGCAGTTGTGGAGTACACCAGGCGGGTATGGTATGGCTTGGACCTGCAGAAGATAGCCCAGGCTTGGGACAATGCAGCGGTCACAGCTGCTGTTGCTGCCAGATCCAACAGACATAGCAGCACTGGATGGGGTTTGGTCAGCAGGAAAGGCAACGTGCATGCCAAGCAGCGTGCAGTTGCCAGAAAGAGCCTTGCTTTGGCTGCTGGTCACACATCCAAGCCTCTCACAGCTGGGGCCGAGACAGATCAGCTGGTGGTGCCTGCTACCATGACAGGACTGATCAACCCCATCAGGAGAAGAAGCCTGGCGCTGGGAACAGGTGATGATAACCCTTGGGCGGCTCTGTCAGTGCTGGCAGCAGGTACCGGCCAAGCCTCTCTAGAGGTCAATCTGGCAGCTAGCAGTATGGAGCTACCCAACAGCCACACCGAAGCCAGCATTGGCAGTGAGAGAGTGCTGCCAATGCCAGAGGGTACAGCAGCAGGACCATCCTGCCATGGCGAAGACAACACACCAGTGGCTCGCACAGGCTCTGCTGGTACTGGAACTGCTTCAGCGACCTCAACGGCAGCACCGGCTTGCAGTACTTTGGTTCAGAGCTCTTTGCTGTTTCAGTCAACAGGAGTCACTGCATCAGCACCACCAGTAGTTCTGCCGTCATCATCACTGTCTCAGTCAGCAGGCAGCAAGACTGCTTCACTCAGCCCTCCATCTCTAGGGTCTCCGACAGCCAGCCGGCCATTGGCTATCTCAAGGTTTGCCTCAAAAAGCTCAGGCCCTGTTGCTGAAGCAGCTGAGGCCAGCATCAATGCAAGCTCATATCTGCCTGCTAGCAAATGTAGAGTCTCAGTGGATATGGGTGGCATGATGAGGCGGACCACTGCCAACAGCGTTCAAGGTGCAGACGGCAGTGGTCATGCAGAGACTGCTAGTATTGATGTGGCAGGTGACGATGCTGTAGATGCTCTGGCATGGCTCAGCCCAGATGTTGGTGTCGAGCTGCTGCAGGTGTGCCTGGCCCACAGTGTGGCAATGAGCTGGTGCACAAGCAACTTGCTTTACAAGCATCCCAATGCGCTGAGTCATTCCTCAATTCTACAGCTCCCAGTCAGCACAAGTCAGTCACAACACCTGTGTGTTACGTTACTGACAGCTATTGGTACTTGTACTAGGAGTACACCATACCAACTGACCTCCGCATCAGGAGACTTGCCACTCACAATCTAATGCATATCTGCATACTGCCCTACAGAACATGGGCCTGGCTGGAGGGGTGGGGCAGCCGCTGGCACGTGGTGCCATGCAGCTGCTTCATGGACTGTTGCTGACTCCCAGGGCCCTGCACAGCGCAGCCAGAGGTCGCTGGATGAAACGCTGCTGGTTTGAGCTGTGGTTCTTGCTGGTATATCAGGTAAGTTGCCAGCTGCAATCACAGTGGTCCAGGAGCACTCACTGCAGCACAGTCTGCTGACATTGAGTGCTGCACAATCTGCTGTGGCAAGTGTTACTCACTGAATGTAGGGCCGCCTGCAGTCCGATTGGATGTGTAGCGTTGCTATCATACTTGCCAGCAACCTTCAACACTGCAAACATTGGCTGTCATTGCCTGGATCTGCGCCGCTGTTGTGTTCAGGGGTTGTGCATGGGCTTTATATCCTCCACGATTGCCCTGAGCATCCTGCCAGTCATGATTGTTGGGAACCTGGTGAATGTGGCATTCGAGGTGCATTGGCTACATGGCAACAGCTTCAAGCAATACATCAGGTACAGGTGCAAGGAAACTGGAAGGCAGCATGTCAATGACGTCATCGCACGGTTGAAGCATGCAACACATATGCCGTCGACCAGTTGTATTTCGTGGTGTCAAGCTGACAAGCATGCACAGGCATGCTGAAGGCTGTCTCCTCACTTCCACCCATTGCTCCCCTTCTGTAGTCTTGCAGCATCTGACCCAATGCAACTGAGCTTGCTTCTGATGGTCACATGCTTGTGGTGATTGTGATTGCGTGCAGTGATCACTGGGCAAAGCTGGATCTGCTGGTCAACATAGGTCTGCTGGGAGCGGTCATCTGGGAGTGCACTGTGAAGGTGCTGGGGCACAATGTCCTTGAGGGCAATGAGCTGGAGCAGTATGGGGTGCATCTGGAGCATGTGGTGCCCTCTGCACTCTCAGGTGATCCATTATGTGACATGCATCATGCCTTTAGGGTGCATGTTGAACATTGTAGCCATGACCAGTCCGTTTGTCGCTGCATTCCAAACTCGTACTCGTAAATAGCTCAGGTGCGTGCGTCACACATCACGCATGTAACGTCACTGCTGGCTGGCATGGCATATGTGTGTCTGGGTCTGGATTATTACCACCAGCTGTCAGCAGGCCAACCTGCCCAGTGCTGCTGTTACTGTGCTGTCCTGCATCATACAGTATTTGTGTGGGCAAGGGCACTAGGAGTGATCACGCCAGCCAACGAGCGTATGGGCGCGCTGCTGTACACACTAGGGAGGGCTGCTGAAGAGGTGATATGTGCTGTGTCAAGTGAACGGTGGCATGCTGAGCATGCTGTGTTGACCAGTATCTAGCAGCTCTCAGTCCACCTGTGCTAGCTGTGCGTGCGCAAGCGCTTGTGTAGCCGCACAGCAACTGCAGCACCCTTCTTGCTGACTGGGCCAACCACAGCTGTGTCCAGCCGCTGCCAGTATGTACACATGGCGTGCGTTGTTATGGCTCAAGCTCCTTCTGCTTGTTTTCCTGCAGGCTGCTGTGATGATCCCTTTGGTCCTGGTGTTGATGCTTGGCTTCTCTACCACTCTGTTTGTGGTGTACGGCAGCCTGTACCAGGATTACAGCTCTCTCATAGGATCATTGCGTATGGTGACAGTCATTTTGCTGGGAGGACACCATCTGCTGCTGGTGAGCACTTCAGCAGCACACTGTGTTGAGAGCCTCAACAGTCACAGGAGCCAGCACTGGCCATCAGGCCATCACTGGCTGACCTCGTCAGATGCTTTCTGCTGCTTGCCACACCTGCATAAGGCTTCCGCTCACCGCCAGTAAGGCCTGTAAGTGGACAACAACTAGGAGCTCTGCAAAAACAGACAGCTTTCTGCTGGTAGAGGGCAAGGGGTGATGCCATGTTTTGGTGTCGCAGGATTTTGAAAGTGAGGAGTCCCATGGTGATGTGTTCCTGCAGAGCTGGGGTCAGGTCATCATCATTGTGTATGCTATCATTGTGAACATTCTCATCATGACTCTGCTGGTTGCTGTCATCACCAAGACTTACAACCCAGAGTCGGTGAAGGCCAAGGCCGTGCTCATGGGGGCAGTGGCAGTCAGGCACTATGACTGGAGGGTGAGGGCAGCAGAATTCTTATCGGCCACAAGCGACTCCCATATTTGCACGCCATCAGCAATAACACATTGTCCTGCATCTGCTGCTTAGCTTGTACATACAAATGGCCCTGCTGCCGTCCTCGGGACAAGAGAGTCTTTTACAGCTCAAAGTTTGTCACCCTGCAATCGATTGCAACCCACACTGTTGCCATGTCTGCATCAAACAGCACCGCTTGGCAAGTTGCCAAGAGTCATGCATGCTGCCAGGACCATTATTACACCTGTTCCTGCACTTTGATACCTGCAGGTCCGCCACTCTCTTGCCTGCTCACCCATCAACCTCGTCCAGCTGCTGCTGGCCTGGCTGCCCCAGGGCTACAGGTCAAGGGTGTCACCCAGCAGGTGTCTGCAGTTCTGGATACCACCCCTTGATGGCTATGTGCCTGAAGCTGTGGCTGGAGCAGCACCACTGCTGCTGCCCACTGGGCCTTCAGAGGTGTCCTATCTGGGTTATGTGTTGTTCCTGTACCCTCTTGGTGGCCTTGTGGCAGTGGCCATCATGCTGCTGCATCTCCCATTTGGAGTGTTACACTACATGGTGACAGGACATCACATGTGGCTCAAGTCAACATGGGACGGCACAACCAACAAGGATGGTGGAAACCAGGGCAATCCTGCAGCGGCAAAAGCTGCAGCTGACATCTCAGTGGGAGAAAGGAGGTCTTCTACTGATGTGACCCCCAGCTGGTGTAGTACTGTCCGTAACTCCTCTCTTGAGTACGTCAGAACAGACAAAAGAGGTGTGGAGGCGTCTCACTTTGTGGCTGGGGAACAGCAGGCCATGCACAAACAGGTTTTGTTGCGTTTGAGGTCAGCAGTTGTGGCCCCAGACAACACCAAGACAGCTGCTGTCCCTGAAGGACTGCTTGGGCATGGCATGGCCTGGTTTTTGGGGGCCCTGCACAGCATCTACAACAGGGTGGTCGGTCCAGCTGCCAGATTATTGATGGCAGCTGTGCTTGGCATACTCCTGCATGCCCTGTTGCTGGTTGCAGTGGTGCTTGCGCTTGTCTGGGCTTGGGTGACTCGTGTTGTGTTCTCTGTTTATTGCATCTTGGCTCCTTGGGTCGGTGACTGTAAGTGCTGCATGCATCCCAACCGCTTTGCAGACTACTGGAGTAGAGAGAGTGTGCACGTTGCCTTTTGTCAAGCTAAGCTGACAATGATAAACTCATATCATGAGGCAGACCTTGCTGACCAGGGCTTTGGCTGTAGGTCTACATCCTCAGAAGAAACAACAACAATCTGCCAGATAGTGGCACATTGTGACAGGTTGCGGCCTGTTGCCAAGCAAACAACTCTTGGTGCTCATACGACTGTGATTAATGAGGCTGATGTGTGTACATCCTCTGGTGAGCTGCCCATGGTTGAGGTAGCAGTTGCTGATGCTGTCCAGCTACCAGGGTCTGCAGCACACCAGGAGACTGCCATGACAGGCATCATGAGCGGCATCAATCAAACACTGAATATTGCTACAGCCGAGCAGAGTGTGACTCGCTCCATGGCCCTACTGTAGAAGTAGGGAGTTGGGTCCTTGTTATCTGTGGTGATATTATTTGTCAAGCATGTAATGGGACACTCTGTGTGCTGTGGATCCACAAACCTTGTGCTTGTCTGTTTGACCCTTTCTCTGGTAGATCAAATTTGATCAGTAGTCATGAGTGCCTAGAGGTTTGCATGCTGTTGTCGTGTCAGAGAGAGTTCTTGCAAGATTGCAGGTTGATATCATGCAACCAGCACCTGGTCCATGACCTGCTGCGTTTTGGCATGTTTGACGACTCACAGGTGTTAGGTTTCTGGCGAAAATTTATTGAACCCTTAGTCACAGGCTGTTCAGCAATTTTTCTTATTTTTAGCAGCCTGCAATGCTGCCCGCAGCAATGTTTCAACTGCATCTTTTCAAGTAGTATCCTACAAAAGGCTTTTTTTACCTATCCTATTGTCTTTGGAAAGGATTATTTACATGCTGTTGTAATTCACCACCTTTGGGGTATCCCTGCTCAAGGCTCTTGTTGAAACAACCAGCGAATAGGCTAGACACAGTCGCACATTTGGCGGCTTGTGCTCTTGTGCTCAACAAGGACTGTCAATCTGGTACTTAAACTACATCAAGTGGGCTTCTTCTCATCGTCCAAAGATAACATGGCATGTTTAGTATGTGAGCCTACGCTGCCATGTCTTCTTGCCAGCGACATTACACCCTGTCTCTGCAACACTGACTCCAGAGATCTGGCACAAGCAGTCACTGCTGACCACCATGGTTGTGAAGGATAATAATACAGATTGATATAGCATACAGTGTAGTTTTAACTGTCCTTGCAACTTGCGGGCACAAGTGCCCCCATTTCTTCCACATACCTGCAGGTTGGGCTTCAGCAAGTTCAATTGGCGGAATTGGCCTGTGTCAGCTCAATTCAGGTGCAGCATGTTGGTTGGTGTCAAGAAGCTGCCAGGTTGATCACATGCAGCTTGGTTAGCAGCTGGGACTGGTTGATAGCCTGGGGACCGTCTTTACGACTTCAGATTGTGGTGTATGCTCTCAAACCGTGCAAGTACTGTGTTGACTTGTGAAAGCAACCTATGCATATAAAACCTGTCTAAGGTTCATGAGAGCTGCTGATGTGCCCAAGCCATGATGCCGAATTAGGAGTAGCATGGCTGTTGTTAATGCAGGGACTTTTTCCCGTCTTGACCAAGTGGCAACTTCCAACAATGAGGCAATTTGTGCACACTGACCATGGCAGTTGTCGTGTGGCGTGCTGAATGGTGCTTCAGTCACAGTGCAGCCACGGTTACTTCCTGCAATGCACTGCTTGCCTGTGTTGTGTTGTGCTTTGTTGTGCACAACACGTGTTGTTGTGTGGTGATTGTATTACCGTAGTACGGTGCCACCAGCGGCACTGCATTACCTGCAGCGCCTGCAAGGCATGCATGCCTCGCAGGCGCTGTCACTGGCAGCGGTCTTGGGTAGCCTATATGCTATTTTGATGTGTGTTCGCCAGTGTTGACAATCTTCAGCCTTGGTAAGGGACAGCAGAATTCATGGTCGGTCATGACTGATCATCATCATGGGCTGTCATACATCTCAACTTGTTGCATGGCTCAATTTCTTCTACAGTATGCCACTGACCAGTGGCCACCTTGCAGCGTGTTAGTGACTTGCAGCGGTACTTGATCACTGATGGCACTTGTATCATCTGCAGTATCACTGGTGTCATGTGCGTTACCACTGGTACTATGAGACAGGTATTGGTATATCCAATGCCAGCAGTGACTGCACTGCCTGTAGAATATACTACCAACCCAAGTTATGCATGTATGGCCATCATGCGGGCTGCGTTACTACTAGTGACTGCGCTGCAGAAAATATGCATGTATGTGCATAGCATCTATGTCATAGACTAGCTCAGCACAACAACAGGCTGTGCATCTCATTCAGATTAACAGCCATACTTCAACTCACTCAATCCAGGTCGAGCTGTACCGCAGACCAGTCATGCAGACTTGCAAACTGTGGTGTCCCTCTCCTCACGTTCCCCGCGTTTAAACATGTTCAATCTGTTCCATACTATGAATTGTAGGAACCAGCAGCAATAAAAGCTCTTGGGTAGTTTCAAACCACTTTATGGGAAAGGCCAAGCCTGATCATATATTCACGCTTAGCAGCCAGCTGCCGTGACTGATGTCATCCAGCTGGTTGTATCAGACGCATCAATGCCGTGGGTGCCCTGCTTGATGTTCAGCATCATCACCCACACCAACAACATCAACATCCCTCACACACCTCTGTCACTCAGACTACAACAAAATATCAAGCCAGCAGACCCCTACCCTTCAACACTCAGCCCTCCTGTCAGCAGCATTACAAGTACATGACTCTGCACCAGCAGCATCACTGCCAGTGGCACCACAGCACACACACTCACAGGCACTCACAGGCACAACTCACACTCCCAGCTTGATCACCACCACCGTCACATCATCCGTACTCCCAACCTTGACAGCAGTAGAGGCGAGAGTCTTTGCCAGTGCCCCACAGTCAGCACCAGCACCAGCAGCAGCACACAGCTCAGCGACACCCTCATTGTCCAGCCCACCACCTCCCCCTCTGGCCTCCTCGGCAAACAGACCATCTGATGCCAAAATCAAGTAGCTGTCAGCAGGGGTGAGGGTGGTGAGGGTGGTGTAGGGCTCAGCAATGACGCCAAAACCACTGCTGTAGCCGTCACTACCAGCTGCAATACCCTCAAACTGCAAGCTGCCCTGGGGAGATTTGAAAGAGTGATCAGCAGCAGCAGCGGCAGCAGCATCAAGACCACTCAGCTTCCTACCAGGAAGCCTCAGGATCTCTTGTAATCAATCATATCAGCTGCTGGCAGGCTGCTGCCCCTGAGATCTATGACACGCAGCATGCTGTCAAAGCACTGCCAGAGCCCATAAGTACACAATGACCCCGTCAATACAAAGCAGCAGTCTCAGATAGCATGCCGCTGCCTTTGGATAGGAAGCTGCTGTTGAATCATGCTGTAGGCACATGGTGTTTACGACTTGAAGCAGCACTCAACTTGTCACCAGGCAGAATAATGCTGTGTGCATGTGTGTGTGTTACATGTGTGTGTGTGTGTGCATGAGAGTCAGTCAATCACACCCCCCCCCCCCACCTTGAGGTATGCATCTCCAAAAGCTCTGCTGAGTGCCAGCAGTCCTCCCACCCTCCATGTGCCTCCAATGTACCGCACCATCGGCATCTTGGGGTTTGGGTTCTGACGCTCAATACGCTTGCGCTCAGACTCACTGAAAACCCCACAAGGAACAGCAACAGCGGCAGCAGCAGCAGCAGCAGCAGCAGCAGCGTGAATGTATCCCTGCTGCTGGTGTGGAGGCCAAGCTTCCAGTGATTGTTGCAGACATGCTCAGCTCAGTAAGCAACAGTAGTGAAGAGGCTGCAGCAGCAGGCCTTTCCTGCAACAGACACATTGGCTGAGGGACAACAACCCAACTGGGACTGCAGCGTCTGTGTCAGCATGCAGCAGCGACTAGTGCTACTGCAGCTGCTGTGAGGGGAGGCAGTTTCTTACTGCTGTCACGACCATGCAGTAGGTGGCAGGCACGTCCGCCACAAGCTGACAATGTCTGTTGTACTGCCTAGGAAAATGGTGCTCAATAGTCGGAGAATGCCATTGTCCTAGGCTGTACAACATACATTTTAAGCTTGTGGCTGACGTGCATACCACCTTATGTCACTTCACAGCAATCACAGGCATGCAGGTGAAGTGGGCATCACATGTAGACGAGAAACTGTGAGCTTCTGATACACCGTCTGTGTGATATGATAGCTGATCATGAGACACACAAGCGCTCATCCACACTGCAGGCAGAGTACTCACGCATCTGGCACGTGCTCCTCTGTGAGCAGAAGTGGCTTGCCGCCCCTGATGAGCAGCACACGCGCATCACCAACATTGGCAGTGGCCAGCTGGGTGGTCCCGTCCTTGCCGGTGAACAGCACGGCATTCACTGCAGTGGCACCACACTTACTGCCACCAATACCACGCTCACCTGCACACCACACAGCACACACAGACACACACACTCAGGTCGTACTTCCCAAGTCCCACAGATGCTGCTGCAATGCTGTGCACATACTTGCCATGAACAGGCACTCAGGTCTGGTGCCGCTGTCTGCTGCAAGATCATTATTACTTGTGTTGTCATGACAGCAAGTAGTCATGCTGAGACTTGCAGTGTTCTATTGGCTGTAATGGGTTCTTGTATCAGGCAGGCGTAGCCTCAGCCACAGTACATGACAGCAGATGCTGTTGAACTTATTCTCAGAATATTTACCCCACATTGCTGCTTGCTGCTGCTGCTGCTGCTGCTGCTGCTGTTTTATTGATCTCACCAAGTCCCATGAACCCCTTTGACACCAGCAGCTGCTTGTCTGACTGCAGGTACGCCTCTGTCAGACACGCCTCAGGAGCATTGCCACCCTGCCAGTGCTTAGCCACCTCAGAGAACAGGTTGGACGACAGCCACTCAGAAACAGCAGAACCGCCTGACAGCAAAGCAGCAGCAGCAAACTGTTTATCAGACAGTAATGCACAGTGTTCAAGTGTCAGAGAGTAGGGTTTTACAGATATGTCCAGGATCTAGAGGCAGCGGGATGAGTGTAGGGCAGACTGCTTGCTGCAGAGGGTCTGCTGAGTTGTCCTGCATTTTAGCAGTAAGCCCGGGGTTATTCATGCCCACACGTCAGAGTTACTAACACGGACTACAACAGACGGATGAGGTACCAGCATGTAGCTGTTGCATGTTGCTGCTGCTGCTGCTGCTGCTGACCGTGGCCATCATACACTCCAGCAAATGCAAAGGGCTCCCCCTGGTCAGCATTGCTGGCAGGCACAACCTTCACGTCGTATCTGTCTTCATTGACCTTACGCACTGTGCCCCTGTAGAGTGGCAGTGATGGCGGGGCACAATGCACATCAGGGTGAGGCACTGCTGCTGCCGGGCTTGCTGGGCTCCTGTCGCTTGTTATACAGGATTGTAGACACATGCGCTGGCACGCTGGGCATTATTTCCACTATCCTCAACGTTGCATTGCACTGCTCGTGGCTTCATAAAGCTTTTGCCGCTGTCCAACAGGAGCTGCGGTTTGGCCTGCTGCTGACTGGCCTATGGTGAGGTGGATTCACACGCTCGCTGTACGGTAACACTGATAGGACTCTGTGCCATTTTGCACATACCTCAGGGAAACAGCACCCTGCTGAACGACTTTGACTGCGACCTGAGTATCAACCTGGGCTGTGCGAACTACGAGGCAGCCTCGCTGGGCACTCTGCACCCTTTGAGCGGCACTCAATCTGTTCTGGAGCTTCATGGATGATGCCATTGTGCCTATACACGCGTAATCTTACGACGAAGTTCTTCAAATCAGGCACCAAAATGGTAGGGACCAAGGACGGTCCAGACTGGCGTGGCTTTGCAGGATCGGACCTGGAAGCAAGGTCGTTTGCACAGCAGCAAACATCGTACCTTGCTGCACTGCGTCGAGGGCTTGAGTAGAACCGCTTCGCCCACTGACATACCTCGTACAAGCACGAAGCCCGTATATGCACTCACTATTGACACCACAGCAGTATAATGTCTACATCACGTTGCGCCTGGGTCGCATACTTTGAGACAAAGCTCTGTCACGCCCCTGGCCGTGCAGTACTGCAAACCAGCTTCTTGGCACAATGAGCGGGATACCATTACGATGTAAAACCGGTCACATGCATATAAAGGCTGACCGGCAGACGTATCAGCCAACGCACAGCGCAAGGTGCCCAAAGATCAGAAGGAAACCAGGAAGTGCATTGTCATCAATGCTGCTGCTGCTGCTGCCTCTGTCTGTCTGCTGCTACCGCTGTGGTGGCAGCAGCTGCAACCCAGGGATTGTGCTCCTTCACATGTAGTGAATTACTCTCTTCATGTTTGCTGCTTTAACCGCATCTGCCTCATTACATGCACGCTCACTGCACAACAATGGAGGAAGACAGCAGCAGCAGCATTTGAACGTGTTGTCAGGCAGTGCACTCTCACTGCTTGAGTACTTGATGCTGGTTGCGTGGCATATAAGTGTCTACAAGCAACAGGTAGCCCGTGATTGATAGCAGCAGCGTCTCCTCCTAGTGCTGTGTGTGCTGCTACAGCTATTGGTGCTGCTGCTGCTGCTGGCACTGAGTGTCCAGCGGCTGGAGTGTGACCTCAAGCCCACAGCCAGCAGCTCACCTAAGCACTTGTTTTATCCTGTTCATTGTCTTCTTAGCCATGATGTAGCGCTTCAGTTGAAATTCCTTGTGTCTGCTAGCCAGACCAGACTCTCTCTCCTCCGCGCTCTCCCAATCCATCTGTGTTAGTAACATGTTACGCTCCTTCAAACAGATGTACCTAACACAAGATAACAACGCAGTGGTAGTACCGGTGGTGGCAGGGGGTAGACGGTTGTGCAGTAGGCTGGTTTGCTTCAACCTGGTGTGAATCATGACCACATAGTGCTGCTAGCTGTAGTGCAACTGCTGCCACTGCTGCTGAGTAGAGTGGCGTAGTCCTGAGAGTCCTGCCTGCACTGCTGCTGCTGCTGCTGCTGCTGGCGGTGGTGCATTGATCCCACTATGCTCAGGTGCACAATACCCGACCGTGCTGCACTGACACCAAACCATCTTACTGCGATGCTGCTGCTGGTTTGCAAGTATCATGTCTTCTGCTGCTGCTGCTGCTGGTGCTGCTGCTACTATTGTTGTTTGCTGAGAGCACAAAAGCAGCACATTTCATGCACCCACCATAGTTTATGCAGGTCATCAAATGATTTGTTTCGCAGCTCTGAGGCTTTCCAGGACCGACCTGGGACAAATTGCAGCAGGAGAATGCAGCAAGAGACATGATGCACAGCAGCAGGATCAGACCACGATTTTGACTGAGGCAGCTCAATGACTGCAGCAGCCCCACATAAATCTCCTGATCATTATCGCTGCTGTCTTCCTTCACTCCTGCCCCTGCTGCTGCTGTCCCATTGCTGCTCAGAGCCTTGGCTCTTTCAGCAGCTGCTTTGGCCGCATCCTCATGTTCGTGAGCCAGCTGGTATGCCTTGTCTGTTCCAACAACAAAGCACTACCAGCTGGCTCAGGAATGTGAAGATGCAGCTAGGCTCAAGGCATTGGGACAGGGGCACGAGGGAAAGGAGACAGCTGTGATGGTAATTGAGGGATTGTTTGGTGCAACTGCGTGAGTTTGTCGAGGCATGCACGCAGGTGCATGAAGGACAACTGCCATAGGATGCTGCTGCAGCACCGTTACTACAGATGCTTTCACAATGCCACCATTCCCCTGCAAATACAAGCTGCACACTCTGTTGATCAAGGACGTAAAGACACCAACTCACCATGAGATGCGTGTTCCGGTTCTGTAACAACATCTAAGAACTGCCGCAGCAGTGGCAACTCCTCAGTGCTGGGACCAGCAGCAGCAGCGGATGTAACAATGGAACGAGCTGCAAGAGACCATGCTGCAGAGGCTGCTCGCGCTGCACGGTACCCCAGCACAGCCAGCATTTCGTGCAACGCTGGTTGGCTAAGGCGAGTGTTCCAGCGCCCGTAGGCTCAGGAGGGCTGGTGTTTACTGAGATGCACAGCTGGGAAGCTATTAGTGGTGGCTATTTGTTTCCCGAAACGTTGACTAGACTATAAGTACATATAGTACTCAGCAACAGGGTGACTATGTGTTTGCTGGACCAGTCTAGGCAGCATGCAGCAATACAGGCGCTGATCAAAGCTGGTGAGTGTTGCGACGCTGCTATTAGGGTTGATCGCCTACATATGATAGCAAGTAGCGCCTCACATGGCGTATCCAGACGAGGGCGGCTCGCTCACACCATCACTTGTACTGTTGTCTGATTAACTTCTCGGACTGCTTGTCAGCATTATGGACAGCTGTGTCACAGGCTGATAGCCTGCGGCGTTTAGGAATACCCCCTTGGCGTGATGGAACCTGCCACCGAACAATGTCATGTCACCACAGCACCGCAGCTTTTTTGGGATGACCGTATGAACAGAGTGTCAACAATCATTGGTTCAAGGGTTGACGCACACGGATTTCTCCACATAGAGTAACAAAAAATTCACATATGACAACACTCAAGAATAGGCACACATTTCACAATAGCTCCACTTCCCTTGAATTCTGGTTGCTGGTCTAGTAACAGCTGTATCATGTTTCGTCACAGACTTTGACCGCACATCACCGGAACTGGCCTTTCAAACAAATGGCCCACACCTGCGGGTCAGCAGGCTGCTGAAGCCCTTGTGTCACTGCTCCAGTTCTGCCAAGAACTGTGCCTCTGTTCTTGTGAACCCACACACACTGCACTCACACACATCCGTGCCCTGCACTGCTGCCATGGTGCCAAAGCACTCCTCCTGGGGACACAGGTACTTCAGGATGAAGATCGACAGATATGATGGGTCCATCTTCTCTTGCCCCTGCTGCTGCTGCTGCATGTGCTGGGTGCTGCTGGCAGCAGGTTGCTGTGGTGGTGGTTGCTGTGAATCCTGCATGTCATGATCACTGTCATCAGCTGCTTCAGTTCCTTTGGCTGAGTCTGTTTCCCACTCTCCGTCACTGCTGTTGTCACCGTCACCATCCTGCCACTCTGGACTCGACTCCAGCACACAGCGGGAACAACAACAGCTGAACCCATACACCTGACAGAGGCAGCAGCAGCAGCAACGTTTGAAAACTGCACCTTCTCTGCTGATGATGATTGCAGGATGATTGGTGCAACTGTGCTGGAATGACATCAGCACCTGACATCATCCAGCCTTCTGAAAGGACTCTCAGAGGCAATTGCAGTAATTTCTTCCCTAATGATGTCACCTTGCACGTTCTGCCACATACCGGCCCCCACACACCTGGTGTGCCTGCTCCTGTCTTTCCTGATAGTCCCAGTTGAGTGGGAAGTAGCTCTGAACAACCTCAGTGCCAGCCGGCAACTCATGCAGAGCACGCATCACAACACGAGTGGTGCTGCAACCACCAGCACCACCACCAGCACCACCACCAGCACCACTGCTGCTGCTGCTGCTTGGTGCCACCAATCCTGCATCAGCAGGCACTTTTCCCCGTCCAGGCCATTGAGCAGGCCAGACACCTTCAACAGCAGCATCTAGAGCATCAAAACGTGCGATGTTGGGTATGCACTCGTGGTTTATCAATGCACAGGTTGGGTAGATAGCTCCGCCTCTCAGCCTTCTAGGTGCCACCTGGCTGTCAAGGCTGCTGCTGCTGTGCTGCTGCTGCTGGTGCCTGAGGGGCGCTAGGAGGCCGTAGCTGTTGAGCTGCTCTTTGACCAACAGTGCTGCGACCTCCTGCTGCTGCAGCAAACTGCCAGTGGTATCTCCTGTGGGCAAGACAGAAGGAGGGGGGAAGACAGCGCTGATGGCTGTGAGACATTCACCAACCTCACACATGCAGCTAAAACCATCAACAAGTGAATTGATTGCGTGCTGGATAACTGTCACCAGGCTCGTTGCTGCGGTTGGTGCTCCAGCAACAGCATCAGCGGACTGTCAGCAGTGCTTGAGACCGCAGCTAGATACAGCAGGGATTGATGCTTACAAGGGGGGCACCATGGAGGGCCCCAGCTCAGAGCTGACAACCGTAGCAGAGCTAGTAACTTCATCTCAAGTTGCAAGCTGCTTACACAATGCTACATGCATGTTCAACTGCCTGCGCCATTGGCCCTGTGATCTGCAGTGTAGCAAAGCATGAAGCATCTGCAGTAACAACGCTCTGTTCATTTTGCAAAGCTTCGCTGATACCTCTACCCACACAGAGTGCAATGATGCCAACCGCCACCAACAACCTGACATCTGCCTCCACTCACCAACAGCCTGGCACAGGGCTGGCTGCAGAACTGCCGCCTGCTGCAGCGCTGATGGCGTGGGCTCACCAACCAGTGACATGAGTACAGCATACCCCGTTTGCTGCTCACTGCTAGCTGCTGCTGCTTTCATCGCTGCTGCTTGAATCAAGAAGCGCAGGCTGGTCTGCACCTCACTGTCATTTGAAACAAGAGATGACATGGCAGAATAAGCCCTGCAGCAGCAGCAATGATAGGGATGATGACGTGAAGCAGACCGCTATCAGAACCACAAACTATAAAGGTGAAATGTTGTGGCTGCTACGGTGAGTACTGGGCTGTCACAGCTACATGCAGCCCCGAATCGGACGACAGCTGCAGCTGCAGCAGATCTGCAGGATGAGGGTTTGTGACAATCAGGGTGCTGGTTGGTGAAGCACCCCAATGCTCTTGATGACGATACACATGACAGATGTACAGCCGTATCACAGTTCAATAAAGAGGTTCGCACCTGCATGTGGCCTCTGCGTGCACCCAGGGAGTGCCTGCTGCTTGCTGCTGACAGTGAGAAGAGCAGAACGACACCTGCTGGCACCTCTGGCAAGCTGATGCGTCTGCAACCAGTCACATGCCTCAGAATATACACTTGTGCTACGTTCACACGCCTTGAGATCATACTCTGTTGTGTACGTGCCTGGGCATCGCTCCAGCCAACACAAGCAGTTTGCGCAGGCATAGTCCTTGGCCTCCTGGCTTACTGTCAGCAGCAGCGGTTCCTCGGACAGAATTATCTCGCCTGCGATTATCGTGCGAGCTGTCACGAGACCTCGGCCCTTGCCCGGCAACTGCCTGACTTCGACGGCAGACATGTCTGTCAGTTTTTCAAAGCCTGAGCATCACCGGCGCAGACTCTATGTTGCCGTAACACCAGATATACCCTTGAGATAAAGGATCATTCACAGTACAGCCACTGGCCACCTTGAATCTGAAAGACTGCTGGCAGCTAAACAGGCATATTGGCCTATATTTGAACAACAGCTGTCAGGTCGACCATATGCACGGCTCAATCTTGTATACATGTGCATCGCGATGCAGCACCCCTCCCGTGCAGCCTCCAGTCGGCAGTAGCTACGCAGCTGCTTCCATGTTGAGTCACTTTGGGTTTCCACTGCTGTCATTCAAATGGCATAGTTGCTCAGTACTCAGCAATAAATACTACAGTCACTAATGAAACAGAGTCAACCTTATAGATAATCATGTATTGATGCATGAGGCAGTAGCTACTACTAGGTATAGCGATAGTAGCCAGTCATTTTACATGCAAAGCAAAGTCCTGCAGAGAATATGAGCAGCCTTACGGAGCAAAAATGATGTCATTGGTCGCTTGCAACATGACTTATGCGCAACATGGGGCAGAATTGCAGCATGAGCTTCAATACAGTAAAAATTGATGGAGTCTACTAGACTCTAGTAGAAGTCTGGTTTCATGAGTACCAGTCCACGTAATGATGCCTTGTTTGTCTTGAGTACTTGCACCATCCTGCTGTCACAGCACACAAGGCTCAGACTCTTTCACTGTCTGTGACAGCACTGTGTGACGGTCATAAAGTGCTGTCGCAAACAGTGAAAGAGGTTGAGGCTTGTTGACCCACCAGCTTCCAGCGCTGGTAACACGGCTGCTTGTGCAACACCAGTGCTTGAAAACTGTTTTACTTGCGGGCAATACGCCCAAGTGATGCCTTTACAACACTGGAACCATGCTGCAAGGTTTTGCAGCCACTGCATTTGCCACATGACATGCCACAGGGTGATGCCTCTGATTGTCTTGCTCCAGCTACAGCTCTGCTCCTGGCCAGCGTTGCTGTGTATGATGCTCAGCAACATCAAGCCAGAAGTTGACGGCACCAGCCAGACCCTGCAACCCCACAGACAAGAAAACAGCAGCAGCGGCAGGAGGGTTGGTGATGAGTAGTGTCTGCAGCTCAGAATGTGAAAAACATTCAAAGAACATTCTAACTTGAACTGACCATACTGCTGGCAGCAGTTTGTATGGTAGCTTAATACCAACTGCATCTCATTGACTGGATCCAGGTTTCAAAGCCACTGCGTTCTCAGCATGTGGGGGACCATGGGACTCGTGCTGCTGCTGCTGCTGCTGCTGCTGCCAAGGGCTCATGGAAGGACTCCCTGCAGTTCAAAGCAGTCCACCCCACCTCAAACAGGCTGGCAGGTCTGTCAGGTGTGTCATATAACTCCTGCCAATGTCTGGCTGCAAACACCCCAAATGCTTGTGCTGCTGCCAGCCACTGCTGCTGCTGCTGCGGGTCAGAGCACTGTCGGGCCATGGCTAGCAGTGCATACCCGTTGCCACTGATGCCGTGGCACAGCCCAACTCCCTGAAGATAACCCACACAGGAACAACCCACACAAGACGTCAACACGCTGATCAGATCATCATCAGATCAGGCACAAGCCACACAAGACGTCAACACGCTGATCAGATCATCATCAGATCAGGCAGCTGCAAGATTCCCAGTAGGCCCCAGATGTTTGACACCTTTCAGAAACACCCAACAAATGACGAAACCATACAGCCATCACAACAGGCCCTACTGCACCCTACATGCGTTTCTGGTTATGCAAAAAACCCAGCAGCTGTGCATGTATGCCGCGTCCTCTGCTGCTGCTCCTGCCATGCTGACCATCGGCACTGCCTACACTAGCAGTTGCAGAATTGCAGATTTGTGCAGCCATTGTTCAGCAGATGACCTGCACATCCCCTGGGGATGATGTGTGATGCCTTGTTGCCCTGACGGCCGCTCACCTTCTTGAGCAGGCCCCTGGTCCAGATGTCCTGTGCTGCTGCTGCTGCTGGCCTGCTGTACCTGCCGCCTTCATCACCCAGCACTGCTGCTGCCTTGGTGAGTGTGATGACCAGACCAGCAGCACCGTGACACCAGGCAACACGTCTGGGGGACAGCAGCAGGCAGCCTGAGGTCATGTGGCTGTCAAAGTCACTAACGAGTCTAGCAGCAGATGACTAAAAGGGTGTAATTCACCTAGCGGTTCATGCAGGGTCATCTGAACTATGCTGCAGAAGTATGAGCAGAAGACAAGAAAGGAATTACTGCTGGGTAAAGGAAGCACTGCCGACTTGCAGGTAGGCATGCCTCTTTGCTCAACAAATGGGGTTATTGCTTGGCGTACATGAGCCAATCCAGCAGCAGCATGACATCTGCAGCCACATGCAACTGACTCAGTCAGTCAGGAGGATAATCGGCTGGCAGCAGGATCAAAGGGTGCCAAGACATTATGATGGCAAGAAACCACAACTGGCATCAGCTGTCTTCAACACACAGCAACTCTATCATGGTATATGAAGTCACCTCTGGCACCAGAGTAGGACCCATTCACATACCAACACTCTGAATGATGCATCAGGTGTATTGCTTTGAAGTGTCCAGAGATTCAAGCGACACACCTGATGCCTCATTCAGAGTGCTGTGTAGAGGTAAAGGCTTTGAAAGGCTTTGGAAATATATACCAGAATGTTTAGGGCTGTTTTCAGCTTGCTGGCAGCTGGACAGCCAGGCCATGTGTTACGCTGTGCAACTGCTTACACAAGTGATGGCCCCTCTGTTGACATATCACCTCCTTAAATGCTTGTTTTGGCTGCCATGATGGTTCCAAGTTGAGAAACATGGCAGCTAAAGCTCATTCACCCAAGTTACAGATCATAGCAGGCAGAACACCCCCCAGCTCACATGTCCTGGGTGTCTCCCAGCTTTGTGGGCAGGTTCCCACTCGGCAGTGCTGCTGCTGCCAACGCATCAACGCTCCTCATCACCGCTGCCACATAACCGCTGCTGCTGCTGCTGCCAGGCACTCTTTCTGTGTCCAGTTGTTGCACCAGGGGCAAGTAGTGCAGCAGCAGGTACAGGATGCCACAGATGCCTGCAGGACAGCAGAGTCATCAATTCCATGCAACCATGTCCTCATCAAACATCTGCTGGCATTGGTACAGAAGGGAAGAAGCCTCCTTGAAGTGTGTTAGCAATGCTGCCAGCAGGCATGACATTTCTCAGAGCAAGTTAGCCTGCACATGCAGTAGATGTTACAGGCCGCAGCTGTGAACATACTGCAGGCCACAGCGCTGGAGTCACAGATCCACTACAGCCAGCAGCTTGCTTGAAAAGGCCATCAGAGACTATGTATGGTATGTGCCTGTAACTAGCAACTGCACATGTCAGTCTGGTCTAGAACGTAACCGGCAACTGCACAGATCGGTCTGTTCTAGAACCATGCATGCAACCACAGCAGCAGTGGTGGCAGCATCAGGAAGAACAACAGATTTACTGTACTTGACATGTCAAAGCTGATGTGAAGCACACCAACATACCATGTGCAGCTCCCAAATATCTCTTGTCATGCCACTTGTACAGCAGACCCCAATCACTGCTGCTGCCGCTGCTGCTGCTGCTGCCAGGGCAATGAGCCCATCTTTCCTCTCTGAGCTGCTGAGCTCCTGCCAGTCCCTCATCCAGGATGTGCTGCAGCACTGCCTGCCACAGCAGCAACAAAAACACATCAACACACACAGGGGTGGGAGGTTGGGGACCAGAAGGAGGAGGAGGGGTCAGGCACTGGCGGGTCGTGAACCCTCCACTTGAAAGAATGCAGGTGGGGAGGGGGGGAGACAACGACAAACTGCAGTTCCACATATTTCTTGAGCTTACCGCTGCACCATGTCAGTTGTTGGTAGTCATTCAGGGTTGAATGTATTGGTTGTAACTTGTGGACGGCCGCCCAGGATAATATGGTCCAACAGCAAACATGTACAGCTCATGTATGTTTGTAGCGGCTGCAGGCACCAGCTTGGCCTGAACTCTCCTTGCCCCACCTGCATCCGCAGTTGTTCACCTTGATGAGTGACTTGTCCACCACCTCTTCTCCAATCTGCTGCTGCAGCCAGGCCAGACTGTACAAGTAACCAGCTCTGCCATACAACAGCTCACATTCACCTGGAGGCAACACGCCCTGAATGTTGCTGGCCCACAAAGCCTCAAGGGCCTGGGAAAAGCACGTGACAACAGCACCAGCAGCAGCAGCAGTAGCATCAGCGGGAGGTGAATTGTAATGGCCCATCAGCAGCATCAGCATCAGCAACGAGATCAGCAACCTGCTACTGCTGCTGCTGCTGCTGCCGCTGGCAGCGCTGCTTTCAGTGATGCATCACTGGTCCAGCACTCAACAGCCGCCTCTGGAGTATCACTGGCGAAAGTGAGGAGCAGTGTGGCAGTGACAATTCACTGATCCACACGTCGGGTCATGAGAGGCAATGTAAACCTCAGAGCCAATTTTGTTACTGCAATAACGACAGCAGAAGCAACCAGCAGTCTGCCAATGGCTGCTCAGTATTGATCATTTTGCATTTCCATGTGCCACCTGTGTTGTTGTCCATCTTATCATGCTGTCCTCTCACTTGCATAAACATCTACTGTGAGCACAAGGTGCTGCTTCTGTTATCGTCTGATACTACAGCGTTATGGCAGCATGTTGTGATCTGGACCCCCCCCTCCCC
>JABEVS010000150.1:55850-136876 GCA_018290735.1 Coelastrella sp. MACC-549
GTTTGTGATGCAATCTAGGTGTGTATCAGAGGCCCCCCCCGGCCCCCCGATCCCCCGGCCCCTGGCCCCGGCTCTCCCCCGCCCGCCCGCACTGCAAGCCCAACCCCGCCGGCGTGCCAACCCACCAGGAGGGCCCCGGAGAAAAGGGCCCTGGGCGGGGGGGGGGGGGGGGGGGGGGGGGTAGGGCAGGGGATACGTTGAGGCTTGTGGAAGTCTTGCAGACAGATGCAGAAGATAAATGATCGAGTGCGTTTGACTGTGCAGCTGTTCTGGGGCTGAGTCTGCACTGACGGACATTGAGTGGTATCTGGCTGATGAACTGCTGCAGCAGCACACTACTGCTACCTGCCAAGGTAGCTCCAACAATCTGGACCATTTGACCAACAGATGTGAGCTGCAGACTGCATGTGACCTGGGGTGATGTCACCAGTCAGGGAGCACTACAGGTGAACAATATGGAGTGAGCTAGTTTCCCCATGAGCGACTTTGTTGGCTCCTACGGAGTGCTCCCCAGGGGCCACGTTGTATGGTATGGAGTGCAGTAAGGAGTACCGTCACAATGAATATGCCGCTGCCACTTGCACCCAGGCATGACACATCACAGGCACAGCAATTGCAAATCGCCGCTCTGGGCGTCTAAACAGGCTCGGCAAGTATTGTTGGCATTGCAAAGAACACGATGCACAATCACGTAAAGACTGTTGATGGCTGCAATTTTGTGCAGAGGTCCTGTGCCATCAGTGTCTCACTCACCCGCTTGTTTGTCATGAGTGTTTCTGCGTCATCAAGGAATTGACCTGCCAGCTGCAAGCAGTGATTCACATCATGCTTCTTGAGGTAAGACCCGTGGGCATACCTTTGAGTGACGGCGGCAGTGGCATCAGCAACAGTGGCAGCATAACAAACAGCAACAGCATTGACTCCCGCCCGAGCACAGGATACTGGCGGTGGACTGGCATGCCATCCTGACAGCTCAACAAGCCAAATCACAGCCGTATTCTGTGCACAGATGGAAGTCAGTAGGCAGCGGCTACTTGCAAGCAATTCAATTGATGATATCTGACTGAGGGGCCCTGCGGCTGCTGCCTTTGCTGTCACTGATGCATCAGCTGCTGCTACCCGGCAGCCAAAGACCATTGCTAATGTTGCTGGTACACAAAGCAATGGCCACCACACACATGAACAGCAGCAGTGGATTGCTGATTGTGCATACCTGAACCCCCGCTGCAGCTGCTGTGCCATGCGTAGGTATGTGAGCCCTACACCACCAACACCAACGTACAGGCCCCCCCCAGACACATCACGATGAGCAGCAGCAGCAGATTTCACCTCCTGCAGAGTGACAGCAGGACACAGCTGGGCATCTGCAGTGCTACTGCATGGGTGGGGTGCTCTTTGTGTGAGGTTTAAGGCAAGGTGACGAATCTTTGCTCTGGTGATGTGTGCAATCAAACGCTGTCAAACACTGCAAGTTAACAATGTCATTGCTACGGCAGTGGAAATGTTCTAGCGGGCTGGAAGGAAGGAGGATCAGTTACAGCACAATCAGCTACATTACAAAGCCAGGTTCCGGCAGTAATTGATATGCTGCATGTAAAATAGCTGCAAACCACTATAAATGGTGGTGACAGCAACATGGCTTATGGTACCTTCCAACGAGCGTCTGACATCTAACTCAAGTCACCTTGAGTGCGACAGCTGCTGCTTTCAAAATCTCCCTGACTAACGCAGGGTGCTCCTCATGTTCGGTGGTAACAAGCGGCTTCAATTCATTCACAAAATACATATCTCCACTCATTGCCCGGATCACTGTTCTGGCAACATACACGTTTGAACGACTTACGTACTGCAGATCGTTTTCGAGACTACCGCTAAGGATGCAAAGTCATCTGTAATATAATTCAAATAGTCCTAGCAATGCGTGTAACTGTGTCGGAGTGACTGGGGAGTATGGTTCCCTCCATTATGCATCGGCTCGTGACGTTCCAAGGAATGCAGTCATGGGACCTGATCAGACGCGTCGCATACAATGTGACAAACTACGTCAACGGCTTAAGCATCGTAGAAGCATGCCATCCTTTGCTGTGCTCTCGCACTGCGAATCCCAGTCAGCATCTTCGCACCAACCATCGTGTACCTGAAAGTGAATTTACTGGCGCTCTAGACACTAGCGGCTGCCAATATGGCAGGCTTGGCGAGCTCTTTGAGTTCTTTGGTGCTCATCCTGTGTGGTGCTATCAACGCCCTGCTGTCTAAAGTTGGTGAGTGCTGCTAAGCGGGCAGCACTCAATCACACCTGTCTGCCTGCTCACTCGGGCAGACCTTCTGCGGGAATGTGCATTCAATGTGATTGCATTGTTCTACAATTTTTATCAGCAGCGAGCTGCAAACAGGAAAGCATCTCTTCCATAGCCCCACCACAGCACTGTTCTACCAGTCAACTGTGACACCATCACACACAGAAGTGACACCATCACACAATACACGCATCTGTTGGACGTCTGCTTTCCTGTATGGCCTGAATTGTCATGTGTCGTCTGTCATGTTGGTGGTGGCTCTGAGTTGCTTGACAATGTGTGTGCAAAAGCAGCACAGCCCGGGCCCTGTGCAGTACTGGTGACATGATCCAGTGTTACACATGCCAGCTCTCTGTGCCGATCTTTCAGCAGCAGAGACACCTTAAGAACCGCCTAGATTTGACCTTTCAAATAAGCACTCCATCTGCAATCGGTATCTTGACACCACTGGCTGCGTGGTGTCCTGCAGTGTACCAACTTGAGGGTCAAGACTGCGGTGGCACCACAAAACAGTTCCAGAAGCCATGGCTCCAGACAGCCCTCATGTTCATCGCCATGGCCTTGTGCCTGCCAATTGCCTGGGGGATAGAATCATGGAAGAAGAAACATCCCACAAAACATCGCAAGAAGGCAACTGAAGGCAACAGTACTGATGATGACAGCAGCTCACAACAGCCCCTGCTGCAAGACCAACATGAACATCAGCAGCAGCAGCAGGATGGCGGAGGCAATGAGCCTCGGTTCAACATGAAGGAGGCTCTGCTGCTGTGTGTTCCAACTGGCTTTGACCTTGCCGCCACCACCCTCATGAATGTGGGACTGCTGTATGTGGCAGCATCAGGTGAGTGATGATGACACAGGAAGCCTGGCAGGGGCTGGCAGCTGGCTCCTGCTGGAACATTGCACTGCCAGCTGGCCACTTGATGCGCTGACTGTCTGTGACAACTGTCCCAGAGGGGCAGAGATGAGGTTGCCAGCGAGTGGCATCACAACAGCTCAGGATGTTGTTGTAGTGCAAACCTGCATGTCTCTCCCAACGGTGCTGCTGCTGCTGCTGTGATTCTTTCTGTTCTGTTGTACTTTCTGCAGTGTTTCAAATCCTTCGTGGTGCTGAGATGGTGTTTGCTGCTCTATTTGCCGTTACATTTCTCAAGCGGCCTCTGAACAGATGGCACTACGGGGGCGTGGCACTCTGCATGGTGAGGGGCCAGTGTATATCAGCATGCAGCACAAAGAGCTGAGGTTGGGTTGTTGCTCATTGAAGAAAGGGGTTGCTGACATGACAATTGCCATGTTTCATCAGCAGCAACCCAACTCCCGCCAGCTCCCATGGTATAATAGTGCATATCTGTCAGATTTTACTCACAGGTAGACAGGGTACTGGGACTCAAATGTGTGTCATCTGATGGCTGTTGCGTCCTAGTAAACAGCAGCAGTAAACCAGACAGAGCAGTCGGGCAGCTGATCACTGCAGGGCCATGACAGGCTGGCTGCCAGGATGTTGGCCGGTTTAACCACACCATCATTTCATCACCCTGTTGCCAACAGCATGCTGAAGTTCTGTTTTACTCTGAGAAACACCCTGAGTTATCAGCATATACACAGATCTGCTGTGCCTGCTGTTCTGCCGAGTACAAAAGATCTCTAGAGGCCCTGGGCCACACTGCTAACGTTGTTGGTTTAAGCCACCCTGAGCCCTGTTATGCTCTTGCTGCATGACACATGACACATGTGCTCAGGTTGGCATCTCCCTGGTTGGTGTCTCCCGGGTGTTGGCAGGAGGTGACTCAGGAGGTGTTGAGGGACACTCCTCTACACACGGGCAAGCATATGGCCCACACAGCATCACCATCGCTGCTGCTGCTGCTGGTTTTAGTGACAGCGGTGGTCCTGGTGGTTCTGCTGACCCCAAGATGGCTGCTCTGGGCATGGCACTCATACTGCTCTCACAGGTGAGCAGGGGAAGAAGAGGAAGAGGAAGAGCCTGAGGCACTGCCAGTGATGGCTGTGACAGTTGAGGTGAATATCAACCTTGCCTTATGGGACTCAGCTGGGATAGTGATATCTGCGCTGCATATGATATCTCCTCATATTACAGGGCCGTTCTGTCTGTCAGCAATCGCCTCTTGGGACCCCATGCTGCTGCTGCTGCTGCTGCTGCTGTTTGTCCTGATATCATGTCCTCAGGCCATCCAGGCTGCTCAAGTGACGGTTGAGGATCACTTCATGGCTGACATGCACATCCACCCGCTGAAGATTGTTGGCTGGGAGGGAGTCATAGGCAGCGTCGTCATGTGTGCAGCAGCACTGCCAATCCTGCAGGCAGGTATCAACAGCAGCAGCAGCAGCAACAACAACAACATCACCTCGCCACAGGCTGCAGTGGAACTGCACATACAACAGCTGTCAGTGTATGAAGCAGCCCTTCCAGAAGTCTCATACAAGCAAAATGGCTGCCATGAGGTTTACTAATGTCTGCAGATAAGCACTGAGATCACCTTCACCTGCTTGTGCTGCAGGTGCTGCCGTTTGCTGATGGCAGTGGTCTTGCCGAGGACAGCAAGGGCAGCTGGTGCATGATCAGGAGTTCACCAACCATCGCAGGTGACAACAAACACCATGTCACCATGCCAATGACAGTGCCTGATGCTGTGTTGATGTGCCTGTTGATCTGTTAAACTGCTCTATGCTGCCCTCTCACCATGGAGCAGTTTTAACAGATCAAAAGGCAGACGGTGACCACCAATGCAGCACTGTAGAAGGTTGCAAGCTGTACTGCCACCTGATCAGGTTCTATCAGAAGAAAGCGACATGGGTGGTTACAGTAATTGGTATACAAAGAAGGGTGTGCTTGGGACCGACATGCAGACTCACAGTGTATGCTGACGGGTACATCACGCATCAAATGCGGCGAGCTGTTTCTAGAGAAACTTACACCCCAACAGCACCAGCGGCCCATGTGCACAACACAACACAAGCTGTCAGCTGTGTCGGCAACTGGCTGCTGCAATACTTGGCCAACACATGGTGAATAGCTCAGCAGCCGACACAGCTAACAGCCGGTGTTGTGTCGTGGGCATTTGACAGAGCCAGCACCACGTGCAGCACTGCTGCTGTCGGTTAGGAGTCACTTCTGTTGTACTATCCTGTGATTGTATGTCACTCACACCTGAGCATTTACCTGCTAAGATTTAGCGGTCACTGTTCTTGCTGCTGCTGCTGTTGCCCCACTTTGCTTCCGTGTTTTTTTCCCCAGTGACTGTTGTTGTCAGCAGTCTTGCTGTGCTGGTGTACAACATCAGCGGCATGTATGTGACAGACCAAGTGGGAGCGGCAGCAAGAACAGTGCTGGAGAATGCCAGAACCCTGCTGGTGTGGCTGGTGAGCAGCTGGGCTGGATATGCTGCTCTCACATCACTGAACTTGCAGTGTCTGAAGATCAGCACAGCTGGCACCATTGGCTAATCATGCTTCCAGATGTCAACTTTTACCAAGAAGTAGGATGGCACAAATTTCACAGCATCATCCCGTAGAAGAACTCCAGGGTATGCTATCATCACATGCTACACTGCTGCTGCTGCTGCTGCTGCTTTCCCTCTGCAGGCTGCCCTGGGTCTGTACTACACTCATGTTGGTGGTGGCAAGGTCGGTGAGGCCTGGGACAGCTGGTCATGGCTGCAGGCGGTCGGCTTTGCTGTGTTTGCTGCTGGAGCATTCCTGTATGACAAGGGGCACAAAGTAGCAGAAGAGCAGGACGAGGCGGCGGGGCGGGTGCCACGCTTCAGCAAGTGGGCGGTGCTCAAGTCGACACTGGGAATTCACACCGGGCACTTTGTTGGCATCAGGAAGTTCAGGGTTGCTGGCAATGCTGTGTTGGCTGGTGTGAGGGCACAGAGGCTCGCAAGGCAGGATGAGGAGGATCACCAGGCACAAGCAGCAGACAGGGCTCCTCATGGGGCAGGCCAGGTTTGAAGTTGAAAGTAGACTGCTGCCAGCAACAACATGATGTCAACACCAAGAGACAGTTGTCTTGTGTTTGGATGTCACACTGTGTGGCTTGGCTTTGCTGTGTCTGGTATGCCACATGCCAATCACATTCAAGCCAAGCCACACAGCGTGACAGGACCGTTTGTGTGCTGCGCGGATCTTGCATGACGTCTGCCATGCTGCACATGTGCGCATTGTCATCACATCAGTGTCTTGGACTTGGTAGCTATGCACATGCGTACAGCGTAATGCTACAGCATTGCATGGCAAGGAGATGACAGAGTTCATCATGGGTGGGGGTGGGCTGCTTGTGCGTGTGAAATGTCAACCAGCAGTTTCCCTCACTTGAAGGCTTCACGTGAAATTTTCCATCTGCAGGTGCAGTGAGACTGTGTGGTCAACACTGCACTCCAGGTCAAGAAGAGTAAGACCTTCTGTCATGGTTGACTGTTTTGTTGTGAGCAACTTTGAATCTTCTCTGGTGTTGCATAGAAGGGTGCTGGCAGTGCTGCCAGCCGCTCAGCGGCATCACTGTCAGCCAGAAACTGCCAGGCATGCACTGCATCAAATGCAGTGACTGACATAAGCATCACCCAGGTATTCAACAACATGTGCGTATTTAAAAAGCAGCGTTTGGGACAATCGTTCAGGCTGTGTGGAATGTTGATCCCAGGTCCCTGTTGTGCCATTCACAAATGCTGCATGTGTATTACTCACCTCCATATGCTCACTCTGCAGTTTCTGGTGCCATAGATATCATCACTGGGCATGAAGCCCAGTGCACATGATGACACACATCACATATATCAGTTGTAGAATGCAAGGGTCACCCTGCACAATGCCATTGTCTTGCTACAACAGCTGTCAGCCATTCCATTATGGAGTTTTAGCAGCAGCACTGTTACTGTGCATGATGGTCAAGCTACCGCTGGCAATTGGTAAATCACCAGTTTGGTGCCATCACAGTCATGCCATTGACCTCCAAGGTCAATTGTGAGTCACAATGCCAGGTGGCTCTCCATGCTCACATCATGGGTATTGCCAAGTGGACACGTTCCTGTTTATCATAAACAGATGGACCATCATATCGGTCAATGAGATCCCATGACATTTGCCAGACGTCAGGCTGCCAACATGGCTTGCAGGCTGCAACTTGCAGCTCAGTAGAAATTTCAACTACTAGTAGAGGTGATAGCTGTCACGTGATATGCCACGGCTGCTATCACTGCTGGGAGCTTTTGGTTGTGCTTGCATGTTGCCCTGCTACAGGTTGTGTCTTTTTGGTGTGCCCCCCATGAGCCATCAGTTGGCTCCTTACGGGTGGGTGGAAACCCTTGAGGTAACTGTTATGGCATTGTGTCAACACAGACGATGTCGTCTGCCTTCGGCGTTGTGAAATTGACTGTGATGCTCGCCACATCATGTGATGCTGATGCTATGCCATGGTATCAGGCTGATCATCAGCTGAGCGCAATCATGTCGCAATCTGCATAGCACAGTGGGCACACACTAAATTAGACACTGCCAGATCTCAGACCATGTGATGGTGTGCATCACATAGCCTATGTGACTTCATGCTATGTATGATACGAACAGTGCAGTGACTGATGAATCGTCGCGAAAAAAATTGAGATGTGAAAAGTCATGGATGCCATTGCTTCAAGCAAACCAGCTGAGCTGCACTGCAGTAGAACATTTGCTGCATGCAGCTGCGCGGATATTGCTGGTGACAGGATTATGCTCTTCAGTGGTACTGGTGATGTGCTGAGAGTGCAGGATGCACAGGACATCGTCATGCCCGTTGGAGCAGATTTTTCTTTGTTCAACTGTTTGAATTTCTGACATAACACAGGGCCTCTGACAGGACTGACAGGCCCCATTTCAGGCGAGTCGCAAATATGTTAGGTGGCATCATGTGCCAGCTGCCCGCGATATCTGCGTCTCAGAATCAGTAGTCGGCGTACAGTCCGTGACACGCGGTCCCGAGAAAGCCTATCCTTCCGCCCTGTTGGATAAAGCAAGCAAGCACTAGGTGAAAGTCATTCATCTAAAACAGTCTCATACAAATAGCTGTCCGGCTGTGCTTATGCACAGGGCTCGGGTCGTCTAGCTACTGCAGATAAAACGATCCATGGCTGGCATTCCCCCAGGTCCTGCTTTGCCTTGGGCGGCCCAAGACTCTTCCAAAGGGGTATCAGCAAAAAGCAAGCAGACAGCAACAGAATGCACACAGAGCGACATCCATCCGGTAGCTATAGACCAGTTGGGCATGAGCATTGGAGACAGGATTGAGGTGGGCATACGCAGGAGCACCAGCAATGGCGGACCTTTGAAGACTATGCTCTACGAGACAGTATGCTTTTCGATGCAGGTGCTATGGAGTGTGCATCCAGACCCGCCAGCAGAACCATATCAACGGGTAAGCTTCACCAGATCGACATCTGCCTTGAGGAAGAGCTCTATGGAGCACCCGTGTGCATGACCATCAACGATAGAGCTGCATGGACGTGCTGCTATGTCCCGATTGTCTTTCATGGGTCCACCTGCCAGAAATGAGACACACAGCAAGGCTTATGAGTAGGAGTACTCCCTAAGGGTATGAGTTGGCTTATCTGTGTATGCTCCTACCATGCTACGCTGAATGTCTTGTTGCAGTGGTGGGGTGCCAAAATCTCCGATGCTGAGCAGCATGCTCCCGGCACTACATGCAGCAGGGGACCAAGCTACCAAATCAGGTAGGCAACAGCTGTTTGTGCTGCAACACAGGATGTAGGGGTTCTGTGTGTGAAACTTACAGCACCTACCCAGCTGCTTATTGCGCACAATGACAAGGGAACACTTGCAGGAGGTGCAACCGCTCTGCAACACAGCTGGCGCATGTCATCAGCAAAGGCCTGATTGTGTATGTGTCAGTACTGCTGAGGCCAGTCTGCTGTGTTGCTACTGTGTGCCATCAGGTATGACGGCGCACCTGATGATGGGTTTGTGGATGAAGAGCTGGTGCCAGTGCAGCTGCTAGCAGAACGTGAGTCACAACAGACAAGCAGCATCAGCACAGCAGTGCTTGAGGTGGATGTGAATGCCGTTCACGTGTGGTGATTTCATGCTGTATATGCGCTTAGACTTTCATATGTTCACTTTCACAATATTTTGTGTAATTTGTGTCCATTTTCCATCTGCTGCCCTTCATGCAGACTCACTCTTTGACTGTGAACGCTCTGCTGTGATGCACTGGCGGCGAGAGGGTGACAGCTATGAGCCACCTGACGAGTCAGAGGGGCCAGCCGGTGATCTTGATGCTGATGAGGACGGCATGATTGAGGAGGTGTCTGAGGGTGATGATGAAGCAACAGGAGGAACAATCTCAGTGCATCAGCTGGCATCAGGGTATGTGAGCTGCTGCTGCTACTGTGATATGCATGTGATTGAAGCAGAACCTGTCAGCACTTGACAATCTGATAGCAAGGCCTGAGCCAACAAGCTTCCTGGTGGTGTGTGGTTTATGGCCACCTATGAGCTTTATGATTCTGCTGGCATGTTGTTGTGTACTGCAGTATCACTGATGCTGATGTGGCTGCAAGTGAAGCTGAGCTGCTTGACAGGCTGGCGGACAATCCATCAGGACAGAGGCAGATGGCAGCAGGGTACAGGGACTTTATGGACAATTTCAAGTGAGAAAAAGACAGTACACATGGCAGTGGGCAAAAATGGGCAGGTTGGAGCAGCGGATGTCCATCATCACCTTGTTTGTCATCGTTCTGCAGCTAAGGACTATGCAGAGTCAAATTTTGACAGCACAAGAGCCGTCAGGTGCCTGAAATTGTCATAATGTATCAGTCATAGCACATCTGCGGGCGCCTGATTACACATGGTGTGATGACATGGACTGTCACCCGCTGTTGCCTGCAGGGCCTTCATTGCCGCCAAGGCATCTTCTCAATCAGATGCAGACGGCGGCCTCCTGATCACAGAAGCAGACATGGAGGAATTCAAAGCCATCATGCAGACCAAGAAGGGGCAACAGAAGAAACCAGTATGATAGCTGCAGCTAGACCAAGAGCGGTTCGTGCAAAGGGGCGTTGTGCAGTACTCATCTGTGCTGCTGGTGCAGCGGCCAACATGAAGCTGGTAGCCGAATTAGTATGACCATTATCATGGCGCATTGATATTTACACCAGCAGTGTCCGCCGCTGGCTTGTACTGCTTGAGCCGGTCTCCAGTGGCCAGACCACTAGATCACAGTGCTTGAACCAGCAAGTATGCGCATGTGCATTATGCAGAATCTGATTCTGGGCAGTTATGCCAGAAGTTGAAAGATTTGGGGCATTGGTGCTTACAATGTTCAACAAGATTTTTGCAAAAGATTAACAGACCATTGCAATTGGTGCATACTGTTTAACCATTGGGTATGTGGCACACTTATCTATGTCTGGGCTGTTGACTGTCTAAAGGAAGACCAGTTTGGCCAACGCCGACGTCAGCGAGTGGACTCTCTCTGCCGGGTACCACTCTGCAGCAACTGCACACGATATGCAGCCACTGCACTGGCAGTGCAAAGTCACTTTGCAGGTCACCTGCACAGCCAGATAGTTGCCATGCCAGAATCATCATGCTTCTGCTTCTGTAATCGGACAAGCCTTGCCAAGGCGTCGTGAGTCACGAGCGTGTTTCTTGCAGCTGCTTGGCTGCAGCTATTAGTGCATCCAGCTGCACCCTGAACCCTTCAAGCTCAGCATCCTTTGCTGCCAGTAACTGCACATATGGTGCAACCATCAACTGCATGTCAGTAGCAGATACTGCATACTTTTGCTGGCCTACAGTCTGCCGCTGTGCTGCCTCCAAGCTGCTGATCTTCTTCTCTAATGCTTCAAACGCCGCCACACTAGGACTCCACTTGCCCCTGGCCCTGCAGTGGTCTAGCTGGGCCTGAAGTGCTGAAGCCTCGGCCTGCTTGTCATGAAGAGCCTGGGGGCAGAAAGAGGGGTTGAAAGGGGCACAGGACAAACCACAAGGGTGAGTTACAATCTGTATTGAGCCATCATGTGCTGGTGACTGCTTGAGGCTGCCCCATCATGATGTTGGGCAACATGTGAAAAGGACATCAGCATGTACACAGTGGACATGTGTCTGAGGGCCGTCAGCCATGTGTACATGGAGCCATGTGTACCCACCGACAGGCAGACGGACGACAGACAGACAGAATGACAGACAGACAGACATTGACCCCTTCCGGGCGCAAGGTGTTTGGGTGTCTTGCCCATGTGCACCCCCAAATGCTTACAGTCTTCATCATGCAGGCAGGCACCCGTATGCGTCAGACAGGACCCCTGTGCTCACTCACCTCCTCCAGTGCTCTGACCCTGTCCCTCCACCTCGAACCCTCTCTGGCTGCCGCCTCCTCAGCAACAGACAGCAGCACGTGCACGGAGGGCACCACCACCCCCTCAACACCACCAAGACCAGCAGACACTTGCGGGGAGGGTTGCTGAGGAGTGTGTGCCATTACTGGCTGTGATGACAACTGTTGTATCTGAGGAGACAACCAGCAGCAGCAGCAGGACTCTGTACTGGGCACCAGCAGCGCAAGAGACCGCTGTCACCGGCATTCTCTTTGTAAGCAAGCAGAGCAAGAAGCGTTAAGTAGCAAGCACCTGTTGTAGAAGTTGGAGGTGTTCTGCTGCTTGCAACTGAACCACGCAGCACAGGTCATGCTGTCGCCTCACCTGTTGTTCATGCTTTGCTGCTGTTTGTTGGGCTGCTGCCAGTTGAGCCTTCAGGTGATCCACTTCAGCCTCCAGCTCAGCACACAGCGCCGGCCAGCTGGTGCCAGCAACAGCAGGTGCAGCAGCTGCTGGTGGTGGTGGTGGTGACGATGATGAAGCGCCCTTCTCAGGAGCCACACTGCTGGCCTGACCTGTGCTGCCATCTGCTGTAAGTTGTTTGATTTGCCGTTCAGCAGCTCTGAGCTTCTGCTGGAGCTGCAGGAACTGCATCACAGCAGCAGACCGGCAGCAGGGCAAGTAACGGATTTGGCAGTACATCCTTCAAGTGGCGAGGCTGTTGACAGAATGTGTGCACTGTGCATCACCTGTTCTGCACAATTTGTTTTCCCAATGAAAGGCTCATGCTGTGGTTAACATCAGATCACTGTACATCAGACCACTGTAGCTCTCCCACACATTGCAGCATAGTGCCCTAAGCAGCAGGGCAGCATACATAGGGTCATGACTGCTGGACAACAACACGGCAAATAAACAACAGGCTTCAGCTGTACCTGGCTTGTCCGCTCCTCCAGTTGTGCCATCAGGCCCGCCAGCTGTCGATCCTTCATGCGCAACAAACCTGAGGACACACCAACAGCACCTGGTGCAACAGAGTCACCTGCTGCTGCTGCTGCTGACATGTCATGCGTCTTGCGACTGTCATCATAATGATGGTCATCATCAGCAGCACCCGGGGCAATTCCACTTGTGTACTGCTGATCCCCATCTACGCTGCTGACATCACTGCTGCTGTGAACTGCATGAGCTGGTGCCTGCACTGCAGCAGCAGCAGCAGATCTTGCCATCTTACCAGCTGCCCTAAGGCCAACTTTCCCTGGTGCTGCTCTCCGATTGCCAGCAGCTGACCCTACATTGCTGCCTGCTGCGCTGGACCTTCTGCTTGCTGCTGCTGCTGCCCCTTCTGCTGCTGTGAGCTTTGCTTCCAATGCTCTGATGCGGCGTGTGTACATCGTGCGCTGCTCATCCAACTTCTGAGTCAATTCACGCAAACGAGCCTTCTGACTAGAGGACTGCAAACAAGCGGGGACCAGTCACATCCAGAACAGGCTCAGCAACTCTGGCTGCAGCAGGTCTCTCATACAAACCTGCTGTGAGCACCTGCTTCCCAACTTCTTCTTCATAGACAGTATCCATGCAGCGCAGTTGATTGCTTACAGACTGTATTGCCCTGAATATCAATGCTTGAATGACTCTGGTGCATCAAGCGCCGCAACAAGTCCTCAACAACTCCACTAGTATGATTTCACACAAAGGTCCTCCTGTATGTGATAGACAGGTCAGTCCATGAGTCACTCACCTCCTGTTGGGCCTGCCGCTGCTCCAGCCTGACCTTCAGGGCCTCATACTGCTGCTGCAGCGCTTTCAGCCCATGATCATGCTGCTGCTGCTGCAGATCCAGCTGGTCTTGCAGCTGCTGTATGGTGGACTGAGCTGCTTCCAGTGCTGCTGCATCGGCTGGCCGCACTGCTGCCACTGCTGCGACTGCTGCTGCTGGGAGTGATGACGGATGTCGGGAAACCAGCAACTGCTTCAACTGATCAACCTGAGGCGTGACAACACATTTGTCACTGGCAGCAGCAGCAGCAACCGCAAAAGCAGGGAAGCTCCTTGAGCTGCCCCAGCTGCAGGGCTTTCCTGATTCCCTTACTGCTGCAGATCAGTCACCAAGTGCTGTTGTAGAGATCGAGTGTGCAGTTGTCAGCAAGGAGTAAGCCTGTGATGGCTGCACAGTGCCGTGGCCACACACCTGCTGTTCTAGTTCCCTTATCCTGCTTGCTGCTGCTTTTCTGCTGTCCAGGTTGTTGGTGGTCCCTCCCTCCAGCCCCCTCAGCCGCCCCTCCAGCTGCCTGATGACCGCGGCCTGTTGGGCCACCAGCTGATCTGACTGCCCCAGCAGTGACTGGTTGTCAGCATACCAGGCCAGCCGCGCCTGAAGCTCTGACAGCTGCTGCTGGTGGGCAGCTGACTGTGCTGACAGCTGGCTGCGCAACTCAGAGAGTGCGGCATCTTCAACCTGGAGGAGGTGGGATGATGCAGCAATATGAGAGGGGAAACATGAAAATCCGCAGCGCAGCAGCAGATCAGGCTGATGATGACAACGATGATGATGATGGTACATCAGGGACAAGAATTAAAGCTCTATGAGCTGCCCACTTCTGAAACTGCTGTCAACAACAGTTTGTGGAGGGACCAAGACAACCCACAAGACACAGAGTGCGGCTCTGGTGGTGGCACTTGTTGTTCAGCCCTGTTTACCTGCCACTGCGTCATGTCTACGCCCTCTGCTGCTGCTGCTGCCCTTGCCTCTGCTGCTGCCTTGTCCTTCCTCAACTGCTCCACCTGCTGCATCAGCTCAGCCTCACGCTCTGCTGCTGCTGCCGCCAGCGACTCCAACTGACCCTCAAGCTGGAGCTGACGGGCCAAGCGATCAGCAGCAGCAGCACCACTGGCACGATGAGCCTCAGCAGCAGCAGCAGCTACAGAACAGCAGACAGAATTCAACAGCGTTTGAAAGGTGCACTGCAGGACCTCTGCTACAAAGCACCACAAAGCTGCCACCTGCTGCTGCAGAATATGCAGATAGACAGACAGTTGATCAGATCTGCTGTTGGAGCTTGGACAGTAGAATGGTGGTGTTGTGCAGCTGTGTGCCTGCAGTGATGCTGCAGGATGAAGCTTCTACCATCACTGTATTGACCAACAGTTGGCTGGTGCAGCAAGAATGTTGTTGCACAATGATATGCTGATCATCCTGGCTGCAAGTTTTTGTTGTGTAGCTTTAGGGCCTATCCATATATCCCAGTCTGTGTCTCTCCAAGTGTCCCTGTATCTGACCTGCTCTTTGTGCTCGGCCAGCTTCATCTGTCAGTGCCGACCTCAGAGACGACAACTGGGACTCAAGATCCTGGCAGCAGCAGCAGCAGCAGCAGCGGCAGCAGTAGCAGCATTTGACATAAGCCCTACCTCAATCAGATTCACAAGCTTACAGAATATTCAGTCAGGACACTCACAGAAGGCTGTGAGCATTTTTTTGCAATGACAGCATGCCAGCAGGCAACTGTGCAGCTATACAACAATCAGCAATGCCTTACCTTTACTCTCTTGGCTGCTGCTCTGTTTTCCTCCTCGTATCCCCCCAGCAGCTGTTCTGCCTGAGCCAGCTCACGCCTCAGCACCGCAACGTCAGCGAGAACAGCACTGCTAGCACTGCCAGACACAGCAAGCAAACCACCACGCTGTTGCCGCTGCCGCTGTTGACTGGCACTTGGACGAGGTGAGGGCGACAGCTGGCCCTCGTGCTGCTGCTGCTGCTGCTGCCACGTCGATGCTGCTGTGCTGCCAGCTTCGTCAGCAGCACTACCTACAGCATCATCGGGGAGCATGCTGCCATCTACTGCTGCTGCTGCTGCTTCCTGTTGTGCTGCCAGGCGATCCATCAGCAGCTGCAGCTCCCGCTGTCTGTCACTCAGCTGGGCCTGCGTGACAGCAGATCCAACAGTGAACAACGCCAGAAACTGTTCAGTCAAGGCGCTGTGTGTTGTATCACTCAAGCTTTGCCGACACAGCTGTGACCTCACCAGCTTCTGTTGCTGAGGTGTGTCAATCCTCATGAGGTGTGCCACATGTCATGACATGCTGTCTTTGAAATATTCTGGGCCTTGTTGTACATGCTCCAGTAGACAAGCCATTACAATCAGCTTGTTGACATGGCACTGCATGGTCAAGTGACTGGCCTGCCTGCTTTCCTGTCCTGGCCTGCATACCTCATAGTATTGTCTTATGGATGACTCCTCTGCCGCCTGTGCTGTATGTGCTGCTGCTAGTGCCTGCTGGAGCGCCTCTGAGTGTTGCTGCTGCTGTTCCAGGGCATTCTCTAAGGCCTGACACCTCAGGCTCAGTTCAGCGTAATTGGGCTTGGCAGCAGAAGGTGATAATGGTGCTGCAGCGGCAGCAGCTGCTGCTGGTGATGATGCTGTGGTTGTGTGGTGGGTCCACAAGCTTGCTGGACGAGGACTGCCGAGGGACTGACCAAGACTGGAAGTGTTAAAAGGCTGCTGTTGCATTGTGTTGGCAGCGTTGATGTCAGGCTGCTGCTGTTGTGGGGATGCTGGAGCCTCCTCAAGGGACACATCCTCAGGCTGGTTGGGCAGCAAGTCTCCTTCCTCAGCTGCAATGCTGGCCTGATGGCAAGCAGAAGTTACCTCGGAGTGCTCTAGCTGCCCTTGCGAGCACTGTTGCCGAAGTGATGGGCTTTTCGCGTCTGCTGCTGCTGCTGCTGCTGCTGATGATGATGATGATGATGTGTTGGATGCTGGTAGTGGGCTGCTGCTATTTTCCAACCAGGGCCCATCCTGCGCAGCACACAATGTTGCTTCCTCCTGATCAGGATGCACTCATGGCTCCTTGCATATCTGTGGTCTGCAGACCAATGTATTGTTTAAGGCAGGTCAAGCCACACCTGCTGCAGGGCTCACACTCACCTGTTGTTGCAAGGGCAGTGTTGATGATTCTCCTGGCAGTTCCAGCTCAAATTCGTCGCTGTTGTATGAAGAACGAGTATCTTTAGGGCTGTTACCAACGTCATCCATACGTACAACTTGGTTTGCTGTCTTTACGGCAAACGAGCCTCGAGGTTACTGCAGCAGGTGGTGCCAGGTCACCCTACAACTCCTGCCCGATTGTTGATGTAGACAGAGGATTTGATTAACTTTTCCATGCTTAATTGCAATGCAGAACAGCGTTCATGCGCTCTGTCAGCACTGATGCCGATGCTGCGGGTTTCCGAAGCGTTGTTGCCGCCTGCATGTGTTGCAAGTGGGGGCTATGATGGGCACACCAGTGAAGATTAGGAGGATGAGAATGACGAATGACCTGCTCGGCGATGTCCGCTTTCTATGCAGATTCTGGTGGGTAACACAAATTCAAAATCCTTCAACCGGAAAGAATTCCTCGAAGCCACCATTATCCCTCAAGGACAGACCAGGTGGTGACAGCACGCATTGAGAGTGCATGGTGATCAATCATCATCAATTTCATACTAGACTAGGACCATCGGTGTTATGCACTGAGACTACATGTAAAAGAAATTGAGCCATGCAACAAGTTGAGATGCAATGGCAAATGCGCTGACATGTGTTCAGTTTGAGTGGGCTGGTGTCCGTGGCCCTGGCTCGTTGGAGGGCTGACAACTTGAATTGGCACTTTTCTAAACCCATCAGTGCTACTGTTCATCAAAAGTTTTCTCGATGGTACCATTTGACGACCTACTGCTGCCACCAGCTGCACAGCTGCATAATGTGAATCAGTGGCACTTCTGCGAACTCCAAATTGTGGCTCTATTGCAAACTGTGGGATGTGAGCGCACACCGTGGCATATAAGTGTCCGACTAGAGGTTACAGTTGCAAACATACAAGACAAGCAACTTATTTGGAATAATGAGACACACACTGCCAGTGCCATCCTCAGGGTTTTCAGAGTGCAAACTAAATGACACACCATGTGTCATTGGATGCATCCATATGACTGATACCAGCATACGCTCTTATATGCACAATAGCCCACTTCAGACCTAGCTCGCCTTCTTCACAGCCAGTGGTGCAGTACTCGCCTTGGCTTCAACAATGCGTTGTGCACTGAGAGCCCCGAGTGCCTTGTAGCCCGTGATAGCAGTGAATAGCCCCAGTGCCAGTGCCAGCGGCAGTGTCTGTGCCAGGTTGAGTTGCAGCCAAAAGAGCAAGTACAGCAGTAGCATGGCTGCAATGCCCCCATGGAAAAGTAACACCCACAGGTTGGCGGCGCCTGACGGGAGACCCTACGTTGAATCAAATGCAGATGTGAGAGTAGCCATGAACTGCCGTCAGTAGCTTGCCCTTATCACAAGCACACCACTGTTGCGGTCAGGCACAACACTGTGAGCAGCCAGCAGCACTGCCAACCAACAGACATGGGTGCTGTCTTGTAAGGCAACCACTGGTGGAAGGATGTCACATGACTCACAACATCATACCACCAGTGGTTGCCTTCATGTCTTAGAAGGCAACAGCCTTTGCCGGATGCATTGCAGTGTGCATTGCAGAGTCCAAACAACTGTTTGCTGCTGAGTGCTGTCTGCCGCTGCTTGCAAGTGTTGCCAGCCACGCGGATGATCTCCTCCACAGCATTGCCACAAATGGTGTACCTTGTGCTGCTGCTGCTTACCTTGAAGTTGACCCCAATCATCCCCAGGTAGCCCAGCAACAGCACCAATGGGGCAGTAACAAGACCAGTGAACGCAAGAGACACCACCGCAGGGGCACGCTTGTCAGGAGCACGCTGCAGCAGCAGCAATGACACAGCATTTGCAAGACGATTGGCAGCCATGATGCCAGCTGCGCAAGAGCCCATGATGTCGTCCACCCAGGCACACCGCCTGCTGCTTCCTACCAAGCATTCTGCTGTTATTTGCTGAGGTGCTGTCACATGTGCAACTTACGAAGGTGTGTGCGATGTTGGGCTTCAGGTTGTTTCTTGGCTGGTATGTGGCTGTGAGCAGCTTTGGCCTGGGTGGTGCATCACTGGCTGCTTCAGGCAGCACAACACTGCCCAGCTCATGGCGTACCCCCACAGCAGCAGCCGGATCACCCAGCAAAATGCTGAGCTCCAACTCACCACCCTGCAGCGACAGAACCAACAGCACCAGGGTGTGCTCAACAGGTGTCCAAGCTTGCGCACTGCAGTTCAGGTGATCCCATGGCTGCTGCAACCAACACTCTAAGCACCCATGTTCGCAGTGGTGTCACCTGCCACACGACTGCTGCTGTCGACGGCAGCATATGCTTATATTGAAAGCAATAGGACACGCTGCTAGCAGCACCTGACTTGCTGAAGGCTGCAAGCTGCCTCACTGATGAAGACAACAGGGACTGCGTAGACAAGCTGCCTTTTCACCTACCACGTTTGCAAGCTGCTTGTCGATGCTGTCAGTGCTGAGAGTGATTACATGCAGAAGATCCTTCTTGACCTTGGCAACAGCATAAGCAGCGAGGCCATGGTGAGCCTTGCTAGCTGCCATAAGCATAGCTTGCTGAGGCTTGAAAGCACTGCCATCCAGGCTTGGTGTGAAGGAGACCTGCAGAACCCAGCAGATGCGGAGGTTGGCAATGCTGGTGCATGCACAATCATCCTCCCAAGCTGCCACTGCTCACAGGGAGGTCGGCATTCTGCAGACAACACACTGCAATGAGTACATGAACATTGTACCTGCATAGTGCAGGTAGTGCTAGTGCAGACCCTGCCATCATGCAGGTGACGGCTGGCGTAGCAAAGTACCATACAACAGCCCTGATCGGCTGAATCACCTCAACAGACTGCCCAGAACCCAGCTTTACTGCTGTTAAAAGCCTTTCCCCTGGTTTGCCTTCCTTGGGGGACTGCTTCTTGCCATCTGCCGAGTACACAACTGCAGAAATGCTGGCCACGCTCAACGTGCTTCTGGTCTGCTTGGCCGATGCGCTGCAGAAGCACAGTGATTGGAGTTGGTTGTGTGCAGCACTTGAGCAAGCGACACGTGATCGGGAAGCAAGCGAGACGCACCTAGATGATTCTATAACTTCTGAATCATCATATTTGCTATTAACTGAGCCCTGTGCCTACACAAGAGTGGCGGTTGTAAGTACTCGCCATGGTTGATGGCTACTAATGTGTGTGTTGCAAGGGAGGGTACCTGTACAGCACGCAGCAGAAAGCATAAGCAGATCACTGCTGTAAGCTTGCTCATTGCCAAGTCTCTTCAACACGATGCTGCCGAATTGCTACAGTGTGCAGAGAGCCTTGCTGCATAGGTTATCAATATTCATCTGAGTGCACAAAAGAGACGTTCTCACTGTTCACACATCAGATCCGCTCACAACAACAGCGTACCCAGGTTCACAGATATGCGCCTCGTCTGCTTCCTTCCTCCTGAAGCTGAATACGTCAACGTAATGAACAACTTGTTATCCAAAGGTTTCTCTCCATCATCGTTGTCTCTCTCAAATCATGTCGGGAAGTGCGGTTGTCCCGCCATCAGCGATACACCTTGCTGCAGGCATGGTTCTTGAAAAACACCCTTTGGATAATCTCCTGCGATGGTTTCAGGTGAATGGTAGAAGAGTGACCCCTGCAACTTGAAGCAAGGTCTCACTGAGTGTGGAAGGGCACTGCACACTAAACTCTCTAACTCTTAGAGATTGGCAGTGTTGCATCATGCGACGGCTCAATCCTTTCTACATGGAGCCTGAGGCATGTGGCAACTGGGGCAACCATTGTTCAATTAAGTGCCACCTGATGGATGGATTTGTGTGCCTTTGACGTCACCTTGAAGGCACTTCAGGGGAGAGTCTCCGAGTCTCAGGGCCTGAGGGAGGTCTAATCTTGGTGTGCCAGTGTGGCTGAGCCACCACTTACATTATCCCAAGGGCCTTGCGGCCGGAAAGGGTAACTTCCTTCCTTCCTTAAGTGCCAGTTAACTGGGCCACTGGCTGGCACCCTGGTGCCCGGCGAGCTTTTGTGCTTTCAGCCTTCAAGGCACTATGATAGTGCTGACGCGTCAGTGCCACCGGACACAAAATGATCACGGTGAGTCACCTGGCCAGGCCAATTACCCTTCGAGTCACTGATTGTGCACTTTATGACAGTTGGCCTCCTCAACGACCCTTAACAATGTGCACTGAAATGCTCAGCGTGTGGCATACACTGTAAAATTCCGGCCCGCCCCGCAACCATTTGGTGAGCATACCAGTCAGTTGACGCTTGCTGAGGGCAGCCATAATGCACCGCATGCAGTTGCTAACTTCACCATAATACAGGACAAGAGCATGACTTTCATGACAGATTATGTGTGTTCACTTGGGCTCAATCTGTTGTACTATGAATGAGCATGGCCAACATGGTCCGTGATGAGCTCCAGATGACATGTTGACCTCAACAACCACCATGGTCCATGATGAATCAATGGCTTAAAGCTCTCAGCGCCTCATCAGCCTACCCAGATGATCCCAGAACCCAGGTGACACAGACTGACGATAGAAGGTATGCAAGACAGGTTTATGAAATCGCTTGTGGGCCGCAATCTGGTTGTGAGTACAGCATGCACACCTGCATCAAATGATCAATTCCAAGTGCAGCTCGCAAGCAGCAGCTGTCAGAATAATTGTGTCAGATCACCCACATGTGCGATGCTTGTGTCATTGTTGACTGGAAGGCCTAGATATTAAGGTTTTTGTAGCAGAGCATTTGCTCATCTGTCTAAACAGCAAGCCGCTAAGCAGCACCCCCATGAATCACATACTTGCAACACAACAACAAGCATGTGCAGCAGGTATGCCGGAGCACATGTTGCCACCCTACAGGTAGACCACTCAGCTGGTGGCGCAGCTTCTGGTGGATGAATGCAGTCTCCATTGAAGTCATGAACCTATGTGTGTAAGTGTGTATGTGCATTTGAATCAACAAACAGTACAAGCCCGGTTGCAGGCGCAAAACTGTATCTGATCATAGAGCCCTAAAACTTGAGCACAAGCACGACTTTGCCACGATTGCAGCTACTGACAATACAACTTGCTGTCCAACTACTGTGGCAGGCTGCATACACGCCCCCGCCAGATGCAAGGTTCATTGCCACACACCATGCACCCTGTTGCAAAGCAGACGCTGCATAAGCAATACACATAGCAGGTGCCCAAGGAAGACCACTAAGCAATAACCTACTGCCAATATCTGTAAAAGAGCTGCTGTCATCTGAATGATTCGGCACCAGCAACTCTGAGTGAGCTGCAAGATGTACACTGCTTCATCTTGTCGTCCGTACAGCTGATCACCCAGTACATCAGCAAACAGCCCCTGAGGATCATTGGTTACACCGCTTGCCGCTGCTAAGCGCAGTCCTTCCTGATAACGGGTCAGCCTTTGCACTGCCACTTGCATGTTGTCTGCTGTCCATGTGGCTGACCAGCTGACCACAGGTCCCCCAGGCCATGAGTCCTGCACCATGTCCAGCCACTGATGTCCCGAGGCATGATTGACAGTGTCAGGTGCACGCTGAAGTCGGACAGATAACTGTGTTGAATACCCATCCAAAGAGCTGTGCTTTGCAGGTCTTCTGATAGGCATGGTCAGGGTGAAGGGCTGCTGTGCTGCTGCTGTACATGCTGGCAGGACAACCTGGCTACCCTTGTCTGTCATGCTGCCCAGTATGAGCTGATAATGCCACCCAGCACCCCTGTCACTGCAATACCTGCTGTGGTCACCGTTGATTAGGCTGCCTGCGAATTCAATTTGTATTGTGCCTTGCCGAATATCCACAGCGGTCAAGGTGCTGTCCAACCTTATTTGGTACTGCCCTTTGCTGTCATGACCGACAAGTTGAGAATGAGTCTGCAGTGATTGATGGTAAATGCCCTTGTCAGATGTAGAATAGCTGATTGCTGCTATGAGGATGGCGAGGACAGCCGCATAAAACGGCCAATCGCAGGGTCCTGCTGCTCTTTGAAGGTATGGCACGTCTAGCCGTCCAAAAGGCTTTGATGAGTGCCACCGCTGCTGATGTTCAGGCACAACACCATCATATGCATTGTTATGCTCGGCCATGGATGCTGGTTGTGTCCCAAACACAGAATTCACTCCCGGGTCACGAGTCAGCAAAAAGTTGGTTTGATCGCGCTATGAGCTGTCCCTGGCATTGAGTAGCCGACTGTATAGAATGCGCTGAATCTTTCAAACGTCCAAGTATTTGTCTGGCATTTAAGCCGGTTGCAAACACTCAAACAAACTGCAAAGTACAATGGCCCCTTCGCACTCCAAAGCTAGCACAATATTGTACATAATGCTCCCACAAAACTGTTGGGTGCGTGCAGTAGGTCGTCAAACGACTGGCCAAGCTGCAATGACACTTGGCGGTATAAGATAACGTGCTTCTCCAACGGGACGACGTACGGGCCCCAACTTGAGCATTTGACAATTCCGAACAAACTTCAATCCTGCTGAGCGTCAGGGTGCATTTTTAGTCCGGCTGTGGCTATGCTGCTGTGGCCCAGCAGCAGTGCTGCTCGCTCAATAGTCAGCCCAAGCGGCACTTACACCTTCTTGGAGCGCTGCACTGCTTCACCGCGTGCTGCAGAGAACAAAAACATTGTACAGGTTCTTTTTATGCAAATATACTCTGCGTTGCTGCATACTTTCTCAGCCCTAGCCTGCAGTTGGTTCAAGCGCACTGACATCAGCCTGACACTAGTTACTATGCTCTGACGTCTCTGCAGGAGTTACATAAAGTAGTAGGATATTTCAGTCACTGGAAAATTATGGTGGAACAAGAGGTGCCACCGTGGCACTGTTTGTTCAGCTGCCAAACAGTGTCACTGATCCAACGGTTGCCAATTTGCAAACCTGATAAAGAGTCAAAAAACCTCCAGCTGGAGGCTGCTGGCAGCAGCCAGCCATACTGAGGAATAGAACTTTCGTTTGAGTGAGGATGTCATTGCCGTGATGAGCCCAGGAACGACTCATTGTGACCCATATTGTACAAACCCAAGACCCATTTTGACTTGTTCGCCGACACAACAACGTTTGGTGGCTCAACTTTATTGTGCGTGTGCTCCATTTTCGGCTAGTCATTACTCCATGTTGCGGGTTGATCACATGTCCAGGAAATGTCATATGTGTGAAGCAAATATTGTTGGTCATGAACAACATGTTGTTTTGAGTTGTGATGGTGTGCAACATGTGCGGGATATGTACCCGCAGTTGGATTTCTCACAGCCCACATTGTCCTTGTTTTTGACAGCACATGCTCATCATATGTCGTTGTACCAGTTCCTGGCTGCGGTGGTAAGGTTTGCCCACTTTGTGGTGCTACGTCCGCCGTGAACTACTGTTGTCAGTGAGTCCTGCCATGTCACATGTGTTGTGCAATGCTTTTGCTGCAAGATGGCTATTGGGTTTCACAGCCTTCCATGCTCAGTGTGTGTTGTGTTGGAGTTCTGCTGTGTGTATCTCACTGAGGCAGCTATGACATGATATGAGTCATATCATGACGTAAGTTGGTTGAATACCGCCCCCACTGAGTAAAAGAAAATGAGCCATGCAACTGAGTGGGCTTTTCTGCCCTGAAGGCGCCCCTGAGGGTGGTCTAATCTTGGTGTGCCAGTGTGGCTGAGCCACCAAGTACATTTCCCAAAGGCCTTGCGGCCGGAAAGGGTTCTTCTTCTTCTTTTTGACTTGTTCATTTGTGCTGGTTGTTGCGTTGCAATCCTAATAAACCTATGCATGTTTTGCATAAAGTTTCTGAGTCTTAGTTGGAGGTTGGGTCTGATGATCTTCTGCAAGTTGAACTTGCAGATATTCAACCGGATTGAATCTGGTTTCTGTTTCTTTTTGGTGTGCCCCCATGAGCCATCAGTTGGCTCCTTACGGGTGGAAACCCTTGAGGTAACTTGTATACTTCTGCAGCAATCTCTATACATGCTATGCGCTTACATGCAATTCAAGCTGCCAGTAACAACCCGCTCAGTTTCGCAGCCTAGACAGCGCCATCGCTCCTGCGATGCTCAGCGTGCGGTGTACAAGCCGTTTGCATTTGTATGGTAGTGCATACATGCCCGTTGATGTTTTTTTGTGGTTCCTCAGATGTACCTCTGAGGTACGATCGGACCTCTTCAGATGGAATTTCCGACAGAAATAGCATCTGACAGGGATCGGACATCATCTGACACCATCTGACAGGGATCAGAAAATCGGGATTACCAGAGTGGTGGTAGTAGTAGTGGTGGTAGTAGTAGTGGTAGTAGTAGTAGCAGTAGTAGCAGTAGTAGCAGTAGTAGCAGTAGTAGCAGTAGTAGCAGTAGTAGCAGCAGTAGTAGTAGTAGTAGTAGTAGTAGTAGTAGTAGTAGTAGTAGTAGTAGTACACTCAGTGACCATAATTGTTCGACATGATAGACTGATGACTGCTGATTCTTAAACACCGTGCCAGGTCCTGAGGCTCACTCACAGCTGGTTACCACCATGGTTGCAGCCCGAGTCGCCTCTCAAGTTCATAACACAGTGTACTTGTACCATCTGGATCTTTGTGTTTACTTTGTGTCCCACTGCAGGTGATTTTGTTGTGAATGCGTAGAAGGCCCTCTGCAACAGGCAAGGATTGCCATGCATCTGGGCGTGCAGCTACTGCTTTCACTGCCTCAACTGCTGAACTTGATCTTCTTGGGTTTGGGAGCTTGCTGGGCTGTCAACGGCTCATAGTCGTACTCTATGCCTGCTGCTGCTATCTTCTGCTTACGTTTCCTGTCTTTCTTGAGCAAGCTTGCTATTCTCTGTGCATGCTCTTCTGGAGTACGCTCCTTGTTGACTCGTTCAGCTTCAATCTTCTTCCAGGGAACTTTCTTGAACCTTCTGTTTGCGCCTTTGAACAGCTGTGGGTGAACTTCAGACTGCCGCAGCACACGGCATGACAGTTTCTACATGCATCCAGAAAGCACATCACATCAAACAGCAAGCAGCAGCATGAACGTCAGCAACATCAACTATGAATGTGAAAGTTTTTGTGTGACATCCTGCAGACCCCTGCCCTGCAAGCAGCCGGCTGCCATTCCAGTAAACGCATAATGGCCAGCATGTCAGCTGACAGCTGTAAGAGGCATGAGGCTACTTACTCGTAGTTAGAACACTGTGACACTGCTGCACCGGCTGCTGCTTGTGATGTGTACGCTTCATGGCTGTCCATGACGGTCTGTTACTATTGCACTGCATTGCTGCCGCAAGTGTATTGCTGCCGCTAGTGTAATGCTACATGCTACATGCAATGGCCATGCTGGATCACGTTGTGAGTATCCAGCTTGCTTAATCACCTGCTTGAACATGAAGTATCCGTCCATGGTTTCTGCTGCTATTTTTGCCACATCAGCATGCTGAAACTCCAAGAAGGCATAGTGCTTTGGCTTGGCAGTCTGTTTGCTGCGGGATAGGCGCACGCGCTGCAGCTTGCCAAACTGAGAGAAAAACCCTGCCCAACAAACAGATGCAGTAGTGAAGTAGTATTATACTGCTGCTGTCGATGTCAATAGCTGTTAACGTAGACCCTTGACAGCAGGTGAAGAGAGGCAACAGTGCTGCTGCTGTCAAGATCGCTGATAGCAAGTTAACTGCTAATGCTAGCACACCTGCCTGTCTTGTAGTAACAACAGCGCTGTTCGACTGTGCACGAAGCAACTACTATACCAAGGGGCCGAACGTCCCTTGGTGACTTATGTCCAGCACATCAGGTGGTGCTGCGTATGTATACTTACCCAGCAGCTCATCCTCATAGAAACCATGCGGCAGGTGCCTGCATGTTGGAAAATTCATATGTGTCATGCTAGCAAGAACATGTGTCAGACTAGCAAGAATAAGTGAGCCTAGTGGAGCACATGAAGGGCCATGCGCTCAGCTCTTACCCAATGTACACTACACTGGTCAAGGGGTCTTCCAAGCCACTGGGGCCTAGACCAGCATCGTCAGCTGCGGCGTCTGCTGCTTCCTGTCGCTTCCTCTTGACCATCTTGTGCCTGTGGATTGTGAAAGAGCCGCGCACAAAGCTGTGTAGCTGTCGGAACTGTGTCTGCGCGGCGGGGTTGTGAAGACAGAAGGCAGATGCAGCAACACACGTCACACCAGCGGTAGATAGCCTTCTGTACGACCACGATTAGGGACAATCAGGGCTCCCGGCTTTGAAGAAAGGGTCCCAAAAACTGGCCGGTCATGAGCATGACACTTCGTACTGCAACATCTTGCCACTGGTGCATGCCACTTTCAACTCTGCGTATGCTGCTTCTGAGCCAAGATCCTTGCGTTGGGGAACCCTGACGATACAATGAAGCAGTCACTTGCCCATCGCGGGGCTTGTTCAGAATGGCGCATTCCGCCCAGTCGCTGCTGTGCACGTGCTCGCTTTGCCGATCATTTAAAACCAATTTCCAGAAGTCGTAGTGCGCTCTCAGCGGCTAGTCAGCAGGATGCAGCGGTCTTTGATGTACCAGAAAGCAGAGAGGCAGCAGTGAGCTTCCAAGCACAATTGGACATCTCCACTGACACCTTACTATCCTTTGTGGAAGCAACGTCTGATTCCAAGTAATAACACTCAATCTGCTGCAGGTTGATGTAGCAGTAGCAGCTGTACTAGGCCAACTCAAAGGGCTATCAGGGCCAAAAAAATTAAACAAGGTAAATTTGCCCTGTACAATAAGCAACTGGTGCCGAAAAACCAGCTCATCACAGCATTATGCTGTCGCGATAGCAATTGGTCAATTGATTCTGCCATGAAGTCACTGATGCTGTCATCTTGTCAAGCAGACCCTCAGGCTTGGACACTGTGTTGACTATCAAGATTCCATCCTTTAGCAACAACCTTCAACTGTCTTTCACGCAGGGCTTTGCTGCCAGCAGCGGCAGCAGTGCCTCATGTACCCGTTATTCAATAGAACTACCGCTCCCTGATGACAGCTCAGCAGAACTGGTACAACTGACTGCAGAGATTACAGCCAGGCTACCTGCAGCAGCTGCAAAGGATGCGTGCATCGTGTTTTCATCAGATCAAAGCGCAGCAGCTGCTGCTGGTGCTTTGAAACGCTGTGGCAGGGTGTTGTCACTGCAAGATGCCTGCAGGTCAGACAGCTTGAGCGGGCCGTTGCTGCTGGTGGCACCAAACACATCAGATGTAAGTGCGACCATGACAATCTGGGTTACAGCCACAGATACTGCCTCCTGTTGCCAACTTATGTGATACCTGGCAGACAACTCCATTGGGTATACAGCAGGCGCCCTCTTTACTACTCTTATGTTGCCCACAGGTAGCACTTGCTGAGCAGTTGCTTGATGAGGTGTGGAATGGTCCCTGGACCCTGGCCCTCAACCCCACTTGGCACATCAACACACCAGCCCAGTACCAAGGACTGGTGGAGTCCTTCCAGGCGGTCTACAGCTTCATGCCGATAGCAACACAGGTGAAAATATACACTGCTCTGACCAGTAGTGGTCAGTTGCTAAGGACAGTGATAGGGGGCAGCAAGAGCATATTGGCTTTGTCGGTATCGTTCTACTTCCTGCATGTATGTATTCAAAAGGATGAGGCCACAAATGGTGTGGACGGAGTATCAGACCATGTAGTTGGTTTAGCATCACAGACATGGTGTTAGGTTTTCAGAGGTTTGTGCAGCAGGGTGAATTGGATGTGGCTCTTCCACCTTTCTGTCATCTTTCAAACACCGCTCTGGCCGATGTAGGCGTGCCTGCTGCTGTATGGTGCACATGTCGTCTCAGGGTCTGATGCGTGTCGAAGGTGCTGTGTTGCGGCATATGCCACCAGGAAACAGGCAGGGCAGCAGCAGCCCGTGGAGGGTGCTGTTGAAGGAGGGGGACAAGTTTGTGCAGGTTGGTACCCCTCTTCTAGTGGACTTGAAAAATAGACGTGACAGGGCCTTTGATTGAGCGGCAGCCTTTGATATGCCATTTGAATGTTGTGATGTGAATTTGTCTTGGATGTGCAACTGTTTTATTATGCCCCCTTTGTTCTTTTGCTGCTGCTGTTCAAATATAAGGTTGAGGCGCTGCTGCTGCCTCCACTGCTGGTGCCGTTCCCATGCACAGGTGGGCCAGATGAAGAAGCGACCTGAACAATCTGATCTGGAGCTTGTGTTCATCAACGCTCGCGCAGCCAAGAGTCCTTTGACATCCCTTGTGAAAGGGGTGAAGGGAATACTGGACAAAGGCAAGAAGTGATGATACGACTTGTCGCTGTATCGTAGTGCTCTTGTGCAGAGAACAGGATGTGTTGCATATATCTGCAACACACAGGGGCAGCTTTTGCATGCGGCTTTGCTCAATGGAGGGCTGCAGTACAATACTGTACATTAGAGGGTCGAGATATGCCCTAACAGCTTCCGGGTTCCGCAGATGATGGGCAAGTCTATTCATATGCGTCAAATGTTGTCTGTACAGTTGTACATGCTCGCTCCGCAAATCATTATTGTGTGGGTCCCGGAAGTGTCATGTGGCTCAGCGGTCTCATGCACATTGCGAAGCTATTGGAGATCTTTGGACATCTGCTATGAATATGCCCTATATATTACTCAGCTTTTGCGCCGTGTGTTGGTGTTGATCAGTGAGGCTGTGGCTGGGCGTGAACAAGCTAGGCGGGGTCCGCTTGTTAATCGTCTCTGGATGCAACATTAGGCATCTGAACCGTTCAATCTGAAGTGTATCACGCCTGGAAGCACAGCAGATGAGGCAATTGCCTGTAGGGCGATCAGGAGGTCAGATGATGGCAGCCCGTCAATTGTCGAGGTGCCTGGTGACAAACATTCGTCCGACCGGTGTGTTCACCTCTATCAACCGTGCATCGAATGGATTCCCTGTGGCAGTGGCTGCAGCAGGTACGCAATGGATCTATCCGCATACCAGCAGCAGCAGTAGCTAGGGCTACTGTGATGTGGTTTAATTGCCATGCAGTACAGCTGACGGCAAATCAAGCACGTCGTTGTCTTAAGATTTATAATACCATGCTGCTTGCAGGCCTTTTGGTCGGAAGTAAGCGCAACATGCCGAGGCTAGCTGCAACAACAGGTATGCTTTTGGCATGCATGCATCTACTTTAACACAGTATATGTAGAGTACCCTTTAGTCAGGCAAGGAGCATGAAGATCTACGACCAGTATATGAGTATGCTTGTGAAGGATCTAGCCACTCATCAAAGTGAAAAACGTGTAATGTGAGACAGCAATGGTGAGCAGTTGGCTTCAAAGCCTGTCGCCTTGCCTCCACCTTGGGACAACCGCTGGCTGTTGTGGCATTTGGAGTTTTATGTATTTACAGAGTTGTACGCTTCATAGGGAATGGGATGTAGCCTGCAGAGTTCCAATCTGGCTAATTGGATGCACTTACATCCTGTGCAGCATGCCTCCTACTCACGCAGATACCACCACCATCACTCAGGCTGAGTCAGCAGTCGCACCAGCAGCAGCACCATTGCCAGTGAAGTTGGTGAGTTTTGTTGGAGAAACGAACAGTGAACACCCACGTAAACATGGTGTCAGGAACACACTAGTAGCAGCAGCACCTGTGAAGGCTTGACTTTCACATTGTGCCAGCTATTCCACAGCTGGATCAGCAGTCAAGCAATGCCCAGTAGTTCTTTACAGTGCAAGTGTCAACAACAGAAGCAGTGCGTTGTTATCAAATTACAATCGAGTTGGCAGCAACAGATGTCAGCATCCTTGGTGTGAGCGACAGAGTGAGCAGCAGATGAGCCACATGGCTAGTAGCTCTGCTCACACACAACATACCAACCTGAACCATTTTATGCACTACTACTCTGCAACACTCATCCCATTCAAATTGCCTGTTGTTGCTGGTGGTGGTGTGTATATGTGTGTGCGTTTTGGTTTGTGTGTGATGTTCAGTCTGGTACAGACATCCGTGAGCGTTTCCTGTCGTTCTTTGAGTCCAAGGGCCACACTCGCCTGCCCAGCAGCAGCTTGGTCCCTGAAGATCCAACAGTGCTGCTCACAATAGCAGGTAGGATGTGGCTGAGGGACCAGCAGCTGGTGACAGGGGAAAGTCGGACAGGCAGGAGCCACACTGAGTGTGCTGCTGTTTGGTGGTTCGTTGCTCGTCAGGCAGTTTGCAAGCAGCAGAAGCAGCAGTGCCGCAGCAGCATGTTCATGGCATCTGAACCTGTGCTGATGCAGATATCTACCATACAGACACGACACTGCAATATGCTGCTGCATCCTGACGGCCAGTACTCTGCTGCTGCACTATATGAATGAATTGGCGATCTACTCTTGGTTTGTGAGACGCACGGTTGCTGCATTCTGATCACCAGGTATGCTTCAGTTCAAGCCTGTGTTTCTGGGCCAGGCCCCGCGCAAGGTCCCCCGCGCCACCACCACCCAGAAGTGTGTGCGCACCAATGACATTGAGAACGTGGGAGTGACCGCCAGGCACCACACATTCTTTGAGATGTTGGGGAACTTCAGCTTTGGGGACTACTTCAAGAAGGAGGTAAACCATTGAACACAGGGTCGAGTCTGCTGCAGCAGCAAAAGCAACACCTGGACACAATGCAAATCACTCAATTGGTGTCTCTGCTGAAGGGACCTCGCTCACACACACTGTGCACATCATCTGAGCTTCCTGCCTAGCTGTGCCTGCCTGTCTTCTGCTGCTGTGTTGCATGCAGGCTATCTGTTGGGCGTGGGAGTTGTCCACTAAAGTGTTTGGTCTGCCGGTTGACCGAGTGTGGGTGAGTGTGTTTGAGGAGGACGAGGAGAGTCTGGCCATCTGGCGGGACGTGGTGGGAGTGGACCCAGCACGCATCAAGAAGATGGGTGCAGAGGATAACTTCTGGGCAAGCGGACCCACAGGTGACAGCAGAAGTCACTGACTCCCAGTGGCTGACCACATGACAATACAAGGGCACTGTCTGGGCTGTCAAGGATCTGCAGACTCCTTGTCATGAGATTGGCTGGAGTCTGTCCCACATCCACTCAAACCCATCAGAGACCCTTTATGAGCCTGGCCCTGTCCCTAGTGCTCACTTGTCCTGTTGACCTGCTCTTTCTGTCTGGCCTGTGTGTCTTCTCAGGTCCATGTGGCCCCTGCAGTGAGTTGTACTATGACTTCCACCCGGAGCTTGGCGTGGGACCTGAGGTGTCTCTTGAGGATGACAGCAGGTTCATTGAGTTCTACAACCTGGTCTTCATGGAGCTCAACAGGGATGCAGAGGGGCACCTGACACCCCTGGCAGCCAAGAACATTGATACAGGCATGGGGCTGGAGCGTATGGCACAGATACTGCAGGTATGAGCATACTTGACCGGCCTGAAGCAACCGCATGTGGCAGACCTTCTCATGCACAACGGCCTTTGTGTGGCTCCGCTGCTTTTGTGGTTGGTAGTGATGCCAACTCTCATCATGACTGACATGGGCACCCTGCAGTGAGATAGGGATGACTGGTTTCTTTGCTGTAGTCACTCTGCTTATGTGCAGCACTGCCCGTCCAGGTCTCCCAACATGTGCTGTGACCTGCTATTGCTGCTGTGACCTGCTATTGCTGCCCTGCCCTGGTGCAGCACGTTCCCAATAACTATGAGACCGACCTGATCTTCCCAATTGTGTCTAAGGCTGCTGAGCTGGCGGGCATCAATTACCACAGCAGCCCAGCAGCAGCACAGACCGCTCTGAAAGTGATTGGTGACCACATACGTGCCGTGGTGTACCTCATCAGTGACGGTGTCATTCCCAGCAATGTGGGCAGGGGGTATGTTGTGAGGCGGTTGCTCAGGAGGGTCATCATGAAGGTGAGGCAGCAAGGGAGGCAAGAGGAGCTAGCCAAATAAGATGAGCAGTTGTGGGACAGGGCTGGCAGCGCACCCAGTGCTGTTGCACACGCAGGACTTACAACCTGGCCTAGGGCAGAACAAGTAGCTGCAATTGCTCTCAGTTCTCTTTGGTGTTCATATCATGAGCATTGCTCACCATCAGGCGCAGTCTCAGACCGGAAGGGAGAATTATTGCTTTGTGACGCCTGCTGCCACAATGCTCAACAGTAGCTGCTCAAGTCTGATGCTCAATGTTCCCAGTACGACTGCTGAGCACCAACGCTATGCTGTACCCCACAAGAGTAGGTGGCCAGCAGTGGTTCTGTACAAGGCTGCTTGTGTTCATTCATGACTTCTGCTGCAGGGTCGCCTGTTGGGCATCAAGGATCAGTTCACTGCTGATGTTGCTGCAGCTGCCATCCAGCTGTCTGGCCAGTGTGATCCTCAGGTGGCGGCAAATGCAGCACGAATCACAGCAGAGTTGGGTCGGGAGGAAGCGGCATTCAGTGCCACACTCAGCAAGGGCCAGAAGCTGTTGGATGAGATGCTGGCCAAGGCACAGGCTGCCGGTACAAGCAATGGCAAGACTTTGCCAGTGCTGGCTGGTGCTGATGCCTTCCTGTTGTATGATTCATTCGGATTTCCATTGGAGTTGACTCAGGAGTTAGCTGAGGCTGTGGGGGTGGAGCTAGATGTGCCAGGGTTTGATGCAGCCATGGCAGCTCAGCGCGCCAGATCATCATCAAGCCGTGAAGCTGTGGATCTGACTGCAACTGGCGGTGGCCTTGGTCAGCTGGCTGAGCAGCTGTCATCTGGTAGTGAGTTTGTTGGTTATGATGATACTTCACTGCAGCTTGATGGGTGTCAGGTGGTCGGCCTGCTGGTGAAGGGCCAGCCGGTGCAGGAGGTCACAGAGGAAGGTGAGGCGGGTGTGCTGGTGGGGTAGTGACCTCAACTTGAGAATGATGTTGGGCACCACATCAAAGGAGCAGGAGGCTCCAAGTTATGAGGTGCTGTTCAGTGAATCATGACTTGGTCATCCTGATTTGAACGGCCTGCCTGCAGCTGCCATGTGGTATCCGCATCCCAAGCATACGTTGGCTGAGCACAAGCTTCCAGTGTGCACGTGTTTGTAATTGCAGGTACTGCTGTTGAGGTCTTGTTGGATCGCACACCCTTCTATGCTGAGTCAGGAGGACAAGTGGCAGACGCAGGCTACCTCAGCAGCAGCAGCAGCAGCAGTAATGGAGCCAGCAGCAGCAGCAGCACAGAGCTACAAGTCACAGACGTCCAGAAGGGAGCAGGTGGAAGATTGTTTGTACACAAGGCAGTGTTGCAACAGGGCAGCCTGAAGGTTGGACAACAGGTGCGCAGCGCCAGTGCTGTGTGTGTGTGTGCAGCATGTCCCACAAGCAGTATAACTGCTCACACAACGTACTTGAACATGCAAATTATCATGCCCAGGGGTTTTTGATTGCTGCTGGTGTTTGGTATTGGTCAGATTGAGCACAGAGCACAATTGACCCTGTCAATGGCAGATTGCAATACTGTACTTGTGATGGTTACACAGTTACTTGTTGACTCATATCAAAAGTACTGTTCAAAGTCTTGTATGCCGGGCTGTGGTCAAATGTACTCTTCAACCTACTGCTGTTGCTGCTGGCTGTTTGTTCCTGCTTCACAGTTGTCTGCTCGTGTTGACCTCAGTCTCCGCCGACGCATCCGCAGCCACCATACAGCCACCCACCTGCTGCAGAGTGCCCTGAAGACAGTGCTGGGGCCTGACACCTGTCAGCAGGGAAGCCTGGTGGAGGCAAACAGACTTAGGTAGGACATGGCAGCAAGCTGCAGACCCTTGGTCAAGCGATGCCCCCAGGATGACTGGAAGGCAGCTTCACCATTGGACTGCTGGGCACGCTTGTGTTGGGGATTCTTGGTGTGTCCTGCTGTCAGATTATGTAAGACCGGCATCACCCTGGAAAGCTCGGCTAAGTTGACACATGAATTTCTTGCAGGTTTGACTTCAATTTAAATCGGCCCATGACAGCTGAAGAGATCTTGCAGGTTGAGAGTCTTGTGAACAGCTGGGTGTCTGCTGCGTCCCCCACCACCACTGCTGTGATGGCACTGGACGAGGCCAGGGCTGCGGGAGCCACTGCCATGTTTGGTGAGAAGTATGATGATGTGGTGCGGGTGGTGTCAGTGCCAGGAGTGTCAATGGAGCTGTGCGGAGGTGAGGGGCCCCACAGCAGGACACAGTGCCTGTTGCGCGGCTGTCAGCGCAGCATGGGTGTGAACCAGTGGATGTGCATGCTGTGTCTGTTTGGTTTCCGGGGTGATACTGCAGGCAGGGCGGTGCTGAATGTCATTTCAATGGCGTCCATGCTCTTCTACACCTCTCACTGCCTGCTGCTGTCCTGGCTTCATATCCCCTCAGGCACTCATGTGTCAAACACCTCGGAAATTGGCGCCTTCAAGGTCGTCACTGAGAGCGGTGTTGCATCTGGTGTGCGGCGCATTGAGGCAGTGGTGGGGCAGGCGGCAGTGGAGTACCTGCAGGCACTGGATGCAGTAGTCAAGCAGCTGGCGGGCAACTTGAGGGTCAAACCAGAAGATTTGCCAGCAAGGGTGGCAGCACTGCAGGTACGAGGTGGATATATATGAGCAAGGTCTGCTACAAGTGCTCATTATAGTATGGTTACAGTTGTTTAAGCTGACCTTGCGCATAAGAGAAAAGTGAACAGGCTGGGATGGTCTGATGTGCGGGCTGTGCTGTGTTCCGCTCACTGATGTGTATGCTGTCCAGATTGACACGCTTCATGCTGATTGTGTCCTGCTTTAGGATGAACTGAAGGCTGTAGGCAAGCAGCTGGCAGATGCCAAGGCACAAGCAGCAGTCGCCAAAGCAGCGGTGAGAGAGCTGAGGATTAATATTCAACCTTGCATCCCGCACATGCAGTCTCACTCACCAACGTGTGGTGCTGAATAGGCTTCAGAAAACATTGTATACCATTGACAGCAGGTGTCCAGGCAAATCTACTGTCACGTCAGCTCTTATCGTCTTTCTTCTCTGTGTGCTCTGACATGCTGTGGCCCCTTGGTCTGCCACAGGCCCTGGCCTCCCAAGCTGAGACCGCCCCTGATGGTGTCAGCAAGGTACTAATTGCAGAGCTATCAGGTCTAGATCCAAAGGCACTGCAGGAAGCGGCCGTGTCACTGCTGGCACAGCTGGGTGATGCTGCTGTGGTGCTGCTGGCCAGCAGGGGTGACGGGCACAAGGTCAGCTTTGTGGCGGCTATCAGTCAACAGGTAGGGAGTAGGACGCTTGAGGAAGTAGCATCTTAGTGTGCTGGTGTCATCTGGTGCTGCAACTAACGTTTCTACTATCTGCACATCTGCTGCATCACCACGCACCTATGTAGCTATGCCTGAGCCAGTGTTCTTGTTGTCCTGCGGTACTTGCAGGTTGTGTCACGGGGGCTGCAGGCTGGCAAGCTTGTAGGTGCAGTTGCCAAGGTTTGTGGTGGTGGAGGGGGTGGTAAACCAGGCCTTGCACAGGCAGGAGGCAAGGATGCTACAAAGCTGCCCCAGGCACTCAGCACCGCTCATGAGATTGTTATGGGGGGACTTCAAGCATAGGACCAGCTGGGTTAATGCAGATGAATAGTGCAGGTGATAGTATTGAGGCTTGGTACTACACAAGCTCCAAGTCATTTGGAGATAGTTGTCACTGGCGGCCAGTTATTCAGGCTACTTGCAATACTGCGAAGGTCAGTGAAGCCAGCACAGCAAGCAGAACATGAACTGGACATTGCAGTCATCGTGTAGTGCTGCAGGCCAGTATGCCTCGTGATGGCTGCCAATCTGGCATGTTGAACTGGAAATTGAGCCTCAATTCAGTGAGTGTGATTGTCGCTGGGTCAGCTCAGCATAGAAGCTCACCGCATCCTACCTGGCGCATGGTTGGTGATTTGTTATCAAATGCACTGGCAGTGTGCTACAACAGCGTTCCTGTTGCATCAACTTGTGATTGTCCACAGTGGAGCGCACATCAGCTTTGAGCTTACTATATGCAATTGTATGAATGGGAGATTCCATCTGCTGCAGGTGCCGTGTCCTGCAAATGTTGATGTGGGTGGGAGGGGGGCATATCAACATCAGCAGGACGTGGCACCTGTGAGCAGCAGATGGGAAAGCCTTGTGACCTTGCTGAGTACCACTGAGTGCATTGTGTGTCCACACTGTTTGTTTGTTGGAGCAGCATAGTTTGTAAGGTGTTTTCAGACAGGAGCAAGAAGTTTAATGCACTTCACTACTTCGGAACTAGCTTGTTGTTGACAGGCCCTAGGGCTGCCAGCCAAGTTGTCATTGAAGCAGTATGTCTCTGCCCTGTGGGCAATGTCTCTGCCCTGTGGGCAACGTAATCTACTAGACAGGGTGAACCTGTGTTGACCCTGTATACGTTGGTTCAAATGGCACTGCCAAGCCAAGAAGATATTAACAAGCCTCTCCGCTGGACTCCCGGTCCAGGACTCCGGCAGGAGCTGACACCCCCTGATCAGCTCTGTGTATAGTTACCGTATTGCCGCAATACTTGGAAATGTGAAGTAGTACGGAATGTGCGCAAGGCAGGAATTTTCATATAAGCTCGATTGCGGTCAAGGGGTGGACCATGGTTGAGAAACTGCCAAAGGTGTTGCTCCGGGACCTCTAGTGACCAAGTGCCTGGGCCTGGCGTCCTCGGCTTGCTGTTGATGGCTTGACACCAGAATTGCAAGCTTTACAGCAGCTTAAGATGATTTGGTCCCTTTGGCGGAAGTACCGAGGCCTTTGGGAGTCCTGAAGTGGCACTGCCATATGAAGGCATCGTGGCCTGCTCGTCGAGCAATTGATTGATCTCAGACGCCACATTCTGCACGAATGACAATCATCATAACAATCATAACAACAATACTGTTCCATTACGAGAGGTTCGCACTTGCTAACAATTAACAAGAAAAGATTCCCTCGTCACTAAGCAAAATTCCCTGCTCAGTATCTTCCGAAACAAAGTGCGGCCATTGAGCGATGGTCGTCATCCGGGCCATACATGGCAACTGCACTCCTTAAACTTTGCTGGCAGCTTGATCTATAGAGCCTTCTTGGTCTTCGTCTGGCGAAAGCACTTCGACACCATGAAGAAACCACTGGACAGTGGATCAGTGTTTGACAAGCTGGATAAGGCTTCTTTTTCATGGTTCCACGTCAAGGTATGCGGCACGGCCCGCCTCGCTGCCGGCGTGCTTCGCAAAACGCACAGCCCCTGATGCTGTGGTCCGGCGACCAGGCCAATGCTGGAAATGATATAAAGGACAACTCACACAACAGAAAATGGTCACGTATCGACTAGATCCGACTGATGTATCGCTTTCTGTACTGCAGGCCATCCTGATCAGTGGAGTTGGTGAGCCAACATGCTCGACGGCAAAATGTCACAGCTTTGAAATTTGACGGCTCTCATGTAGCAGCCAGGGTGGCTTGTCATGCATCCTGGCCTCCGTACTCGACGAAGGGGTTGCGATGCGACAGCTGTCATGGCTTTTTATATCCACCTCTTGCCTATCGAGCTACTTTGAGATCATCAGACTGTGTGCCAGCGCATGTATGCCTTTTGTACGCCTAGGTGGCGCATGCACAACAAGCCAGCACTGCGCGTTGCTGTGCACATATAGGTCACCACAATCTGCCCAGAAACCTTAACTGACGTCCAAATTCTCCTACCTCATGTCTATGTTCCCATGTGATGCAGTAGCAGAGGCAGCCAATCTGTTGTTTATTTCAATTGGGTTAACCCCTTTGTCAACTCTCCTTTTTGGTGTTGCAGGGTTCTTCACTGATGCCTATGACCTGTACATGGTGGGTGTCATCACCCCCATGATTGCCTTTGCAAGATTCTCTGACCATCTGAAAGGAGGCAAGTACGGCTCCCTGCCTGACAATTATGACCTGCTGGTGAAGGGTATGGCACTCGTGGGCACCCTCATTGGCCAGGTAAGCTGCTGCAGCGTTGGGCACCAAACTTGCTCCCATAAAGTGGCGGCCTTGGCTTTCTTCATGAACTACCTGTATAGGTGGCCGCTGCAGCAGCTGAATTTTTATGCATCACATCTGCAGCAGGAGTTCACACATCATTCACTTGGGTACTGCTGCTGCGTCAGTCTCTCATAGGAGACTTCATAGAACCTGCTGATATGCTGTTGTGTTGATGTTCCGTGCAGGTGCTGTTTGGAACCCTGGGTGACAAGTTTGGCCGCAAAGGTGCCTATGGCTGGACTCTCATCATCATGGTTGTGATGACTGGCCTGTCTGCTGCAGCATCTTGGGGTCCTCCTGCCCAATTCATTGGGCTGTTTGTGCTCTGGAGGACTCTTCTGGGTGTTGGCATTGGAGGTGAGCAAAAGTATGGCATGCTGGCACAAGTTGCACCTTCTATGTGCTGTGCGGCTATCAGGGTGTACCTTGCCTTGCCTTTATCGATGGGTGCAGTCAGGCAGCAGTACCACACTGCTTGATGTCTGGTATATCATGGTGGTATGTCTGTACATATAGGCACTCAGCATTTCCCTCGCGCCGCTTCTTGTTGAATGTACCATTGTGCTCTCAGGCAGTAAGCGATTGTTACAGCAGATCACCAGTGTTAACACAAGCATGTCAGTTGATGATATATGCTCTGCCTTTGTTGCGTACTGACACATGATTCCTAAACCGGGTGCAGGTGACTACCCCTTGAGTGCTGTCATCACCAGCGAATACACCCCTCAGAACATCAGAGGTGCCATGATTGCAGCTGTTTTCTCCATGCAAGGAGTTGGCTATGTGGTGGCTGCTGCTGTTGCAGCTGTGGTGTTGAAGGCCTACGAGTCAGCGATCGTTGCGGTGAGCGGATTGCAGCAAAGCATGAGCCAGGGGGTTGCTGTCAGTGGTACAGCCGTCACTCCTGCAGCCTGTACATCAACTGCAGTCATTGACGGTGTGCCAGTTGAAACGCAGGGGGTCTGCTGCGCACGCTCACCATGTATTGCAGACTCGCACTTCAGCATTAGTTTTCCCCCTGAATTTCTCGCTGCAGCTTATGTGCTGGCACACTGAGGGGGATTGGAGGTCCAGAAGCACATCTTGCTGTGTATAAACCTACTGTTATGTGCTAACAACCACCTTGTTCATGCTGTTGCCGCCATATATTGGATACATGTCTACAGCAATGCATGCCTGGCCAGCCCTGCGAACCTTTGGATCATGCCTGGCGTATCTGTGTGGCCTTTGGTGCCATCCCCGCCATCCTCACCTGGTACCTGAGGACAAGACTGCCAGAAACACCCCGATTCACAATGCATGTTGCCAAGGTGAGAGGCATGAGGCAGCAAATTGTGAGCGTCACCAGCTTTGCCCATGAACTCTTGAATGTGGGCTGCGTGCTGTGGCAGCAGGCAAGCTTGGTCTATTATCAAGACATTGAAGAACCTGCACTTTGCCGTTTTCAGTACCATGTACAGCACTGTCGAGGCCCCTCATTGTGTGTCATGTACTGGTCATTGGACACCTGGGTCAAGGACCTCATGCAGAGCCGCAGGTCCCACTTAGGAGTGTTCACAGCACCAAGAGTGCCTTGTTCTCAAATGCTAGTCCATGCACATGTCTCTGCAATTTTCTTGGGCTGACCTGCACTTCAGTGTACGCGGAGCCACTGGCTATACTGGTGGACTCTTCACTGAGAGTGTGTTGTTGTGTGTGCAGGATGCTTCTCGTGCTGAAGCTGATGTCCATGCTGTCCTGGCCAACAGTGATGAGTTCCGCGCAAGGGAGAAGGCTGAGGTGGTGCCAGCACCGGCTGGTATCACATGGGCCAGCTTCATGTCCTACATCAGCCAGAGAAAGAACTACCTGGTGGGTGGCTGTGGGGGGACATTCACAGGCAAAAAGTCTTTTGTTAAGAATAAAGTACCCAACCAAGTACACCATGGACTTGGTTGGGTACTAGAGAAGCTGCCACATTAGTCACAACTTGTGCCAGGAAAACTGTCACAGCTCTGTCGCCTGCTATCAATCTTGTCCAAAATGCATGTGGTCATATCTCACTGCTCCTCATGCTGCTGCTGTTTCCACACAGGTTCTGTTCGGCACATGCGCCTGCTGGTTCCTGCTAGATGTCGCCTACTACTGCAACAACCTCTACACTCCAGAAATTGTGAAGGTGAGACTGAAACCTTTCAACGTGCCGTTGAGCAGCAACAAGTGGAAAATATGCCCTCACATTGCTGAAAACCAGAGCTCCAGTATGAACACCTTTGTGGCTGATCCGCTATGGTTGCAGTTTATAGGCCCAGTCTGGAACTGGACTATGGCTGTACGGTGCACCCTTCATACCCACCCTGTGCTGATGTGTGATGCTTATCAAATTACCACACACAAGAGCTGCAAGTGAATAGCGACCATTTGCGACCTTTCAGCCATGCGCCTGAGTACCAAATGCACCCATGCTCACAAGTCCAAGCGATTTTGCAGCAGTCTAGGTGCTAACGCATACCGGGCTACCTCTGCTGCCAACAGGCTATGGGTTTTGCCACCTCAGTGTCTGGCAAGGATACAACCCACAATGGCCAGACCATCTTCAAGAGCGTGATGGGCCAGGCAACTGGATCCCTCATTGTTGTTGTGATTGGACTAGGTAAGCAATACATGTGGAAGTGCGTATACCAGTTGCTGAGCATTATCAACTCTGGTCACTCATGTGGTTGTTGATGCACAGGTTTAATCCATTCCAAGGCACTGTACCTGCCAAAGCTGCAGACCAACCTCAAGGGCATGGCTTGCATAAAGATCACGTCCTCGCCATGCAACTGAACTGTTGTCATCCCAGCTGTGACATTGAATAGTCTGGGTCAGGCCCTTCAACTGCATCACACGCTGTTGCAATAATGCTGCTGTTTTCTCTGCAGTACCTGGCTACTACTTCACAGTCGCCTTTGTTGAGAAGCTTGGTAGGAAGACCATTCAGTACATGGTAGGTGAAGCTTGCCATAGCAGTCAGCAATTTCTAGCGCATAACTGTTTTGCTCAACTACAGATGTGCTCGTAGCCAGCCCACCAACAGCACTAGGGCTTAAATTTTTCCCCGGTTTGTTACTGCAATATGCACCGATATGTTCAACATATAATAGAAGTTCTATTGAAAGGTACCGAGTACAGCAATGGTCACCATTAGCAGCATCACACCAGCATTGTTTTCACATTATTGTGGCTTGACTGTTGCAAGCTCAATGCCCAGCAGGCACTTTCTTTTGAGAGCCTATCACTGTCATTGTGTCTACAGGGTTTCACCATGATGACAATCCTACTGGTCATCATTGCAGCCTGCTGGGCACCCCTGCAAGCCTCAGGTGCAGTCTGGGCCCTTGTGGTGATCTATGCGCTCACTTTCTTCTTCGCCAATTTCGGACCAAACACCACCACATTCATCATCCCTGGAGAGGCCTTCCCCACAAGGTTCGCAATGCAACTACTGCAGTGTTGTCTAGTGTGACTATAGCAGACAATTTTTGTGCGGTTGATGGTGCCACAGTGATGGTTGCGGTGGCAGGCCTAGGCAAGACCCTGGACTCCTGTAGGACTCTTCTCTACGATTACCGGCTGCCTCCAATGCAAGCAGCATACACAACTGTTACTCATGGGTGGCGTAGCAATGAGAGCTAAAGCAGCAATCACAGCCCAATCCTTGAAGCATGTGTTCTAGCCCATGGCCGTTCAAGGCCGCAATAATTATGGCGCATCCTTGATTCATGTCCAAATGCTCACTTGAGCACAATGCAGACTCATCCTCTATGTACATTGCAATTGCGCAGGTACCGATCAACCTGCCATGGCCTGTCCGCTGCCAGCGGCAAAGCTGGTGCAATCCTGGGTGTGTTTGCCTTTGGAGATTTGAAAAATCAGCAGGGGTTCCCAATGACATTTGGCATGTTGGCAATCTTCATGTTCGCTGGCCTGGTGTGCACTTACTTTGTGCCAGAGACTAAGGGACTTACACTTGAGGAGCTGAACGATGAGCAAGTTCTCCCATCAACAAACAACGAGAAGCTAGATACGGTCTAAGGTTGGCATTGAAAAAGCGCCAGCAAGACAGCTGATGAAGTACTTTTCATCATGCGTAGGATTCCCTTGGAACAAGTGTCATGGTCCTGGCCACATCATCAGGTGCTGTGTGGGTCTCTATCTTACAATGATGTACTATTTTTGGGGGTCTCATTCACATATATGACAATTACTGATGGTAGTTCATGCATAGGAGTTTTGTAGTCTCCGCACTAGAATGCTGCATGTGTGAGCTACATATTCTGACAATGAGCTGCGAGGTGTGATTTCAATAATTTGGGGTTTAGGTCTGGTGTGTATTACATTGGCCTGGATAGGATTACTCAAAGATGGATATGACATTGTATGACTCATGCATGCTGTGTCGTTGTGGATGCGCCAGTGGCACCGACTTGCAAGCATACTTACGCTGTGCAGTTGACTCTGACTAAGTTGGGATTGGAGTGAAAATGATATCCACAGATTGTATTGCCCAGCAACGTAGTGTCTTGGCAACAAAACAGGTGCTCAGGTGCAGTTATCAACCTCTGTATAGAGTGGGTCTTAAATACTTGCTGCTGCAGCGTTGAACATGCGTCATCAAGCATCATGGTCCGCAAGGTGTACAGGCTGTGGCCACTTTGGGTTACTGATAAGGTATCGATAATCATTATGAAGTGGCTTGATAACATGGAGTATGTGCCATGGGGCCTGGTATGCCTGTGATGTGGTACATATGGTTACAGAGTTGAAGTGCAAAATCCTGGAAAAAACAAGATCCACAGGCTTGGTGCAGCGCTGCAATCAGAACTGTTTTGTTGTGTGTTGTTCAGGGCCACTAGACGGTCTTGATGCAGTGGTGCACATGATGCAGGGTTTTCACATACATGGTTTGCAAACTCCTGAGATGGTCTCAACAGCTTTGATACGTGAAGGTACCTTCATGACCCACATCACCGTAACTAAGACACTGGTTTGGCTGCAAGGATGTTTAAAAATTGTGTTGTGACTCAGATTATCACCTAGCATGAGCAACGTTGTTGGCTTCAAATGAGTGGTCTACGGGAAGTGCTTCGGATCTGCATGAGTTTTTTTCTTTGTAAGGTACGTGAGAAACCGCGGCCCGTTGGCCAGGCTCATTCAGCTTTCTTTATGATGTCCGCCAGGGATTCAACGCGGCTGTTTGAGGCAGCCCTGTCTTGGCCTGACTAGTAGGGGTGGTTGCGGGTTGGAGGCACTGATGGCAGCATGTTCATTGCCAAGTGCTGAGGTGATGCGCCGCTATGATGCTGCAATCATAGTACCCGTGATTACTACCAGCAACAGTAGCAGCAGCAGCGTTACATATAACGTTTCTTGCTCTCCAGCTGTGAGATTCGCTTGCAAAGTAGAGCCATGATCATGATTGCTCTTCTCAGGATCAGCATTCTTGTGCGCACTTCATTAGTAACTTCATTAATGATGAAGTGCGGCACTGCTGCACTGTAAATTTGGCAGGTAGCTGGTGTTGCATGTTGCTCCATTGATGTACCTGCACTGAGCCAGTGTGATACATGTTCGCATGGCTCCGCCTTGTTTTACACTTTTGCAACTGGCTTTTGTCGAGGAGTACTACTGTCAGTGCCCATGCGCCATGTTGTTTGTTTCTATCATCTTTCGCCATTGTGTCCCACACACCTTGCCGCCGGAAGGAGTACACCCTACCGGCATTCTCTGCTTCATGGAAGTGAGAGTGGCCATGTTGCGGTAACATTGCTTTGTCATCACCTCATACTCTTTTCACAAGGTAGTCAATACGAATACCGTCGGACAGACCAAGACGGTTGAATTGGCCAGGAAGGAAGATCACCCTTTCTGGTGCAAGGCCCTTGCAAGGAGTGGGACTCATGGCGGCTCAGCCCCGAGCTTTGCTGCCATACTATTGGCAGTGCCAATCACTGGCAGTCACAGTGGTGAGTGCATGATGTGCTGCACAGCACGTGTGCAGCACGGTACTACACTGTAGGGCCGCAGTAGTCGAACTTCAATTGTTTGGAATCCTCAATGGGCAGAGGAAGTATACGCCAGACACCCTCCAACTTGGAAAATTGGATGATTACTATTTGGAGTAGAAGGCCCTTCCGAAAAAGCTTGTGCTGCACAACGGCTGATGCATTGTGCCACAGCGGATGCTTTCTGGGCCAGACGCAGTCCCCTGCCAGGGACCTGAGGTGTCCCCAGGGACTCCTGTGGTCTACCTCTCCATGAAGTTATTGACATTAACTTACTTATGGCATGCAAACTCAAACACATGCAAACTCAAAAACCAATGATGTTTGACTTTTTGGCTCAGTAAGCCCCCTATCACAAGCAGGCACAAGCATCATACCAGGGTGGCGACCCCAACGCATGTCAGCGCATTTGCCATGGCATGTCAGCTTGCTGCATGGCTAAATTTCTTTCACAAGGGTCTCAAGGTCGGGCTGAGCCCGGCTGGCCAGGTTGAACAGTGTCCCAGGGCTTTTCAAGCCGCTCAACTGCAGCTATGCTCTCAGAGAGTCTAGTAGAACGAGAGGAAGAACAAGCCGTGACACACATTCCCACATAGAGAGACGAAGACATAGTAGGCAGGTTCTCCATGGAGCTGCTGGCCAGCAGCTTCAGAATAAACAGTTTTTGTCATGACTCCAGATATTGAGTGCCATTTGATGCCAGTAGCTGCAAACTGAACATGATCATGACCAAGGTGTCTGAAAAGGGCACGAGTTCGATTCTGAACCGGGGCGGAAATCTCAGTTCTCTGGGCGCCCTTACCAACGTCCCATCGCGTTGGGAGTGATCGATAGTTGGGCTAAAATATACTTGCCCCAGCCGTGTGGCGGTGTCACCACTGAGTATCTGCCCGTCAACACGCTTCAAGGGGTTTTCAGTGGTTTACCCTTGTCGTAAAAGAGGATGGTAATAATTGATTAAATAATCCGCCTGCGAAACATCGGGCGCGAGGCCGATGGCAGTAAATGCTATGGCTGATGGTATCAATTATTATTATTATGATCATGACCAGTAAGCAGTCAAGTCCATGGACTTGGCCAATCACAACTGCGCCAGATCTGGTGGTGCATAATGCTGTGCTCGCGTCTTAATATACCAATACCAATACAATTGGGGGACTCAACCCCTCCCGGCACTAGCCAGCGAGCCAGCGAATGGCTCATGGGACGCATGGTATTACCTTTAGGGAGGGTGTGGGCGGGCCGAGCCATTTGGGGTGTGAGCCACGAGTCGGGCGGAGGAAGGGTACGGCCTCGGCGTCGCTTCGTCGCGCATGCTGGTGCAACAGCCAGCAGACAGCAGGGGTTGCAGGGGCCAGGGAGCTGGCCGCTGACAGCTGCCGGGTCGCGCTTGCCGCTGGTTGGCTGCGTAGCGGTGAATCCCTTCACCTCAATCGCGAGAACGTGCGGCCTCTGACCACATGTTTACGGACCTCAGATCAGCTTAAGAATATATAGAACAGCTGAACTCTAAGCTTTCCCGGCCATCTCCAGGCTGACTGATCCACTCAGGCTGGGCTGTTGCTACCAACGAAGTTTGTAGAGGAAGTCAAGGCAAGGTTGTTCCCCACACTGGTATTTTGACCAACAAATCAAAGTTGCATGCTAAAAGTGCACCTTGTGGGTGCTTGTAAACACACTGAATAACAGAGCAGCACTCAGATTCAGAACAGCAAACAGCACAAACACAGAACTGTATGAGCCAGTGGCCTCCACCACCACGCCAGTTATCAGATTGCCTATAACACCTACTGCTATGCTGCAGGTGTTTGTTATGCCATACACCACACCAGCATTGCCAGCTGCCACATCCTGCAAGTAACTATGGAAGCCGCTGTGACTGAAGCTGTAGAAAGCCAGGCTAGCAGTAAGGCAGCACACTGCCAACACAATACTAGGCTTGGCAACTAATGCAAGAGGGACGACAGAAGCTGCACATCCAAGAAAGCACAGGTTCTGCATCAATCTGCGCACACTCAAGGTTGATTTGCCAGCTTTGATGAGTGCATCTGCTTGTTTGCCCGCCAGTGGTCCTGCAAATGTTGCTGCCAGCCAGGGTAAGCTGCTGAGTCCTCCTGTAACAGCCAGGCTCTGGCCACCAACTGATGCCAGATACATGGGGATCCAGTTCTGAAGAATGAAGAAGCCATAACCCATGACTGTCCTCGCACAACAGCAGCAGCAGCAGCAGTAGCAGCAGCGACAGCAGGCATTTGTAAAGGCATCGTGTAAATTCCAAATTGTCACAGCAGCTGAGAGGCAGACTGTGCAGCATGTAGTATATGCCAGTGTTGGCATTCTATATGCATCACTGCTACACCCAACAGCAATCATGGCGTTTTTCTGCGGACAACTCTTGCTTTGTGGTGCTTGTGCTATCAACAAACAGAACTTGCAGTACACTGGCCTGCACATGGATGTATCAATAACAAGTTGCTGCTGTTATTCTGCTCACCTGCATGGGCATAGCACAGTACAGCCATCTGCTGCAGCACAGGGCCAGGCGGCAGCTGCCAACTTCTGCTGCTACTGCCGCCCTGTTGCTTCTGTCGCTGCCGCTGCCGCTGCTTCTGCTGCTGATCAGTGACTGCTGCACCTCGCGGCAATGTAAGCCAGCCATACACTGCCCAGGCAACTCCTGCTCCTCCTGTTATGATGAATGCTGCTGGAAGACCAACAGCCAGGGCTAGGGGTGGAATCATGGCAAGACCAAGAACACCACCTGGCAGCAGCAGCAGCAGCATGTACAGAAAAAAGGTGGCACTTCAGGTGTGATTAACCGACTGATCAACATCACCTGATAGCAGCAGGGACATAACATAGCCCCTAAGGATCCTGCTGCTTTCCCAGTGCCGCATGTGCACCCGTCGTATGGTGCACTCCACCTGGTGGTAGAAGTGCTGAGAGCCGACTGACAGCAGGTGGCTGCTGGACACAGCTGCACAAGCCAGCTCCACAGACCCTGCTGTGGCACCTGCCCACCTAGGTTGAAGCTTGCGTAGACATATGACACTGCAGACCCCCTGTCACTGGCAGGAACCTGCTGTGCTGATATGGCTGTTACACAAGGCATGGCAGCAGCAGATGCAAACCCCATCAGACCACGAGCAGCAAGGAGAATCAGCAGCGGCAACTGCAGATCTCTCACACTTGCTGCTGCTGCTGCAGCAGTGCTGGCTGTCAAACATGGTATTGCTGTCATTGCAGTGGCAGCTGACCACAGAAGCAGGCCAACCACCAGCACACTGCACGGCGATATCAACACACACGCATGTGTTAGTCTACAAATACCTAAACACCTTGAAGTGGCAGAAGAAACTTGAGATGTGCGTCAACACGGGTGTGAAAGAACAGGTAATGCAGCAGCTCCTAGCGGATGCAATCTCACAGGAGTGCATGTTCATGTGCTCTCACCAGATCCTGTGCAGGCAGCACAAATATGCTGTGCTATGCAATTCTCTGGGCCGCAAACAATGCATGCACATACAAGCTTGGTGCAGTGTTTACACTGGCTCTGTGCAACCATTGATGGCGAGAGCTGCCAGTGGAGCAGCAGGCCCTGTTGAAGTCATTGATGAACAGCATCTTCACACCACTCAGCTGTGGTCCCTCACCTGGTTCCTCCCAGTGTGTCTGCTAGTCTTCCTGAAGGCAGTTGACCCAACAGATACGCCAGCAGATTGCCGGCCTGTATCTGACCTGCCTGTGAGGGACTGAGCGCCAGCTGGCTGCTGATCTGAGGCAGCAGCACTGAGAACGTGTTGCGGTGGACGTTACACAGCAGCAGTGCAGCAGCAGTGTAGTCCATCACATGCTGCCACGTCTGCAGCAATGCATGACAGCAGGTCAGGAAGTGAAACAGAGAGAGGTTGCTGGCTTGCTGATAGGGACCACTTGGGATAGGCAAAGTAGGATAAGATGTGAAAGGTACATTGGTGGCAGCACATCACCTGCAGCAGAGCTGAGACTGTTGACTGGGTTGTTGAGATTCCTGCTTGGTGCTATGGGGCTATGTGCGAGCTCGGCACTCACGGTCTTTTGTATGCAGCATTGCAGCTCAGAGCATTTGGTGACCTACCTTGGACGCATCATTGAATTCAGCCTCTTGGCTAGCTGCAGATGCATGTAATAGCGTCACAAGACTGTTGGTGCCGCGGAGATTTAGTTGGTGGATTGCCTTGCCCCTGCTGTACAGTTTATGCTGCAGCACACTGAGAGGCCCTCTACAAGGGCCCCGTGCAGCTGGGACGGCCGTCTTGCGCAGCAGCATCGGGGTACGTCTAGGTGTATAAGGCTATCATATTGGCCTCAGATGCACGTGGGAGCTTCCGCAGCCATGGCACTTCAGCTGCACTGCACAGCAGAACTTAACTGCGTAGATGCGTTCGACCCGGTGAGGCAGCTTGAACTGATTTCTAAGGAGTGAATTTAATCATTGCAGGCAAGCTGATCACCTGCTAGACAGTGCAGACAGAATGACGAATGTGACCGGTACCTACGCAGATTAGCTGGGCGCCTTAACACACATACCTAATGTATTATACAACATACGGTATGGGAAACAATTCCTGAGTCGACGTGGCAGGTTAAGCACCAGCAGTCCCGCCCAAACTATCTGAGGAGATAACAGCACCTGTGACGACTTTGTCATAACAAACCAGAACTCCTACATTTCATAACTCCAAAACTAAGGGATATTCCTACGCGCTCATGGAGTCACGCTGCTTGTGCAGCAGCAGCACTCCCTGATTTAAACCCCTGGGTAGTGAAGTTCTGTGCCAGGATGTCAATCATGCGACAGTCACGCCTGAAGTCAACATATGAGCGACTTGGGCGCAAGTCACAACACTCCACTAAACCACCACACCCAGTAGCAGCTGAATTGAAGGCAGTGCTGTTGTTGGGAACTTCTGGCGCGCTCATTTGCTGCTTTGGCTGGCATGCAGGTGCATCCTGCTGTGCCTGTGCTGAGATCTGTGCTGACATCGCAGCCACTTGCACCCATGGAAGCCATGGGCCCAAAATATCCACTGGACCGCTGAAACTGCTGCTTTCATCACCCTCGGCTGGCGTTGTTGCTTCCTCTGCCACCTTTACTACAGCTGTGCCCCCAAGTAAGTTGACCTGTTCCACCTCATAGGCCAATCTGACAGCAGGATCCATCACGACATGCTTGTACCCCAACCTGTAGAAGTCATCACACAGCAAGCTGCATTCACTGGCAGCACACTCTCCTGGCTGGTGGCTCCTGAATCTCACACCATGGGCCAGGAAAGGTGCTGCTGCCACCGCTGCCAGCCCATTCCAGCAGCAGCGCATTGGCACGGGCTGGCCTGCCGTCAGCTGTTGTGAGCTGTGTTTGTCTTTTATGAAAGGATGCCTGTTGCGTAGGCGCCGGCCTGAGATGTCCCGGGCCACCCACTGCACACCACTCAACAGCAGTGGGCTCCAGCAGCATCAGGATCCACTGGCAGGCAAAGCATCTCTGAGACACCAGAAGTCGACATCGCAGCTTGATGCTTGAAGGCCGTGAAAGCAGAGCTCACATACTGATATGCTGTTTTTACAAGTTCCAGAGCCTCACACACACATCAGGCATGGTCCTGCAGCTGCATGCATCCACTTGCTGACCAGCTGCGGCTCACCTTGTCATAAAATCTCAGACCACCTGCAGCGCCTCTACCTGTGCCCACCACAGCACCATGAGGTGCAGGCTGCTTGTTGATCTGCTGCAGCTGCAGACTGACCGTGTTAAAAAAGTCATCATCGCCATCATCATCAGCAACAGCAGCGTTAGAGGCACTATTGCTGCCTGCTGCTGCTCCTGCTGCAGCTGCTGCTGCTGCTTGCTGGATGTCCTCTTGCCAGGGTGCGGTGTAGAAGTCCATCCCACATGCAATGTGAGCATCATGCATCAACAAGCGCGTCACATCCTCAGCACACCAGAACACATCATTTGCAAATATGATGCTGTCAGGAGTAAAGCTGCTGGTTCTAGAGCTAAGCTCAGCCGAACCAGCTGCTGCTTTATATTGTGATCGCAGGTCATGTTCAGTTGGCTGGGTGTGCTGCTGCTGTTGCTGCTGTCTGTCCTGTTGCAGGCCTAGCCATGGCTCAATGAGGGCGTTGCGTAGCCTGGCCAGCAGCTCAATTCTAGACAGGCCCAGTCGCGGTGACAGCACACCTGCTGTTGTGATGTTGTGTGGAACTTGCAGTGGCAGCAGCAGATAATGAAGCAGTGTGAGCCACATTCTGCTGGTGTCACTGCTGCCACTTTCATACACCGAAACTGCAAGGTGGCCAGGAGGAACAGACACTGCCAGGCGAATGGTCTGCATAACAAAGTCCGGCAGAACAGCTGCACTGTTGTGGAAGTTAGCTGCTAATAGGTGATGCTTGCTGATGCGATAAGGGCTGAAGTCTCCTGTTGCGCTGTGCTGCTGCCCTGCAGTGCTGTTGGCATGTGCTGCTGCTGAATTCGACCATGCTGCCATGAGGGTGTCATCCTTGTGGCACTGCAGGAGCCTGGAACCTGCTGCTAATACATTGAAAGTTTCGTCAAGAAAGGCCTTTAAATCACTTTCAGGGCTGTTGAGACCATGCCAGCTATGCCTGCTGCTTCTGTCTGACTGCAGCAGCTGTGCTAAGGCTGCATTATAGGAACCACTCAGTGTTGGCCAATCAAGCTGCTGTTGGGAGCGAATGACTGTAAGCAGCAGCCGTGCTTTCGCCAACTGTGGGTAGGCGAAGCCCAGATCTGCTGACTGACCTACTGTGGTGCCAAGCAGCAGTGACGGAGCGGAGTCTTTCTGTGCGCTCAGCGAATTAGAAGATCCGAGACACTCAAAAACGACGATACTCACAACTGTGACAACGAGAAGGACGAAAAGTAATGCACAAATGGCCTTGTTTGTGCTCCTGCAATCCTGTTGGAAAGGACGCTTATGTCGCATGAACTACGCCTACGTTCCGTGATGATGTGGTGAAATCTCTTGGCTGGCCGTCAGTGCTTTCTGTTGGTCAGGGTCGCGCGCCCCTGACAGACTTTACTTCAACGTGGTACATTCTTCTGTAATGTAAGCCTGTTACACGGTGTTATGGCGGTCCATATTAACAGGCAGCTGCAGGTAATCTCAGGGAGATACTTGCTGTTATTCTGGGTAGAAGATCGAAGTCAACATGTGCAACTACAACACATGAACGCCAGAATGCTGCAGCTGATAATCACGCAACTGATAATCACACAATTGGACCAACTCTCTCACACACGGCCGGATTTGAAGCAAGAGACCCACTGGGATACAACAGATCTGTTTGTGTTGAACAGCAGTCATTGCTACTAAGTACACACCTGCCAGGCACTGCGTAGTATTTGATGCTACTACCAGAGTAGGTAATATCAGGGCACACACGATCCCCAAAGATGAATTCCAAAAGGGGGAAGATAAGGACATTCCATGCATGGACACACGTATGGTGCACCATAGGCTGCACACATAGGGAATAGCTCTTCCAAGCCTTGATGAGCACCAGCTGGTTCTCTGCAGAGGGCACCGGACCACACGGTGATGCTGTGGCCAATGATGCCGCCATGCCCAGTCTGAAGTACACAGAATCTCAAGTAAACAGAGTTTCAGCTGGTACTATAAGCATATGCCCTGAGAGGCATCCTTTATGGGTATAATCAACCATGCCATGGAATGCGTGCAAGACAAAAATTCTGCACAGATCAACCAAATATTACTGAAACTTTCAATCAAGTCGATGCGGCACCGACTCGAATCAATACATGACATGCATTACCTATCTCCTTGATCATAACAAAGCAGTGCATCACTGGTCTAAGAGTGGTGTTGTTTTGTGTGAATTTGTGGTTCTCACTGCAGCAAACCCAGAGACTGCCTGCTTGGCTGGACTGCACATCTCAGTTCAAAAATCACATGCAAATATATAATGCTAGCTTTGAGTTTTCGAGCTTGGGGCCTTCAACGGCATTTGGCAAACAGAATTGAGAACCGCAACATTTCATCATTCTTAGCGCCAAACTGCCATGGCACACCACACAAGATTATGGAGCCGCCCAGTGGCATTGCAGTGTGAGGACCCTCACCTCTGGGGAGGATGTAGGCAACCACCCCAAAGTGCCACTTGACGAGACTGCAGTGCCACAATCATCCACTGGCTGGCATGGAGCTGGAAAACATCCAAGGGCTGATCCTGGTGAAACATGTGAATCTGCAATGTCATACATGTGGGCAACTTGCTATACTATATCAGTGATTAAACTCAATTCTGTACCAGTAGGGCAGTGCACAGCAGCAGCCACCACAAGCCTATGTTGCAACATGATGTCAACACAGGGCTGTGTTGCTAGCAACTGATTGCTTTCAAGGACACATTATATGCAAAGTACACAGCTTGGAGTCTAACAAGTGGACATTTCAGGCACAGCAGCTGTTTGAAAAACACTGCGGCCACAAAAAGGATGCACATGCCAAATAGCTGGGCTCTTGCAATCTGATGTTGCTGCACTGCTGCTCCCCGGCGTCAACTATATTGAACACTGAAGTCAGTGATTTAGATGCTATCTATATGATATGTGTGTTTCAAATCGTTGACAGCAGTTCTGACAAGGTGCACTGTGCACTAGAGAACAACTCAGCACCATTAGAATATCTGGCTTTGCTGCTGCTGCATTCAGACATTATAATGCGCCGCAGCTAGAGATCATCAGAGGAAAGGTTGTGAAGAGTATGTCTTGAGGAGTCATTAACAAGGAGCTTCGGTTGCTGAACATCTTTCAGTGAAGAAGTCAGCAGCCATTTGACAGTGCTTGTCATCTGTGTCATGATAGAAGGTTGCGATGCAGCATCTGAGAACCTTGATAACCCACAACCGCAACACTTCCTGAGCTGCAGTACCAAATCACAGGTGAATAACTGCTCAATGGACAAGTGCACCTTGCTCACAAGCTACGCCACTGCGTTGGCACTGTCCACAACATGTCAAGGTCGTGAAACAAAAATAGCCCAGCACTGCAGGTGTTAGCACAAGAACGGGGGTTTTCACCATACTATCAAACCAGGCAAGCCTGCCTCATAAGCTGCTGGGCGGAGGTCTTTGCCGGCTTGTCGGCTGACAGCGACACCAAAGTTAGCATATGGCATGTCCGTCAGTGAAAGCCATGAAACAAGGGGGGGGTATAGTACAATCATGCAAGCAATGGCCCATACATGTAGTAACACCGTCCTGAATACCATCACATGATGGCTCCGTCACCATGCAGCACTCATAAAACGTCTTGCAGCGCAGCAAACCCTGACATGGACCAGTTGGATTGGACAGTATTTGCACCCCACATGAAGGCTGAACAAAGAAAGACCTAGCACTGCACACATTGCTTGCAGCACGTTGTATATGTATGATGGAAGATGTCCCAAAGTGTTGGAGCATGCACAGGTGATTTGGTCCCTGGTCTCAGAATCCTGTGCGCCAATGAACTCAAATCATTTCACAACTCATACGCATGCCTTCAAGGTTACGGTAGCAGTCTTTATTAACCTCTACCTACTGGTAATTTCCAGTATGTAAGCATGACAAGCATGGCGTGCTGTACATGCAGCAGACGCCCAAGTCCACACAGTGATGCCGCAGCAGTCAACTCCACAATACTTCAACATGCTGCAGCAACCCTACAGGCTATGTACAAGTATATCTGGTGTAGTAGTGCATGATTTTCAACAAGCTTTGCATGCAACATGCCTCTTCAGCAGAAGCTGCCAACGTATAGCAGCAGGTGCTGCCACTGCCTAGCAGTGCCTGATATTGATAAGCATTCAAGCTGCTCTTTCGCATTGTTAACAATCTCATGAACAACAAGAATTATTGCACAACATCTGCACGTGCAGCACAAGACAACATCAACATGCACAACTGGCATGCACACAACAGACACCAATACACATCACTGCATGCACATGGCCATGAAGTACACCTCTGACACCTCACAACAGGCCCCTCAGCGGCAGGCATACTTGAACGCAGTGCTGCACGTCTAGATTCATTCGACACCCACATTTGGCATTTGGATACAGCTCACTGCGCATCGGCACACCTGCACCATACTTCAGCTGGCCCAGCAGCTGGAGACACCTCTCTCACCCAGACAGCTGCCTGCACTGCAGACTTGCCCCTCCAGCTCTATCTCAGAAGTGTAATGAGCTGCCGTGTCTTGGTGTCCTGATCACTGGCTGCATTGCCCCCTCCTGTTCCTCATCAGATCCGACCACACTCACACCACACTCATTCACACTGGCAGTGCTCATACAGGCAGACTGCTGACACTCAGCTGCTGACAACACTGAGTGCCCCATGTGCGCCGCTGCTCCGGCTGCTGCAACCGTCTGCTTGCGCAGAACATATAACTTTGTGATGAGCGGCAGGTTGAAGGGCTGATCAGGATCAAAATGACGCTCTACAAGCGCGCGGACCTCCTGCAGATGTCATGAGGCAGTACACACAGTCACATTGAGGTTGATGAATATCAAGTAAAGATGCTACATAGCTACATAGATATACCTGTCCCTGCACTCCTCTGGACAGAGAGCAATGCCTGCCATAAGGCAGTGCCGGCAGGACTATCAGAATGGGCAACAGCACATGCAGAGGTGTATAGCGTGCGCTGCTAGTGCATCAGCAGTAGCTCATGCAGCACCTCTGGGCCCACCATGTGAAACATCTTGCGTGTTGCACTGCTTGCCGCCAGATGTGCCCTGACACAGGCCAGCCCCCCAAGGAGATCCTGCAGGGCAGCACAGCGCGCCATGGCCAGGCTGTGGGGGTGGCAGGTGAAGCTTACAAGCTTCAGGGCACAACCTGCGGGCACAAGGGGACAGGGGAAAAGCATGGCAGGAATACTGGTAAGAGGAGCATAAATATGCTGAAGGAGACATCCATGCAAATGCAGATGGCAGCAGCTGAATCTGCAAGATTAGCAGTTGGGGCAGCTCTGCTGCCCAGCAGTACGCCCTGCAGCATGTCTTGGTATCTTCACCATCCTACCAGTAAGCACTCCTACCATCAGCGAGAGAATTTGTCCATGCAGGTGGGTTGTGCTGTTTGCTTGACCTGCAGTAGTCTGGATTGATTGCCTCCAGTAGGGACTCCAGCTCAGAGATGAATGGGCTGTTTAGGTCCCTGTCGTTCCATGCAACTGCCAGGAAACCTCCCTTGCACAGCAGCCTGTTGAGGCAACATAACTGGTGAGGACATCTTGCAATGCTGGAGGAGATACCCGTGCATTGGCAGCGACACAATAGGCATAAACACACATCAGCAGTCAAGGACAGCGAAAGCAGGCATGCCTCACGCCGGACCAGATACCAAGTGGTTCTCATAAGGTGTCACCCCAAATAGAAAGCTTGATACTTCACAGCCACTTTGCATCCACCTGCGCGCCTCTGTAAGCAGTTCTGGTGCATGGGGTGTTGTGGGTCCGGGGAGGCAAGTGACAAGATCTGAGCAGCCAGCAGGCAGGTGCGGATAGGCAGAGGGTGCCTGGTTAGGGCTGGGAGGAACTGCTTCTGCAACCCGGAAGCCACTGCAGCAGACAGACAGCAAGCACCCAGCTGAAGATGACTTCATGTACCTCATTGTTCAGCACCTTGGAGCTGTATTGTGTCGTACAAATGACCGGACCAGGCAAGCTCACTGCTCCAACAAACAAGCCTCATCATGCCAGTGCAGTAGTTGTAACCAGGTCTTGTGTGCTACATCCCAAAGCAACTCACAGCTGCTGCAGTTCTGGGCCTTGAGCTCCCAAGGCAGCGAAGCCCATGTCAACTGCTGTGGGAAAAGGGCAGGACTGTAACAGGCATGCTAGATGGCGCCACATGGAGTCAGGGAACTGTGTGCGATACCTACAGCAAAAGCAACAGCTGTTACAGGAGTGGTAAGGCTGCAATGACTTGCCAGCCTTCCTGCTTGATGTCAGACAGTCAAGGTACCAACTGTGCTACTGCTACAGCTACACCAAACTTATACCATTGTCGAGTCCTCAGCAGTGAACAGCACATGCGCAGCTGGCAGTATAATCTATACAACTGGACTGTCAACACAGTCGCTGCGAGCCCACTCACGGAGCACGCACCGCAAGAGCTCCAGGTTTTGCGTTTGCTCATCGTGCACAGGAGAGTCAGGAACTACAGGAAGGGCGTGCGCAAGGCCCAAGTTGCTGACGTGCTGCGAAGTACAGCTGGAATGCCATATAGACTGTCGATAGCTGGCACAACGTCGCCATATGTGTGCGAGTGCAGGAACAGTAGACGACAGACCATGATCCAGCAGGCTTCGACTAATCTGCGCTTGGCAACTCAGTATCATTTGTGTTAGCTGTAATGATAATCACGGCATCATGGCTGGGAGGTTGAATTTCAAGTGGGCGATACGTGTCGGGCTGAAATCGCTCAGTCTGCAATGGAGCCACGAAAATACTCACAACAAGGCCTCATCACGACGGAAAATTGCCATGCATAGGTCGTGTCGACTCGGACAAGGTGTACGATGATGAGTACCAGCAGTCACGTATCAGTGTCCAGTCACCTCTTCTGCACCTCTGTTTGGATGTGCCCAAGCGTCAGCTTATACCGTAAGCTGCTACGCACATGAGATGGATGCTACAATGTTAGCTCTACAATCCCTGTTGCACTGCAGTCAAATCCACTGCTGCTTATGCTGCCAAAGTGCATTGCAACTGCGTTCTTCGACCAGCAGATCCTTCCGGAATGGTAAGCCCTAATCGTTACAAGCTGGAGGTGCCTGTTGCGTCAGCCGTGGGAACCGCACCAAGCCTAGGTCAGCATCGGTGATATTCTCAAGCCTGCTGATCTTGTCCAGACGATGCAGCACAGGTGCTGCTTGCTCTGTCCCTGATCTGGCAATGGGGTAACTGTCTGAAAGGCCAGCGCCTGCCAGGTGACCGAGTGCTGAGCTGGTGTCCCAAGCCGTTGCACTGTCGTATTGCGGATCACGTTGCAACCATGCCACATCAGAAGAAGAATCTGTAGAGCCCTGCAGAGCTGCTGCCGCTTCAAGCAGCCCAAGTTTGCGTGCCGCTGCAGCAGGCACTGATGGTAGCACCACTTCCGCTGTTGCTGGCTCCTTGTTTGCGTGATTGCTGAGATGCAGCCTATCAAAGCGTATACCTGGGCTACCTGGCTCTCTGCATGGTACCTGACCTGAGATGCGCATGTGGATGTCATCCCCCGAGTATACTGGTTTCAACAAGAGCCTGTGTCCTGCCTGAGCTGCTTGCCCTTGCACAGCAGTGTACCGTCCGGCTGCTGCCAGAGGATCTAATGTTTGATACTCAGCAGGGCCTGCTGTACCTGACGTGCCAAGGGCTGCAGTGCTGCTGAGCATGTTCTGACCATGAGTGCTAAATGCAACTGTTCTTGCTGCTGTTGCTGCTGCTGCTGTTGCTGCTGCTGTCGTCATGATATTGGGAGGTTGAAGCGCTGTAGACAACTGCCAGGAGTCGTCAGACTCCAATTCCTGCATTTGAGACAGGAGGGTGATTACCAGCTTCAAACACAAGTCCGCAAAATGCCCACTGCACAGCCATGGTAACAAGCTATGCAGCATAATGGTGTCCAGCGGTTGGCAACACCTGTACAAACCATGCTGCAGCATTGCAAGAGATTTGAGAGTCCGCTGCAGCTTCCACCATTGCCGCGGACCACATCTTACCTCCTCCCCACTGGTCTCCAGCAAGAGAGCCTGCAACTCAGAGAGGTCCTGGCCGTTTGGGGCCGCTGGCACTGCTGCTGCCGCACTGCTGGCAACTGAGTTACCTGTACTGGTAGCGCTTGCTTCTGAAGCTACCCCAGTCGAAGCATCACACATTGATGACTGAGACTGGATGTGCAATGACCCTTGCAGCAGGTGAGCAGAAATGTCCCTTCCACAGCTGATTGCAGCATCATCGATCTGGAGTCCATCCGGCTTCATGCAACTGCTGCATTGCATGTTGGTGGAGCTGCCAAGTCCTGCACAATCATCAAGCTGCCCTGCCCAGGCAAGGGAATGCTGCTGTACCTTGTTGATAAGCTCACGCAGGCTGCAGGCTACGCCCAACACCTTTCCAAGTCCATGCTGTTGCCTGTGCGGGGCCGTAGTGTCAAATTGACAGGCAGCACCAGCAGGCCTCCAGGGCCGGGTGGGCAGCGGTACTGCCTTGAAGTGTTCACTCCCCATATCTTGATGTTGTGGAGTACTTCTTTGGACTGCCGCAAGGTTCTTGCAACCAATACCACTGCTTTTCATGCTGCTGATGGGGTTTGACTGGGCAAGCTGCTGCTGCTGAGCTTGAGCTGCAACTGTTGAACTCTCATTGGCTGCTGCTCTGCCTATAGCTGCATACCTTGCCGACACGGCCAACTGCTGCCGCGCCTTCTTATGTGCTTGCTGAGCTGCATATTGCCTGCTGGCGGGACTGATTGCTTTCTGATCATCACAGCCAGCCCTGACTACACCCTGGCTGAAAGGTGATGGTTTGTGACGCCTGGTAGTAAGAGGCGATGTGGCTGAAACATTTTGGCTGCCCTCGGAATGTCTCTGAAGACTTCCGGTTGTTTGCTTGGCTTTCCATGCCATTGCTGCCAATGCTGCATACTGTGCTGTGACGGCTGTCTCAGCCAATCCAGCTGGCACCCATGGCTCACTGCCCGGGGCACTGCTGTTGCGCTGCAGCTCAATAGCTGACACTGGCAGACTTTGCTGCACTCTATAATGAGCCAACACCCATGGTGATGGTCTGCTGGGTGTCATGCCTGCACTGCGCTGGCCACTGGTAGCCGCTACAGTGTTGGCCGCAGAGCTGTAGGCTGTTTGAGGCCCTTGCTGGTTGCTGCCGGTAAAATCTGCTTGCTGGGACAGCCCACCAGAGACCTTGACACCTGTCATGCGTCGTGCATCTGCTGCAAGCCAGTCTGGCACCGTCTGTGTACCGGCATCTGTTGCCCATCTGACTTTAGAGCCTGCTGGGGCCGATACTGGGCTCAACAATGGCTGCTGCAGTAGGCTAGGGTTCACATTCGGAGCTGTGGCTGCTGTGTACCTGAAGGGAGTCGAGGGCCCCAACCGCTGCAGCTGACTGTCCAACACCACCAGCTGCACAGGCTGCAGTCAACAGAATGCACAACTCAACATGGGAGAGAGGGACTCAGTACTATGGCATTATCCCCCTGGGCATGACACACCCATCTGTGCAAGATGTGTTGCCAGCAGTCAGACTGGCAGGAGACTTTCGACTTTGGTATCATTCACAGTCCAGGGTCGTGGTCCTACACAAGAACGTTCCATCCATGCAGGAACGGCAGCTGTTGAATCACCCAGGAACTTCTCTAGGAGGTGTTCAGCCAACCTACCGGCCAGTATAAGCACCTGCCATCCTCCCCTGCTGCTTGGACTTCACAAGCATCCATGGCCTCGCACAACATGTGACTGGCACCCAACAGAGGGCTGCCTGCTGCAACTCGGCACCCTGCAGTTGTACAAGATATGTTATCAGCACCTGCACAGGTACCAACGCTGCGCACACCAGCATGAGAGTGGGGTAATCCTTGCTGCAGAGCACTGGTGGCCAACTTGAAAACCCCACTGCAGAAACACTGGTTTCTGCTGCAGCTCAAAGTTTAGTAAACATGAACATGATGCGTGTCATTGGCCCCCGCTTGCCGATCACCTGGCATTAATACATTTGGTCAGGCAGCAGCTCAAGTGCTGATAGTAGTGCTGCACTTGATGTGACCACCATCTCACCTATGTCAAGGGCAGCAGACCACTCAGGGGCTGCAGATGAGTTCAGCCTAACTCGCCCAGCACTCTGTCCACAATTGATCTGCAGATGTAGGCAACTGGCCACTTTGTAACGGCAGTGTACCAAATTACACAAATGCATACTGACTGAACACTTTGCCGACTCACTTGAAGTGAGCCAAAAGGCTGGTGCAAGTAGCCTGAGGAGCATTGACTCGACAGGACCATTCGTTACTAACTGTTGTTGCTGTCATGGCGCGGATGTGGCGTTCTTAGGTTTGTGTGATGCATCTGGACTTGCTGTCACCTCTGGCGTGACCATCCAGCTGTGATTGTCCGGTCGCAACTGTTACTGCAGCTGCATACCGTGACTTTACAGCTGCAGCGGTCTCCTATATGGACCCCTGAAGGTGCGTATGAAATCAGCTATGCATTCAGGCAACCTAATGCGGTCAAGAACCGGGGTGCGGTGCGTCAAGCGGTGACGCTGCAAGTGCCTCGTCCAGAGCTGATATAAGGCTACTTAACCACAAATAGTACCAAAGAAACAGGCACTATGCATATTTTTTTGCATTGCCGCCCGCGGTAAGACAAACAAGGGGGAAGGCAACAGTCAAACATAACATTCTATGAGAATGACATGGCCCTGTGCACTGGATCCGTGCGATGCGTTTCCGTGTGCACAGACAGAGATAGACTTGCGGTTGATATGCTAGCTGCCGATACATCGCCTTACTCCAGGTAGCACTGCAGTGGCAGCCTGGGCACTACGGTAGTATACTGTGCAGCACCAGCAAGCATATGCATGTTGCAGCTAGGCCTGGACAACTTGCCTGGCTTTGTCGCTTCCACCTCAACTACTGTAAAGAACCCATAACCATTTTTCCAATAAGACGATATAGCTCATCCTGCTGCACATTTTGTTGCTCACGCTGATCGGCTTCTGCTGCATCTGCTGCTAGTGTCCCTTCCTTCCCACTGTTGCTCTTGCTGCCTTGAGCTGCACTGCCATTGCTGCTTAAACTTGTGCTTCCATTACTGCTGCTTGCTGACGCTGCTAATGCTGCCATGAGCTGTGCCATACCCATGAGTCCGGGTCTGCTGCTGCTACCTGCATCAAAGCTTGCACTGCCATGCAACCCTTGACTGTACTCCTGGGCTTTGATGACACTTGGCTTCACATTTGCTGCTGCCTTGATAAGATCACTTGCTGTCAGCTGACGCATGGTACTGCTGCCACCGCTGCTCAATGCTGCCCAGTGCTCTACCAGGACATTCTGAGCAGCCTGCAGCCATTGGGATCATTAATAATATTGTATGAATGCCACCCAACACAGGATGGTCTGGAAAATACCTGTGCACACATATCTGTCCTCATGCACCTCAAACCAGTACGCATACCACATGTACAAGTTTACAATGTGCAGTTGAGCTCAATGTGTTGCTGTGGGTTGCTTACTGGCGCAGAGCAGAGCACCATTATCAACACCTCTGATTACACCATGATGGCAGTGCAACTTCTGACAGAGCAGGAGTACGCTGCAGCCTACCTGTGACGCCAATTCCATGAGATCACTCCCACTGTATCCCTCGGTAGCAGCAGCGACAGCATCAAGAGCACCAGCATTGCCAGCGGCAGTACTGGGCCTGCAAGACAGTAGAGCGGAATGCAACCAGCAGAAAGGCATTTGTGCATTCACATGCCAAGATAAGCAAACCCCCAGTGCTGCTGCTAGCGCCGCAAGGTGGCTGGTGTGGCATCAGCACATATTCACATCATACGGCATGCACATATGGCACCTTTGCTGCTGCTGGCTCACCTGTTGAGGAGCAGATCCAGGTCCACCCCTCCCTCTCCTTCCCTCAACTGCCCGTGGTTGCGCAGTACTGCCATGTCTGCTTCATGCCGCAACAGGTACCGCCTTAGGATGGCCACCCGCTGTGCTGCTGCTGGCAGGCCAATTTCATATTGCAGGGCAAATCGCCTGTAGGCAGCAGCACGGCCATAACAAAGAATACTTGGTCATCTCACAACCATTCAATTTGTGACATCTTGTCAGGCACTTGGTCAACATGCTGGACAGCAGCAGCAACTCATGACCGTGTTGCTGCTGCACAACAAACTCATCATCAGCGCTCTCCACCAACAATGTCCAGGAACACACTTGCTGTTGGACAATTGAATAGGTCACTGCTGACCTGAATAACCAGAACCATTGCCGGCTGATGCTTCTTTCTGTGCATATGTAGGCAATAAGCATGGAAAAATGCTTCATTCAAGCCTGCGCATAAGTGCAACTTGATAGAAGCACCGGCCCTGTACGCAGTGATAATCCCCCATCTGCACTGCTGTTTGGCCCCCTTAGTACCTGAGGACAGCCTCATCCACCATCCAAGGTCTATTTGTTGCTCCCATCACCAGCACTCGGCTGCCACGGGCATTCTCCATGCCGTCCCACAGCTGCATGAACTCAGTTTTGGCCTGCATCAACAGAGCAAACACGCATCCGTCAGCGGATGCGCACCTTGAGCACAGTCAAGTGCAGAATACCCAAATTCGCAACCTTGATGCTGCTGAATCATGCTTTCCTGCTTGGGCATGCTCTTTGAGAAACAGCAAGGTGTGAGCACTCTGTCAGAGGCCAGTGCTGGGAACCAACCCATCCCCCACCTGAAGTGTTGCTTCATGCTCTGTCTGTGCTCCTCTCTTGGTCAAGAACGCATCAACCTCATCTAAAGACAACAGAGAGTCAGGTGACAGATAGGCGTACAGTGGTCATGGTCTGAGCCTGCAACTTATCAATGCCATCAGCTGCATCGGCACCATCATCAACTCATGATGCAGATCCACCGGCTACATGATGGGAATCAAGGGAGGCACAGCAGATCATGAAGCACTGGATCTGACATGTGGGGAGTCAACAGGCTGGTGCAACCAGTTTGCAGCAATCAGATGTCCCATCAAAGACTGCCAACCCATGCTCAACCACTGGCCCACCTGCACCCACCTATAAATATGATACACGGCTCCATCTTAGCGGCCAGTGTGAAGATTGCTCTGATGAACCTGTTGGCGTCTCCGTACCACTTGCTCATGACAGCACTGGCAGTCACATTCAGGAAAAAGCATCGTGACTCTGCTGCAAGAGCCTTGGCCAGCATGGTCTTGCCTGCAAGAATGTCACCACATGGCAGCATCAGCAGAGCCCACATTTCAGGTATTATATACAAACCTTTTCACATGTTGGTCCCTGACCTACACAATACTGCTCTGCGCTATCTCCCACCACAGATACTGCTACAGTTGCCTTCCTGTTGCTGCTGCTGCTCCCCTACACCTCTCACTAACAGTCAACCTAGTCGCTGCTGCTGCTGCTCGGTGGCTGCAGCATTGGTTGCAGCCATTACTGCTGCCGCCGCCACTGGCAGAGCTACTGCTGTCTCCAGTGGTGTTATTGTCCACGCGACCCCTGTGGTGCTATATCATCCAATTACAATTGATGCTGTCGCTGGTGCCTTCTCTGCTCTTAAGCCCAATGGAGGCTGCTGCTGCTGCTGCTGCTACTGCCTTTAGGGCTAGCCTAGGTGGCACCTACTGCTGCTGCTGCTGCTACTGCTGCTGCCGTTCTTTCCATACCAGTTCCAGGTGGCCCGTAGAAGAGTACTCCCTTGACCGGTCTCCAGAGTGTGGTGCAGAATGTGTCTGGCTCAGACAGGGGCTTCAGCACCTTGAGCCGCATCTCATCCTTCACATGCTCCAGCCCACCAATGTCATCCAGGCTCACATCTATGCTGCGTGGGTTCAATACAGCGGCTGCCAACAGCTGCAAAAACAACACAACACGCACAGCTCAGAATGGAAACACCTGAATGTTGATGGGCTGGACCTCTTTCATGTTGCCCCAGTCCCAAACTCGTGATGCTAAGCAGTTGCTGCTGCTTATCTGCCTGTCTGCCTGCAACACCTGTGCTTTGTTAAGGTTTTGGTGCCGCTCTAAGGTCCTGCAAGGTAGCTCAAATGCCAACTAGGCTTGCTTCAATTTGACATCTGACTGGTCCACAACAAAACTCACCGATGAGTGCATTGCGTACTGCAGCTGAAGAGCCCAGTGCACCCTTACAAGTCCCTGAGATCGCTGCATGATGATGCAGGATGATACTTCAATGCTTGTGTTGCAGACAGTTGCCGACTCACCATTTCATACTCATTGAGCTGAATGTTTCTGCCTAGTCGCTGCTTCAGCAAGCTGGACTGTCGCTTGGCCTCCCGACGCTGCTCTCTGTAGGGGTCCATGTAGCTAAGCGTAATCTTCAGACCCCATACCATGAATCCAGTAGCAATTGCTGCAGACAAAACCTGGGTACCAGAAGAGGAAAGTGTACTAGGCACTGAGAACATCAGGCAATTGCCACTGCAGGCTGCTGCTGCTACGGAGTATCTGATCAATTGCTAACTGTAAAATACAGTGACAGTACGTACTGAAAGCTGGCAAGGGCTGAACTACAGCCTTGTAAGCCTGTGTGCAGCATCTACGCTGTCTCTGCAGGTGTGTTCTCTGAAACTGCACTCCATCGAGTGAACCTGCTGCAATTGACCATTGCTTGCTGTAAGACCGCTTATGTACAGTTTTTGTCAGTGTGCCAGCATACCTCGCCCAGGATTGCCATACCATCCTTGCGACCGACCACTCTGCTGCTGCTGGCAGGCAGTGCAGGAGCTGATGGCCGCTTGCTGTCATGGACAGCGCTGATCGCCTGCCCCATCACACTTCAGACTATTAAAGCGTCGCGCGTCTGAACACTGCTGTCTGGTACCAGCACGAGCGGGCGTCAGGTGGTCTAGCTAGTTAGCAAAGGCAATATAGACTGCAAGCTGCGCTCTATGACCGTTATGCATATGCATGTATTTGATATGCACCTGCTGCTGGCTAACAGAAAATAGCTGGGTCCCGGCATAAACCAGCAACCCGTCGAGCCACGCTTCCCACCCTTGATCACCATGAACGGCAGCAAGTTACCAGAGACAGATTGCACGGCCCTTACCTGATCTTCTCAACGCAAGTGTCGATGGCCTGCGAAGCTTATCTCATCATCAATAGCGGCCGTTAGCAGCCAAAATAGCGTACCAGGGTCAATGTCCGCATACTGTATTTGAATCTTACTGTCGGGGCACCTAAAGTGTCTGCTCTTTCACAGACAGCAGTACATAGCTGGTGTACAAAGTGATACAAACTGCACAAACCTCACGCTGCACAATATAGTTGCAGTCACCGTATCTCGACAAGCTTCAGACAGCGTCTCTCATATAGAATGCAGCAGCACAGGTCTGCTATCTCCTTAGCGTCCACCATCTCAGTAGTGCCATCAGAACCCCATGAGCTCTACTACAGACACATTGTGGTGGCCATTGACAACTCTCTGGTGAGAGCTTCGTCTTGATCTGGTGCTGCTGAATGCAGCTGGGGCTTTGTGTCAAGACAGCAATGGACAGGCCACCAGTCACTGATTGGGCCAGTTGTATACGCACACAACACTCATGGCCATGGCATGAGATCGATGTCATCTAGATACACGATCATGCCTTCTAGCAACGGTGCATGCACTACTTCTGACTGCCAATGCCAATGCTGTCAGCACTAACAGTCAATTAGTATCAGGATTGAACAATGGCAGCGTGACATCTTGAACGCGCCCATGGGATACATATAGATAATATATATTATCTAATATAGATAAATCTATATTATGCATGCATGCGGGTGCAGGCCATGAAGCATGCAGTGGAGTGGGCAATCAAAAACCTCTACAAATCAGGTGACCGTGAGGGTCGTAAGTTGAGTGGCATAATCATCATCAATAATGGAGATATATTGGTGCATCAGGATCTTAACACCACCTATATGTACACAACACGTCCTTTTGCATAAACTTGTCACTAGGGTGAATTGAAGTTCCGCAGGGGAGGGGTTTCTTCTCCGGAAGGAGGAGCAACCATCCCAAGGGAACCTGCTGAGGTTTAAGCTTCCTCTTTGTGTGTTACATTGTGTGACGGGAAAGCCACGCGGACACATCTGTATGTACAAACTTTCCCGCGGAAGCGTGCCACGCCCACTGGGATGCTTCCCTGGTGTAACACCTGGTGACGACTTTGAAGTTACAACAGATTCGCCGTAGAACTTAATCTACAATGTCGGAAGGCTTTATCAAGGAGCATGTTTGTGGTTCATTGTGGTACCACTAGTTAATTGGTCATTCTTATTGAACTCAACCTCAAATGTATATTGATTATCTCCAGATCCATACAAAAATACAAACCTTAAATGAAGTTGTTTTCAACCATTTGCAATATCCACATATGCGTTCCTGTCAAAACTGGGATACATACACCACAACTTCGTATAACATTGTAGCCATGCTAAGTTTGCTCGGTATCCTGTAGGCGACAAATTTCATTTGGTACATGTCATCCCAGAGCCCCCTACTCTACACTCCTGGCCCGGAGTCTACGTACCACCGGATGACGCACTGGAAAGGGAGGAGGTGAGGTTTGATGAAGGTTGCATCAAGCATCACTTTAAAGTGATGTATACGTATGTGTTTTTTGGGAGTTGTAGGCCATGCCTAAGTAACCTTGCCAAAGGAGATATATCCAACAATAACAATTTATTAACTTTGAGAGTCAAAGTTTTTTTGGGATGCTCATTTATTACTCAAGGTCGTATCATTGTTGGGAAGAATTGTCGCTCCATTTGCCTTAAATCAATCAAGATAGCGTTTTTCAAAAATTCCGTGCAGTTCCATGAAGCCATCATGATGGTGCAACATGCATTTGCTCCCAGCCTTCGCGCTGCACAGGTGCGACTGATTTACTTGTGCGAGGATCATGAACGCAGTGGTGGCCTCATCAGTGCCGCAAACTGGTCAGTAAAATAGCTAAAATACAATATTCGTGCATGTATGCAGATATGGTACAGATTACATGGTCTTGGCCTTGCATGTCTCTTGATCATGTCAATGCGAATTATTGTCAAGATCGGTGTTTTTAATATTTTATCGTCACGCTGACGACATGTAGTAGTTAGTGACCAGTATGCGCATCATGGCGGTCAAACCTGCGATGTTACATCGAGTCCACGTCGATGTTTGGCCGCTTTCAACTCAGTGCTTCTTTGCTTCTTACAACGAGCTCTGATGCAGTCCGAACGCGTGCATAAGTAAGACATGTCTTGTTGTAAGACATGTCGTGTACAACAAGGTGGTGCTGTCAACATCAACAAGAACGCAGATATATTTGTTGTACCAAACCCAGTGCTACTAGTAGAAACAAACACGTGGCGTCTCAATGCCTCATGAGCTTTGATCCAAGCATAGCTTCCGTGCGATTGCCCAAACTTGCCAATTGGGTTGTTCTGCGCCCACCCAATGGGTGGGCACAAAACAACACTGCATGCACCATTGCTGCACAAAAATCGTTTTAAGCTAATGATATCATATCTCCGGTAATTTTGCAGTATGCTGAAACAACGGATGGAGCGGTCGCGACGAGGGACGAGGGTGCATGTAGCGATCCAAAGGGACGGAGCTGCAAAACACGGCCTTTAGCTTCCTTTCCCTTAAAATTCTTGCAATGTTTACATTTGAGTCAAAGGCTACATCAACTGCCCAGCACATTGCCAAAGTAGAGTCCTGAAACCATTGTTATGCAAATTTTGTACAGCCGTTTTCAGCACTTCAAACTTTACCGAAATACCTTATTATATCACCCTAAAGATGAAATTTTGGGTCCGGTTGCGCATGGCATAAGCAACTGCAAGAAAGCACTTCCCTAGTTTCTCGGGAGTGCCCTGCGAGCCGACTGGCCAGCAGGGTGCCAGCCTCACTTGCTGACACAAATTTTGATACTATCTGCTCTACTATGGCAGCGGCCGCTACGGCAACGGAGGTCGCAGTGGCCCAAAACATTCAATACTGACCCCCCCCCCCCAACACACACGCAATTGATGGGGTCCAAAGCGCCTAATTAGCCCCTCTAGAAAGTCGGGGCAATAGTAATAGGTCTACGCTCCCTGGTCGCTCCATCGATTGTTAGCGGTTATCCGTTGTTTGAAAATAATGCAGAAAAGCCTCACATGTACCTCACCCTAAACCCTAAACCCTAAACCCCTAATTGTACAATTGATATTTTCTGCCTCAGATGTTGTGTTCTGTAGCAATGGTGCATGCAGTGCTAATGCGTTCGCGCATGGTGAAGGTACAACAATCGCACGGAAGCTCGAGCTCTGCTTGGAGGTGTTGAGACGCAACGTTTTTGTCTAGCGCTGGGTATGGTACAAGTAAATCTGCCCTCTTGCATATGTTGACAATACCACATTGTTGTCTTTGCTCCACAAGAGTTGGGGCATTTGCACAAGCCTGCTCGTCAATCTGTATTCATGAAGGAGGGATGGACCCTTGGGTTTTTATTCACACTGTGTGTGGTGTGTGTGTTGATTATGTTCATTGCAGGTTCCGTCAGATGTACACCTAATTATTGCCCCGGACGCCCCTGCAACTATAGCCACAATCCTTCTGGACAAGATGGAGGAGATGAACGCCACTTGTCTAGTGATTGCGTCGCATGGAAAACCAACATGGCAGGTGTGTGTCAAGTGTTACAATAGCTTCCTGATACATTTGCGCATTGCATCATATCCACGTACAATGCTGCAATGAAACGTTATGGATGTTTTGAGGTTGAAGCTCCAAAACATGTCAGATTCCAAGTGAGTGTACATAATTCAACCAGCATGCGCACCAGAAGAGGGGAAGATCGTGTGATGCTTGTCCCAAGCTTAGGCCAATGCCTTAGGATGGCATTTCATGAGTAAAGGCAGTTGTTGTATATTAGATTTACCTAATGCATCAATCATTACTTCAGGGCATGTGCCCTTGGTGTGATGGTTTGTGTATTATACACAATATATATTGAAGGCGACTTGTGGCCCAACAATTGGTTAGTGATACTTGATTCATATCCATTCATACAAGTTGTATAATATGCATTGATGTGATTAATGCTTGTGGTGTCGTGCAAGACTTCAAGAAAATGTCACAAGCTTGTCACCACTCATTCTTTCTTCTCACGTTGCTTGCAGGAGTTTTGGACGGGCTCAGTAACTAGCAACCTCACAAAGATGTGCCGTTTCCCTTTGGTGGTGCATCAAAGTTGAGCACAACATGGGTTTATTTGAAGGTGTTGATACACAACATGACCCGGCTATGGCGTTGACTGCACTTAGCTTAAAGCGATTTGACAACTACCATACCATACCATACCATACCATACAACCTGGCCCCAGAGGGGCGCCCCGGAGGAGCCAACATAGCCACAACTATGTGTCTGCCGAGGATTGTTTTGGTGTGTGCCCCCATGAGCAATTACTCGGCTCCTTACGGGTGGAAACCGTTGACTCAACTCCTCAGAGGTAACTCGTAACGAAGGGGAGATGGGAGTTTTGCACAATTGTAGGCCATTCACTTTCATCTATTGTTTTTGTTTTTGATATAAGTGTGGATTAATTATATGCGATCATGCAAGCCTGCAATAGCATCACAGGCAGAGACTAAGCGGGGCCACAACTCACGCCCAACAACAGTCTGCAAACAAGCGGGATGGCTTGTGAGACACGTGTTTTGGTAGTTGCCAGCCATCATCAGTCACAACACCCGAAGACACTACACAACTTGCCATATCTCGCATATATAACGCTATATGACGGACCCCTGCCTTTGAACGGCAGACAAGGGTCGCCACGTCTGGCGCCACTTTCAGTGCAGCAGACGGCATTATGACTAGACTGCACATTCACACATCAGAGTGCAGATGCAAGACATATCAAGCTCACGTGCATTCATTCCAAGCAAGTGAACTGCATCATGATGTCACCATACCTCAATGAGCATCTTCTCAAGAAAGCTCACTAGGTTGAGGGGCGTGATACACATATTGTGTTGAGGAATACGATGTGGAGATATACCCCCCATGAGCGACTATGTTGGCTCCTCCGGGGCGCCCCTCTGGGGCCAGGTTGTATGGTATGGTACGGTATGGTATGGTATGGTATGGTATGGTATGGTATGGTATGGTATGGTATGGTATGGTATGGTATGGTATGGTATGGTATGTGTTTACAAGCATTGTGACTACCTTTTACAAGTAATACTGTGGTGTACGAGGACTTGCAGGCTCAGGATTAGGTAGACAACCGAAGCATGCACAAGCATCATACCCGGTCGACACCCCAATGCAGGTCAGAGCATTTTCCATTGCATATTAACATGATTCATATCTTTATTCCTTTTGCATGCGTATTGACCAAGTATTGACACACTGCGTGGTGGCAGCAAATCAGTTGAACAATTTCAGAGTATTATTGCCGGTTGCTTGATGTAATTCAATTAGCATACAAAAAAAGAGATGCAACATGCTGCAGGTGCCGTTGTTGTGAACCCTTTCTGTTAAAGAGGCTGGTGATGATCAATGGGACAATCCGTTTGCGGAAAAGTGGGCACGGGGCCGATGCATCTGGCAACAAAGCCATATGGCATCAATTGCTATGGCTGGAATTATCAATTACCATAATGGTTGTGGTGTCTACACCTACATAGGGGTTTACTGCACCTACAGGTGCACATGGATGTTGTGTACACATGCTCTATCTCTTATACATGCTCAACAAGTAGCGAGGCAGAACCAGCTCGGTACCACTCACAAGCTCAGCACAGCTTTCCATCCACAAACTGTTGGTCAAAATGAGAGAGTAAATCGCGTCCTGAAAGAGTACCTGCGAATGAATGAATGAATGATCTACGCTTGGTGTCTTTAAAGAGACACCCGCGTATGTTGAGGGAGGGTGTCGTGTGTGGCGATGACAGTGCCATCGGCTTCACGGTTTAGGGTTTAGGGTGCCTAATCTGGTATACTTTGTCTGGACAGTTGTTTCCGGATTTACGCCGGCACCGCGCTCGGCAGTGTTTCTTGCGGCAGAGTCCGGGTTATATTCATCGTGGGGAGCCCTTGTGCCTTTCTTCTTTAGTTAAGTCCCACGTCTGCTGCTATCAACTGATGTCCTTTAGTCCCGGCAGCAATTGCTTCAACAATGGTTGTACCGGCCGTATTGTGTAACGGGACGGAGGACAATATGCGGCGTGCACACGAGGCGGGCATTGCCCATTACATTCCTCCCCCCTTGCTCGGGAGGTCCTCCGACCGTGTTTTGTTGTGGCTCTACCGGGCATGGCCGGGTTTCGAACCTGCGACCCGTGGGTTGTGAGAGGCGCTCTCTATACCACTAGGCCATACGGAACTTGTTCCGCGCTACCATCTGTAACGGGACGGAGGACAATATGCAGCGTGCACACGAGGCGGGCATTGCCCATTACATTTTGTGTCTGAGCGTTACTACCTTGGCTAGTTTTTCGCAGCCACTGACGGAGTGATGTCCCCCGTCCGGTTCTCCGCACAGAGGGCACTTGTCAGTATTTGAGTTTTTGTATCGATGCAGCAGCTTGTTGGTGAGCAGCAGGCCATGTCTATACTGTAATACGAGCTTCCTTTGGCTGTTGGTGGTCTTGCTATTGTTCATGAATAAGGGGCTGTGTTGGTGTGAGATGCTTTTGTCTGCGTCCGTCCATGATTTGGAATACATTGTGTCTTGCTTGGATCCTCCTAATTTTTTGTGCTGGTGTACGTGTTGTTTGAGTGCTTCTGCCATGTTGGAAAATGGGACGTATATGGGCCCCAACGACTGTTTGGCTGGATGGGTTGTAGGCCTAGGGTGGTTGTTGCTGGTATGTGCCCCCTTTGTCTCTGCAATTTTCTTTGTGTATAGCCAGTACATATTATGCCTGTCATTACTTTCTGTGGCGTAGGGTTTCAGCTCCCTTGCTGGCACTTCGCCGATAGATACAACAACTGCAATCTCGACTGCAATCTCGTTGCCCACTATACCAATGTGACTCCTCACTTTCCAGAGGTGTATCACTGTTGGTGACGAGCCAATAATATCTGCAATCTTACTTATCACCTTATGGTGTCGGTGTTCTCTCATATCCTGCGGGCGGGTGTTGGCCTTTCGCACTTGATATATGGATGCCAGGCTGTCGGTGGCTATGTGAATTTCAGGTAATGAGTCATTGAGGTCCAGCGCCTTCTCTATCGCGACATGTATGGCGGACAGCTCTGCTCTGTTGATGGTGTTCACGCACGCCAGGTGATCAGGGTCACTTTCCTGGTAGCAATCCAGAGCAATGACTGTCTCTTGTCTGCCTAGGCTTACATTTTCAGGTATGTATACCCCGGCTCCTATGCATGGGGCGTCTTCAACAGGCTTGTTGAGCACGCTGCCGTCTGTGTATATGAATTTTGTCCAATCAAATCGGAGTGATGGCGGTGGCGGCAGCATGTTCACCAGGGCAGCTTGTGCCGCCCTCATTGACCTAGGCAGAGCCCCAGGTACACTAGGGTTTAATCCCATCAGGGATACCATGCCCAGGGTCCGAGGGGGCTGTCTTGCATCCGGTGTCCTTTTAGTAAATGACCTATTGATACTAGCGAGCCCTGATTTGTCTACCTGAGGGCTGGGGCTGCTTGGGGGCGATTGCCACCATGCATTGTGCTCTTGATGCAGTTCTATGTCGGGCATTGTATGTGTTGCTCCGCCATCCTCCTCTAGGGTTGCAGTCAGTGCTTGTCGGAATTGTGTCCTCCAATTCAAGCCTTCCGCAGAGGTTCTCCAGTAGGGCAGGTGGGTTTCAAACCCAGATTTGTTGCCAACTGCTATAAGCTGTGTGCTCCATGTCAGTTTGGTAGCCGGAGGTTATTTGGTATTGAAAGGGACCCCCATCGCAATCAGCGACCTTGGGAGTGTGGCTAGATGTTTGCAGTACCCCGGGTATCTATCAACCCAGCGCATGTGGGCCGTACTGTTGCCTGATTTGGCGTAGGTTGGCACCAGCAGCATTGTGAGGGTCGGGATTTCTGTGTGCATGGCCGACTGTATCGCCCATGCAATTGCTGTGTTGGCTTTCTCGGCTGTGAAGTCTGGGCATGCAATCGATGCACCAGTCCATTGGGTTTTGTATGCATCTTTGCGAGCGCCAAAGACTTGGTCCTGCTCATGGACTGACCAGCAATCAGCGGTGCTAGGCTGTACAGCGAGAGGGGAAGTGAATCTTTCTTTGGTGCACCCAATAATCTGGTGTAACATGGTTTTCAGGGCTGCCGGCATTCTCCGCTGATGTGATGCCTCTACTACATACCTCTCACGTCGAAGAGTACACACTGTGCCCTCAGTGTGCCGGCTAGCGAGCTTGAACAGGTCTTCGGCAAACGTGCCAGCTTTGAGCTTGGTCATTGTACTTGGGTGATGTTTGGTCATGTAGTCAAACCTTTGTTGTAGGCCAGCCACCACTGCAAGTGGCAACATGACATGTTACAATACAATACAATACAATACAATACAATACAATACAATACAATACAATACAATACATCCTGAGGGGGTTACACCCTCCCCGGTCCTAGACCTGCGAGCCATCATTTAAGTCGCTCATGGGGCTTTGTAATTGTACCCAGTCTTGAATCAGGACGATGTCGGCAGCCGAAGCTACCCCCAAAGTTCCGTCAATTCCGGCAACTTGGGCAGGGTTCGAACCCAGACCTCAACATGTGAAGCGGGTGCTCTCTCATGTTATTATACATTGTATTGGCATCTACCATCTGGTTGTACAAGGCATGCCATTTGTGTCTCAATGATGTCCCCTGTAGCGTAGTCATCTGCCTTTAGGTACTGTGGCACACTGCGTCTGTGTACTTCATAGTTGCCGGTGGGGTGTATGTCCGCGTGCGGGTTAATCGGGTGTGGAAGTATCTGTAGGTGCTTCCGGCAGGCTTGGCCTATGGTAATGTCGTATAACCTGTCCGGTGGGGGTGCCGCCGGCGCATGTGAGGGTGCAGAGTGGTTCTTTGCCGGCCAGGTCCGCCGGTGCCCAGGTTCATCTGGTCGTTGTTGGTCTGTCTGTGCTGGTGCCTGGACCCTCGCTTGGAGTAGCTCTTCGAGTTGCTGTCTTGCTAGGGGTAGGCCTATATTTCTCACGGTATGTATTGGCTCTAGGGCTTCCTGCCATTCGACCTTCACTAGTTTCAACCCTATTGGCAGGGTTTGCGGCGTGTATTCATGGCAAGTACAGTCCAGGCATTTGTAGTCAGTGGGTGAGGTATGATTCTGACTGCGGCCACGTTTTCTGTGCGACGTTCTCGGCATGCAATGCTTATGATATTGGCGTGAGCATATATTGCATGTCAACACTTCTGAGTCCGACGGTGTCGTGCGTTTCTGATAGAATTCGCACGGCCTGTGTATAGCTAGTTGTGGGTTGTCTAGTTCCGTTATTGGTTCCGGAGGGTGTTTGATTTTGTACCCTAAATACTGTGCTACGGATACCAGCCACGCCGGTTGAATTATTGGCGCCCATTTGACCACAGCCTGGAGACATGCATCTCCTACTTTTTTGCGCCGGTTGCCTTTGCCTACATGTCGAGTATCCACGGCCAACCCTGTTGTTTTTTCTATTACGTCATCCATGTGTGAGTACATAGTGTACAACTGAAGCATCTTGGCTACAAACGTTTTGTTATTGGTCGGATTCTTCCTGATGGAGACCGACTTCTGAGCCTCCAGAAACTTTTCATATCCTGTTGTCGAGCTGCGCTTGATTTTCAGCTGCAAAGTTTCCTCCTGCTGGTTTCTAAAATCAGCTCCCTTTTGCCGGCAATTTCCCTCTTGCATTTTTTCCCATTGAGTGAGAATAGCGTCCCGTGTTCGACGGATAACAAATTCGTTGTGGGCCGGCATGTTGAGTAGCATATGTAAGATATTGCGTGCACAATGGCCTGGATCATTTGCTCCAATGCTACGCAGTGTTCGTGTTATGACGGGATGCAGTTTTCTCTCTTCTTTCACAAGGTCTCTATTATGAGACTGGCCCACATGGTGGGACCCTCTTACTAATAGATGTGTTATCCGGTTCCATGCCCCGCGGTGTTTTGCTCTCACCAGTCGTTTGCTGCATAAGCTCTTAAGACAGCTGGCGGGCATGACATGTGTTTGATCCACTGTGAGCAGTTGCTCTATGTCACTTATCCCAATGGAGTGTAGACTGTGGACGTCTTGAATCAGTCGTTGGTTGCCGTCGATGGCCTTAGGCACCAATGTGTCTAGGCATTCAGCCAGTTGATTCAGGTCCCTCATCTCATCTTTGAACTTTCCACAGTGGAGCAGCCGCACCTCGCATCGTTTAAGAGCGAGTAGTTGTCGGACTCTAAGGCTGTACCTGTGTACTACCGGCAGCGTACTGGAGGTCAGGATATATGACCCATGTTTCTGTATCTCCAAAAGGGCTCTGCTGATAACCCCCCGAGGGCCTGGATCGTTCAGCGCCCTCACAAGATTCTGTTGGGAGATGATGTGATACTCCACCTCAAGAGAGTGGCAACCCAGGCCTCCAAGAGACTTGTCTTGATGTGCGGTGGCAGTCGACAGACTTGTGGAAAGCTTGAAAGCCTGTTTGGTGGCTTTGGTCAGCAAGCTGTCTAGTGCTTGAATTTCTGCCAGAGTGAGGCGCTGCAGCAAATGCATATGTTATGGCTGGGCGTATGCATGTTTCCACAATCCTTTGCTCCTGACTAGTGCTTGCATACGACCATCTCAAGTTCTGCACTTGTTTTCTGATCTTGTTTAGCGTCATCCGGAAATGGTGTTTATAATTGAGGTCCTTAGTCAGTTCTACACCAAGATGCCTAAACGGCTTCCTGGGTGAGACGTATGTGAGTGGCTTGCCCTATCCGAATGGTGTTGGTCAGCTGAGTGTACAGTCTTTGCTCATCATATGGCTGGGTAGGCACGCTGCCGTGCATGGCGCCTGTAACCGTAGTTTTGGAGTTGTTGACATGCAGGTGTCCCCAGGTGGCATAGGCAGATAATTTTGCAGCTTGATGTTTCAGGTCGGGCAGTGTCCCGGTTAAGATGTTGACATCGTCAGCATAAGTGATGTCGCTCACTTGATATTGTGCTTGGAAATCTGTCCCTTAATTTTTCAGTGCTCCTATCATATATCCTTGCCTGCCTGCCTTCAGCCACCTGAGAAGTGGTTCAAGGTATATGACAAACGGGAACGGCGAGAGGCTATCTCCTTGTATGGTTCCTCTATCGAATGGTATGGCTGGTGTTGCGCCGTGCGGGGTTTGGATCTGGGTGTTGGCCCCCGTGTACAAGTCCTTCACGACCTCGGTAGCATCCGTGGGGAAGCCCAAGTCGTATAGTATCATGAGCAGTTTATCATGGCTGATCGTATCAAATGCTTCCGTCATGTCGGCTTGTAGCAAGTATATGTCTTGTTTAGTGGTGTGGGCATCTTCTAGGGGCATGATCATCAACTCAATCTGTTGAGCACACGTCCGTTTGCTCCTAAACCCTGCCTGGGAGCTGCTGATCATGTTCATCCGCTCGGCTCTATCAGCCATGGCATATGTAACCATTCTAGTCCACAGTTTGTATACTGTGTTTTCCAGGCCTATTCTTCTGTAGTAGGAGAGCTGCAGGGCTGTGCCTTTGTTCTTGAACAAAAGGATAGTTGAGCTCTGTTTCCATCCTGATGGTGTTAGGCCGGTGGCCCACATGATTCTGATAAGGTTGTGTATGGCGGCCTTGCCGCTGTCCGGGATCGCTTGCAATATTTCATTCGGCACTTGGTCTGGCCCGGGAGCTTTGCCTCTGGCCAGCGATTTAAGGCAGGTGTCGAACGCCACCTCATCGTCTATTGCGTCGTTTAGCCACTTTCGTTGGACGGGAGATTCGCTGAGTAGGCCGCAATATTTCTTGTACTTGGGATCCGTCTGCCATGGGTACTCCCGGGCTGCTAGTTCCGGGAGGTACCTGCCTGTTTTGACGCCCCCACCTGGGGTGGTCAGTTTCTCTCGATAATATTGTTCGATTATGTTCATAATTCTGCCCGAGTCTGTGGTGATGCGAGTACCTGCGACACTATGTCAACAGTACTGTTGACATAGTGTCTGAGTACTGACTCAATCTGACTGGGACGAGTGACTACCTTTGGCGGAATTCGCTTGCAACAATTCATGGCATGAAGCTATTGGCACTACACCATTTTGAAAGAGATGAACATCTCCACTTTGGAAAAGCTCCGAGGCTGCCAAACAGTCCGAGGACCTCAAGGTCAAGGACCTGCGCGGTTCCATGTAGTGGATGACATCGTTTCACACATCAACGATGTGGTCAGTAAAGCCAAGCAACGTCTACAAGCTACCAGCCAAACACCTGAAGCTTATGCGGACAAGCACAGAGCTGAGTTAGCTCTCAAGGAAGGGCAGGAAGTGTTGTTGAGCACAAAGTTCCTACATCTCAAAGTGCCTGGAGTCAACAAACTACTTCCCAAATACGTTGCCCCATTCAAAATCAGTAAAGTGCTCAGCGAAGCCATATGGCATCAATTGCTATGGCTGAAACTATCAATTACCATTGTGGTGTCTACACCTACATAGGGGTATACTGCACCTACTTGTGCACATGGATGTTGTGTGCACATGCTCTATCTCTCATACCTGCTCAAGAAGTAGCGAGGCTGCATGTACCACATGTACTACATAGGGGGTTAAGCAGTACCAGTAACTTAAAAGGCCTCGATCAAGCTTCTATGAGAATCTCAGCGAGATACTCACAGCTAGGCTCACCGCAACGCTTTTAACGCATACGTATTACTATAAACTACTTTGTCGAGGCTATACGGGGCGCAAGATGCTGGAAGAGGGTCGGCAATCACTGACAATTCCTATTTGTCTATGTGCACATCGGGGCCTTTGGCCTAGTTGAATACAATCTACAACTATCATGAATAGCATTGCAACACGCATACGAGCATCTATCTGGAACTCGGCATGCCCTTGTCATCGTTGCCTTGTCTAATGCTGTAATGGGCAATGCCCGCCTTGTATGCACGCTGCATATTGTCCTCCGTCCCGTACAATAGTGATATGTCGCATGAGCAACATCAAATGATTGTTGTTGATGACCACAACTAGCTGTAGCATAGCCGGCATCCTTTGTAATCCATGCAGTAGAGCATACCCATGCTCGCAAGCTTCAACCATCTGCATGGGTCAGATTTGCAGTGAGCAGGCACTGCTCTAGCTCTTGCTACCACCTGATGTAACATGGTAGGTGTGATGCAATATGTGACACAAGAAAAACAACAAAACCACATCCTTCAACCTCAGAAAGTGGTGCTCTAATAGTGTGCTATCCACATTGCCTGTGTTCCCAAACGAGGTCCCATGGAGCTGTGCACCCGCATAAATAATTCATGATGGTAAAAACATTGTAGCCGAGACTACTTGCATCATTTTTGCATGCTTGTTGGCTCAAGCGCTGCAGCCCACTAGCAACTACTGTTTCAATACCAGAAGTTAAGGCGTCACTTGAAGTCTCGGATAATTTCTGGTCCCTTGATAGTGAGGATTGGTTTGATTCTGTTGAGGAATACGATGTGGATTTATACCCCCCATGAGCGACTATGTTGGCTCCTCCAGGTTGTATGGTATGGTATGGTATGGTATGGTATGGTATGGTATGGTATGGTATGGTATGGTATGGTATGGTATGGTATGGTATGGTATGGTATGGTATGGTATGTATTGTAGCGCGCATGCGTGCATTTGGCTGGAGTACGGAATTCTGTGCCCCTATCAACGTTGCCATGTTGGATCCCGTGTACAACAGTAATCCGTTACATGAGCAACATCAAATGACCACAACTAGTTTTAGCATAGCCAACGGTAACTTGTTGGGCATACAACAGAGCACAGACACTTGCAAGCTTCAACTAAATGGGTCTCGTTTGCAGTCAACAAGCACATACTAGCAAAGGGTTTAAGGTTGGTGTATTTTGTTTGAGTGTCTGTTAATGTTCATATTGTATATTCCACTAGTTTACACCTTCCAAATGCCATCAGACTGCTCGGTTGATCCACATACTAGCAATGAAAGATTGTTTTGCCAAAACCTGATTATGCATCCATATGTGTCCACATGTTGCATCTTCTACTTCAAAATTAGGATTTAGGGTTGGTGTATCTTGTTTGAGTGTCTGTTAATGTTTATATTGTATTTTCCACTAACTTACACCTTCCAAATGCCATCAGACTGCTTGGTTGATCCACAAACTAGCAATGAAAGGTTGTTTTGCCAAACCCTAATCATGCATCCATATGTGCCCACATGTTGCATCTTCTACTTCAAAAATATGATTTAGGATTGGTGTATTTTGTTCAAGTGTTTGTTAATGTTTTTACTGTTTTTTCCACTAGCTTACACCTTTCATATGGCATCAGACTGCTTGGTTGATCCACAAAACCAGCAATGAAAGGTTGTTTTGTCAAACCCTAATCATGTTTTCATATGTGCCCACATGTTGCATCTTGCACATCAAAGTTAGGAAATAGGGATGGTGTATCTTGTTCAAGTGTCCGTTAATTCATTCATTCATTCATTGTTTTGTATTCATGATACGAGTGTGGATCAATTATATGCGATCATGCAAGCCTGCAGTAGCATCACACGCACAGACTAAGCGGGGCTCTAACTCACGCCCAACAGCAGTCTGCAAACAAGCGGGATGGCTTGTGAGACACGTGTTTCGGTGGTTGCCAGCCACCATCATCAGTCACAACACCCGAAGACACTACACAACTTGCCATATTTCGCATATATACCGCTATATGACGGACGCCTGCGTTTGGACGGCAGACCAGGGTCGCCACGTCACTCCGCCACTCTCACTACGGCAGACGGCATTACAGCCAGACTGCACACTAGTTTACGGTTTAGGGTTTTTGGTTTTGGGTTTAGGGTTTAGGGTTTTGTTTTTAGGGTTACTCTACCTTGTGCAGCAAGGACGGTGTGAGCGTGCCGCATGTGTACAAAGCCACATCCTTATCATGACATGCCCCATAGATCTTGTGACTGCCACGAATCTCTGGGAGTCACCATGCAATGATTCATTGCCGGCATGAGGTTCTGCAGTGGGTTTCAATTTTCTGCCATGGATGATCTTTACAACAGTTGTATGCTGCATCCACCATGATCCTCCATGTCTTCCTGATGCACCTTTCTTGACATCAAGCGCATTCAATAAAAACTACAACTGTAGATCTAGCTGCACAGAGCTGCATCACATGCTTAGCTGTCCTGGTGGCATGTTTGCACTGCCCTGACCGTAATGACGCATGACCAATCAGTTCAAGGTGTGGTGGATCACCCATTACTCACCTCCACTGATCACTGTCATGTCGTTACCCGACTGAGTCGGCTCATCTAGGTGTTTATTCAATTTTGCACACAGCTTCCTGCCTTCCTATGACCACTTGCATCCTGCAACACATAATTATCCCACAAAGTCAGCCAACAGTCACGCCATCGCTGTCACAGGGGTACAGCATGCTTCCTGTTGGAATTTTGTGTCAGTACCCATTGAACTAGTTGCTGTTTGTCTGAGGCTCAGGCCAGTGCGTGCATGGCCGAAGAACCCCA